>CM053769.1:666800344-666881727 GCA_028658325.1 Potorous gilbertii
CCCCCTCCCCCGCACCCCTTCCTCTGCAACTCTCCTGCCCCCTCTCCCGCACCCCTTCCTCCGCTCCTCCCCTTCTCCCGCACCCCTTCCTCCGCTCCTCCCCCTCCTCTGCACCCCTTCCTCCGCTCCTCCCCCTGCACCCCTTCCTCTGCTCCTCCTCTTTTTCCCATTTCTTCTCCATCCCCTCCTTTCCTTCTCTGTCCTCTCTTCAAATGAAGAGAACTTCGGGCTAAGGCATCTTGGGAGGTGAGCCAGGTCACCCACCAGCCACACATTTCCCCTAAAACAGAACCTGTCTCTGCTTTCACCCTCCCCTCAACCTTTCCTTGCCTTGCCATCCTCTTGTGGTGTTGGGGGCATAGGAGTGGGAATCTGTTGTTTTCTCTGAGGGGCTTTTTTTTTTTAACCTCTTCTTTGGAAGCTACTTTGGTGGCCAACTTAATAAAGGATAAGTAAGGATAGTAAGACTGTGTTAGTTAAGTTCCCCACCAACTTGAGGCATTCAGGCATCAATGTACCTGAGGCAGTGGAATTGTTATCCTGAGAAGTACACATACAGGAAGGCCCAGGGTCCACTAAACCTATAAGGCACCTTTATTATATAGCAAGTGAGTTTCCAGCTAGGATAAGAATCTCCTTTAATCTTATTGTCTTACCATCTCATTCAATATATGTATAGTGCAAGCATATATACTATACAAGCATATATACAATACATACTATAATGTACTGAGTCATTGAGATGCATCTAGTATTGTTATTTTAGGAAGATAATTTGAAGGTTTCAGCACCTACAAATAAGGGAATTTTGGCATCTGCCTCAGAAAATAAATGAGTAGGCCTTGGTATAAAATCACTAAGGGATAGGAATTCAACCTGTGGTTTCGTTGGTATTGGGAACTCTATTGTAAGAAAAACAAATATTGATTTCTAAAGTCTGTGCTAACCTTTTGTACTTTTTAGCTTATCAAAGACCAGCAAAACCTAGGGCTGATTTTCTTCTTTACCTTTGGGTTAATCTTAAAACTGTTTTAAAGACTCTTAAAACTTGTCTTTAAAATATTTTTTAAATTCCACTCCATAATTAGCTACAAAATGACAAGGCTGTTTTCTCATTAAACTTTTTCAGATAAACTCAAATATAGTTTAAAATACAAATATTTAGAGATGGAGCATGGTGAGTAGTTGTAGAGTTGACCTGGAAGTCAAGATGGGTGACATATATTGGCTTTATAATGCTGAGCAGGCCTCTAAGATTGAAAGTGTAAGTACCTGTTTGCTTTGGTAGAGGAATTTCCTCAGTAAGAAAGCTCTACAAATGTTCAGTTAAAAAAAAACCTAATAAATAAAATGTAAACATTTGTCAAACACTAAATATCCATGACATTGTGTTAGCCTGTTCACCTAACTTCAATCTGACCAGTGGAAGGAGATTTGTAAAAAAAAACCAACAACTTGAACATGTTACACTGTAACAGGTTCCTTCTTTGGTGTCATCAATGTTTAAAACTGAGCAAAAGTTGCATTTAATGTAACTATTTGTTGAGTACTGTGATGTTGCTTGGATGGAAATTTTCAAGAGATATTTGGAACTTCCCATGTTCTTAACTACAAAAAAGGTTGCAGATCAGAATCTGTATTATAAATCAAACCACCAAGTACTGAATGTTCTAAAAGAGGAGGGGATGATTCTTTTACTGGCTTATATAAAGAATAAGACCATTTTTTCTGGTTCCTTATCTCATAAGGTAGTAATTCCATTGGAATTCTAATTGATAAAATGATCCACTTGATTGTGGGTGAGACAGGAACTTTTTAAAAAAAACTTTTTTCTAAAAAGTTTTGAACTGGAAATATGCCGTATGGGAAGAAATTTGACTTAGGATATACTTAGCCATTTTTTATCTTTGGATATGTTTACAGCACATAACTTTCTGCTAAGATGTTAAGCTAATTCTGTAGAGAACCTTATATGGCATATATTTTATGATCTTGAAGAATTAAAAAGATGTGAAAAAGTTTATCGGCCATTTTACATATTAAGTTCATGAATATTTCACAGCAGTACCTTAAATTGTACTTATATTTGTTCACATTGTCAAAAATAGTTAAGACAGCTTGCCTTTGTAATCCCACAATAAGGTACACTACAAGGAGTAAAGGAAAGTGTGCTAAATTTAGAGTCAAAAAAACCAAAACAAAACCTAGGTTCAAATCTCAGCTCTGCCACTTGTGTCTGTGTGCCTGTGTGGGAGACCTTGGGCAAGTAACTTAATTTCTCCAGATCTCATTTTACTTGATGTGTAAAATAATGGGGATTAGATTACAGGACCTTTAAAGGTCCTTTTTAGGTTTAAGTATGCTGATCCTGCATGAAATGAAAATTGCTTGTACTTCACAAGTATTTTTAAATTACGCAGTTAATGAAATGCATTTTTGTATCAGGAAGTTCAACTAAATATTTCCTTGGCAGTACCTTAGAAACAAAACAGGAGGACTTAAATAATTGGCCTTACAAAAAGAATTGTACAGATCACACTGCATTTAATGATCCTCCCTGATATTAATGCCATACTTTTCATTTAATAGTGATTATGAGGCTGTGGAAATAGTAGATGTTTATACATTCACCTCTTGTCCAACAAGATCAAGTCATGGGGGGGAAATGTAAGTTATTTATATGTTCCTTAAGAGTTGCATAAAAGATTTAAATATAAACTTTCAAAGCTGAGTATTCACATATCTTATGTAGAAATATGTAGATCATTTCTTCATCTATTATCCTGAAGGATCTTGAATTTTGCAAAGTAAAAGTACAGGGGGTTCCAAAGATCTTATTGCAATTTTAAGCTTCAACAGTTTTTGCAACCTCAAGTATAGTTATAGTTTTCTTTTGCAGAGGAGATACAATATGGTCACAAATAAGTAAATACAGGATATATGCAAAATAGAAATTCAGTGATACGGTTTGGGGGGAAGGTGATCAGTAACAGCAAGAGAGAATTAAGAAAGGTCTCTTCAAGTATCTGGCATTTGAGCTAAGCCTTTAAGGGACCAAAGAGTTGAGTTCTAAGAGTAGAGAGTAAAGAAGGGGAAATCATTCCAGGCCCAGGGTAGAGCTAGATTGCCATTCTGAGTGACTAGAAGAGTAGCAGTACCCTGAACAGAAACGGAATTTAGGGGGATAGGCATATGAGGAAACATGGATTCTGTTTTGAATATGTTGATTTGGAGATGCCTGTGGGATATATATTTGGAAATTTTTCGTGGGCATTTGGACATAAAGAGAGAATAAAGATTTTATTCTATTTGTCACACCTATTTTTGATGAACATTTCATGGTAATTAAAAGTAATCCTTGACATATTTTGCTCATTCATGTCCTCTGTTTTTGTAATATTTAAGCCAGTATACTATTCTGTGTGACATACTCAAGTACTGAAAAAAATTATTGCATGTTTTTGCTGATGTAACAGTTGCCACCATCAGTGACATGAAATAATCATGGAGAATAGAAGAGGAAAACAAAGGACTGAAGAAGAAAAATAAATTTTTGAAAGGGAATAGTCAGCATCTATAAACTGTCTAGAACAGGGGTGAGGAACCTGTGGCCTTGAGGTCACATGTGGCCCTCTAGGTCCTCAAGTGCAGCCCTTTGACTGAATCCAAACTGCACCAAAACAAATCCCCTTAATAAAAGGATTTATTCTATAAAACTTGAACTTCAGTCATAAGGCTACACCCAAGGACCTAGAAGGCCACATGTGGCTTTGAGGCCACAGGTTCCTCACCCGTGGACCAGTATGCTTGACTGTGATTCCTGGGGAAGTTCTAGACTCAGTTATTAAAGAAATGCTTAGTGAATAGCTGGAACAGTGAAGTGGTAGTTAAAGAAAATCAGTATGGCTTTTCTCAAGAATAGGTCATGCTAGCCTAGCTTTGTTTTCTGTTTTTATGGAGCTACTAAATTGGTGGATGTGGAAGTGCTGTGGATAGGATTCTTCCTAGGTTTAAGCAAAGCCAATGTTAAAGTAGACATTCTTATGCAGAAAGATGGATCAGTGACATAAAATCAGTTTCAGAACTAGATGAATGGTGGAACCCGACAGTCATTCATGTTCTGTGTTAACTTGACAGATCTTCAGTGGAGTGCCTCAGGAACTTGGGCTTTGTTTTTTGCTGCTTACTATTTTTATTCATGACTTCACGAAAGGCTTAGGTGACACACTTATGAAGTTTGGAGAAGGCCTACGTAACTGGATGACAGTCAAGATCCAAAAAAATCGTGATGGTCTAGAGAAGGCCCCTCTGGAAGTCTGGTGAAACCTATGGACTTCTTCTTAGAGCAATATTTTTAAATGTATGTGACTACAAAGGAAACCAATTATGTTGAAATTCAGTTACCAATATTTTTAAAAAATAAAACAAATTCATGTACTTTAAGAACTCCTAGACTAGAGCTTCGTGCTAAATCTTAAATCTAAAGGCAAAATTCAGTAGGGTTAAAAAAAAATAGTCTTATTCTTGTGTTCAAAAATGTACTTCACAAGTATAGGTCAGGAGAAGCCATAGTACTTTGAGTGATAAAGATCTTACGGTTTTAGTATACCATGGGCCTAGTATAAATTAGCTGTCCATTGTGGCAGTCCCAAAAGTTAATTAAATCTTGGAGTAGCATTTATAGGTGCATAACTTACAGAAATGCAGAGGTAATAATATGTCCTTTAAAGGAGACCATAGTCGGATCATTTCTAAAGCATCTTGTTCAGGTCTGGAGACCACACTTTAGAAAGAATATTGATAAGCTGAAGAACATCTAGAGGAATACAACCAAGACAATTAAATACCTTGAGTACATACCATGAGAATGGGCAAATGGACTGGGGTTGTTTAGTGTGGGAAAGAGAAGACTTGGAGAAAATATTTTAACTTTCTTCCAAATAATCAAAGGATCCTACTTTGAAAGATTAATTGAACTTGGGGTTTTATTGGCCAAAGGAGCAGGAGTGAGTAAAGAAGCCAAAAGCTAACTTGGACTTGTCAGGAAAAACTTCTCGACAACTAGAAAATTAAATGGACCACCTTAGGGGGAGGTTCTTCAAATTGTATTGGAGTTCTTCAAATATGTATTTGGGAAAGCTGGTTGACTACTTAGTAGTTATATTGAAGATTTCTTTTAGGAACGAGTTGGACAAAAACTAATGAAATCTCTTCTAACACTAAAATTCTGTGACTTTCTATTGTTTTCCCCTTTCTAAAACTAAAAGCCAACTTTTGGGGGGGAATTCCTTTACATTCACATTTTTTATTTTGAAGCCCATTAAAAATATATAGTGAGGGCTAACTGCTTGACAAAAATATTGAGAAAACTGGATGACAGTCTGCTAGAAATTAAATATAGACCAACATTATACACTAGTGCATACATACATGACCAGGATATAAGAGGTCACATCATAAATTATAGGAGCAAGCAAAATATTACCTTTTGGTTCTATGGATGGGGAACAGTTCATTACCGTATGTTTGATAGGATCACACAAGATAAAATAGATACTTTATATAAATTTTTTGAAGATTTTGTACAAATATACTAATGTAAAAATAAGAAGGGAAACATGACTAAAAGAATGTCTTTTCAAGTTTGTGATAAAGGTCTCATATCCAAAATATATAAAGAACTGATTCAAATTTATAAGACTGAGCCATTTCACAATAGATACATAATCAAAGGAATAGGCAGTTTTCAAAGGGAAGAAATCTAGGCTAGAAAAATACTCCAGATCACTAATAATTTTGAAATACAAATTAAGGCAACTTTGACCTTCAACGTTTACTTCATACCTATTAGACTGATAAAGATTCAGAAGAGAAAAATGACAAATGTGGAAGGGGCTGTGGCTAACTCACATCCATGAATGCCATAGCTTGGTTTAGCCATTCTGAAAAGCAGTCTGGAACTATGTCCAAAAAGTTAAAGTATATTACACTTATTCTGTGCTTATAGCTGTATAACTATTAGACTTATACTCCAAAGGACTCAAAGGAAATAAATTTGTATGTACAAAAGTTAATTTATAGCAGCTCTCTTCAAAGCCAAAAATTGGAAAGGGTTTCCCGCCTTTTGGGGAATGTGTCTGAGCAAATTGTGATACATGGATATAAGAAATATTATTATGCCATAGCAATGGACTATTTCAGAGGGAAAAGGGAAGACCTTTCTGAAGTAATTCAGAAATAAAGTAGTGATTGCATAGAGAAAAACAACTTAAAAAAATTTTAGAACTTAAAAGGCAGTGATAAACCAGCAACCAAAAAGAATGAAGATGAAGCACAGCTTGTTTGCTGTGATGAACTTAAAATGCAGAGAGAGAACATACATTGTTGGAAAACATACGTTTTTGGATTTGGCTAATATGGAAATGCATTTTGCCAGACTGTATACCTAGGTATTGAGGCCTTTTTTCTTCCAGTTTTTTTTTTTTTAAAGAAATTGCTCAATTGAAGTAGGGAAGTAGAGTGAAAAGGATAGATTAATAAAAATAAAACTTAATTGAAAAAATAAAGATAAGTTTTAAAAATCAAAGGTACAGAGTATATACAGAGAAGTAGCTTTACATAGTGGATAGAGAGCTATCCTTGAAGGCAGGAAGACCTGGATTCAAGTTTTCTCACTGACATATTGGCTCTGTAAGCGTGGGCTAGCCACTTAAACTTTTAGTTAAGTCAAAATATATACAAATGTTACTGGTAACAGTGCCAAATGAGAGAGTGATTTGAACCACATTAAAATGTAGTTAGGATATATTAATACAATAGAATATAATGTTAATATGTACTTTTCCAAGTCAGTATACAGGTCCATAGGATTCCATATGTACCTTGGCGGGGAGGTGGTCCATGATTTCTACTTGTATTTGATAACAACTGGTTTAGGCAACTCCTCCTAAGTTGCTGAAAAGATGCACACTTCTTTTGGTTGGTAACGGGAATTTTCTTACCCTGAAGTTACCTGTACCAGTGAAATCACAGCTGCAGTCATTGTCCCCATAAAAACATATAAAAGCATCTTTCTGGGAGTGTGGTAGTTTTCTTTGTGAATGAATTGTATAGTTCTGACGGACAGATCTCAGTTATGTAAAGTGAAAAGTTTGTTTTTTTTTTAATACAACTCTAATTTCTTTCTGATAATAGTTTTAGGAAATGAACTCAAAGGGTACAAAGGATTTTAGAAGTTTAGGTAACCAGTAGAGAAAGTCATACACAGAAAAGGATAACTCTAAGTAAGTGGGAAAATCAGCTTTAATTTGAGCACTCTAACAGGTCAGCATTTCACTTTTCAGTGACAGCATAAATGTCCTGGTTTCAAATCCCTGCTATTCTGCTTAAACTTGCAGAATCATCTGGGCCTCAGTTTCCTTAGCTTTAAAATTAGAAGTTTGAACTAAATGACCTTTTCTAATTCTAACACAAATTGTATGGACCCTAAGCTTGTTCTTTTAATCACATACACAATTCAGTATGAATATTACTCTCTTTTCAAATACAAGCTTTCAAGGAAGTTGACTTTTAAAAATTATCTCTTCGCAAGAATTTTAACTTTGTACATTACCTTGAATGTGCATTCTTTGGCCCATAATGAAATGTGTTGGATGATTTTTTTTACTTTAAGTAGATTTTGTTATTTTTTTATGGTCGTCACTTGAAATGTAGTCCAGCTAGCTGAAAGTAGACATTTGTTGATTCTTGAGATATCTATAAAGGACAAAATATGCTTCAGCTTTCCTAATGGAACTCTTTGTATTACTGGGATCCAGTGAGTTCAGTTCTGTTGATTAGTGAATGAGCTTTTAAAAAAAAAAAAAAATTCAATAATGTAAGAGTAACATGAGTAAGATAGTTTTGTAAACTTGATCATTAACTTTGAACTTGACAAAACCAGGTGAACTGGTTTGGGAAACCATGGTGATGGAAATTTACTGGCCTTACAAATGATTTAAAGTACTTCTAGTTATAGCCCTTATTTTATTTGAATTCCAGGATCTTAGGTACAAGTTGTGTTGAAACCTTTAAAGTATTTTATCAAAATTTTATTTTTCTTTGTTGGTATTAATATCCTGATGGGTAGAAATTTTAAGCCTTGGAAGAGGCATTCCAGAGAATCGAAAGGTAGAGTGTTTCTGTATCTTTTGGTTTTGCTTTTCAGATGTAAAACCTTATTTACAAGTAGAATTCTAAACCATGCCAGACTTTTAGGAGAACTCTGAGAAATGCTAAATATAGTTTCATAATCACAAAATTAATCATATGTTAAATTTACTTTGTTTGAGACCTAGTTTTGTGGTCTGTTGCTAATTTTTCCTTTGAAGAAGTATTTTCCTTAAGAAGCAAGTAAATTCAATCTTGAGTCAGTCCATCAAAGTAATAAGAGAGCCATAACAAACTTCTACTTGTCTTTCTATAGTGGTTAAATAAATAGTTTCCAGGAAATTTTAGATGAAATCATGGATGCTAATTATAGCAGGTGATTAGGAACACTTTAATCATCAGTAATGCAACTTCTGTGGTTGTCCATAAATTGTCCTTTGATGCCAGAGCTGAGGGAGAATAAAGGACTGCATTTATTCTGTATTTGTATATCTGAGTACATTGTCTCATTGACATCACAAAATTCACTTTGTAGAGACCACCCAAATAAAATTTAAAACTTCATTTTATATTTACCTTTAATTTAATGGCTTATGTACTGTATGATATATGTATAATAGATGTATAATCAGTTCTGTGATGTCGGAGATTATTTTATAGATTAAGTACAGTTACAACATTATAGTTGATGAAAATTGGAACTTTTAAGGACTGGAAAATCAGGAGTAATTTTTTAAATTCTAAAATTACTGACCTACAGGTTTGATTTAAGTAGCTTTCCTGATACATTTAAGTTTCTATTTAAAGGTAGGAAAGGTCAGCCTTTAAAATTCTACACTGGTGCCTCATGGAGATGATTTCAAATTTTTGAAGGCTGTGCTAGTGGAGTATGGGTTCTGGTAAATCTTGCCAAAATGGAAAGCCATTGACTACAGGGTGGGTGATAGAACTGCTATGCCTGTCTCCAGAGAATGATCCTGTCTGATTTTGTAGAAGCTCATCATTAGGCTGGCCTCAGTATGATTTTTGTATTGTGTACCAGAGATACCAACATTGTGACCCACAACACTCCTGAGTGTGTTCCAAGCCAGATAAAAATGCAATTGTGAAATCAATATGTGAGTTTCTTAGTCAGAATGAGGACCACAGACGTCCTTATGTATGGTTTAATGGCCCCCAATTGAATTTGAATTTGACACCACTGTTTTATACTATGAAGAAATAAATATTATTTTAGTAATTTTACCACACACAAAAAAGTTAAATATATGTATTTAGGAAAAGTCAGAGTTGTGAGTAGACATGAGTGAAACACATGGTTTTTCTTGAAACACAGTAGTGTTATAATGGATCTGATGCAAGAAATGGTGGATGTCTGATCTTTTTGAGTTTACCTAAGAAAATAATACATTCACCTCACACTTTGCTATTTCAGTTTTTTAAAAGTTATCCTGCATTTTGTAATTAATTTGGAATGGGGTGGTTGCTGTATTCGAAACTTTTTCATTTGAAGATTATGGAGTTCCATAAGAATTATGATATAAATAGTTAAAGCAGGCTGAAGGCAGTCTTCTCTAAAATATTAATCATTGACATATGTGATACCTTGTTAAGAGCATGAGCCAAAATTTTGACATTAAATTAGAAACTGTAGCGTAGTTGATAGAGAGCTGCCCTCAGAGCCTGGAAGACCTAGGTTTTTCAGTATTCCTCTGAAATATTGGGCAAGTCCCTTCCCTCTTATTGTTCTAGGATGTAGAGTCTCCACAACTCCTTAAAATTATAACTTGTGGAAAAGATGCCTGCCTGTTTTGGTAAGCATTCCTCATCTCAGAATTCCCTATTTCAGTAAAATCATATGTCCTGCTTTTAACTCTATACTAAGCTACATAACTTGTAATGTTTTTTCTGTTATTAAAATGATAATGGTTTAATTTAGTTATGTAGTCAATTAACAAGCATTTAACAAGTGCTTACTGTGTACCAGGTACCATCATAGGTGCTGATAATATGAAGATAAAAGGGAAATTGTCTCTACCCTCAAGAAGCTCACATTCTATTAAGGGAAACAACATGAACGTGGTTAAAATAGAAACAAAATTATATGCATAGACTACACACATACATACATATACACTACATACATACTATTTAGATAGAAAAAAATATATACCAAAAAAAATACAAAGGGGGTGGAGTTAATAAGCTAGCAGGACAAGTTAAAGCCTCATGTAGCACTTGGATTGAATTTTGAAGGAATCTAGGTACTCTGAGAGGTAGAGATGAGAAGGTTAATTCCATGTATAGGAGACAGCCTGAGCAAAGCTGCAGATTCTATTTTGGCTGAACTATATATAAGAAGTCTGGAAAGATAGGCGGAGCTAGCTTGTTAAGGAGTTTTAATGTAGGAGGAGTTTGTTATTTGATCCTAGAGGCAAGTGAGAGAGAGCCATTGGAGCAGGGGAGTGACATATCCGACATGTGCTTTCTGAAATGACTGGCACCTGTGTGGAGTATGATTAGAAGGGCAGAGAGTCCAATTAGGGTACGGTTGCTGTAGTTCAGGAGAGAGGTGATTGAGGGCCTGAATTAAGAGTGGTGGTTGTGAGAGTGAGATAAAGAGTGAATAATGAGGGATTGTTGTTATTGTTGGGCCTTCATTCTCAAAGAAGACCATGACATCAGGAAGATAATACCACGACTTGCAGTGAATTGGGTTTAAGTGAGGGAGGACAGTGCAAGGTCTCCAGCCTCACTTTCCCTCTGGAGCCATCTGGGTCCTAGGGCAAGATATAGATCAAAATGGCTGAAGATGATCCCCAGTGAGATAGTGAATAGTCAAAAGATGACAGAGTTGTGAACCTTGGGTACTGGAAAGATGGTGCTACTCTGTAGAAATAACAAAGTTAGGAAGAGGGATGAGTCTAGGGAAGAGATAATGAGTTATACTTTGGACTTGTTGAATTTAAGATGTTTCTGGGATATATTCAGTAAGCCATTGATGGTATGGAACTGGAGCTCAAAAAAGAGATTAGAGATGTATTTGTGGATCTTAAGGATGTTATGCATAAAGATTATAATTGAACTCATGAGATCTTAGAGACAACATAGCCTGAACCCACAATTTAGGGAGTAGGATCAACAGTCTAACAGGCGGGAGAAAAACTGCTGGAGGAGAGGGTGGTCATCAGTGTTGAATGCTAACAAAGGATATCTGAGAAAAAGCCATTCTATCTGGTTATGAAAATATTATTAGCTTTGGAGAGAGCAGTTTCAGTTTAGTGGAGTTGAAGCTACATTTCAGTTGAGAAATGAGAGCAGAGGAAGTGCAACTGAATGGAGACAGATTTTTCTGAGAGTTTGTCTGTGAAAGGGAGGAGAGACGGTTGTGGGATGTTGGAAGAGAAAATGTGACCAAGTAAGGGTTTTATAAAACTAAAGGAAACCTGGGTTATTTGTAGGTAACAGGGAATTGACAGATAGAGAAAAGTTGAAGATGACGACTTAATTCAGTTGTAATATAATAGGAAGTTCTGTACCTTGTGAGGATAACCAAGGAGCTGAGGAAATTAGGTCTTTAAATATTTCAATTTAATGTACTGTCTGCTTTTGCCTGCCACAGTTACCTCTTTTAGACTAGTAGTGACACTCATCTAACAAAATAGTTGAAAAATTGTTCCTTTGCAATGGTGATGAAACTCCTTGTCTGAAGAGAGGAGTCTGTCTGACTTGCAGCCCTTCTATTCTCATTTACCTGCAGGTTTCAAAAGTATGTACAAAATAGGTCCAGCTCAACAAACAATTATTATTAAGCACTTATTATATATAAGGCATTTATTAGAGACTAAGACCAAAAAAAAAACACCAACCAACTAGTCCTTGCCATCAAGGAGCTTACGTTCTACTTGGGGCTTAAAGTAGGTATTAAACTGAATAAGTGTAAAGTATTTTCAGGATGGAGATTGCCTCAAAAGGAGGAGGAGGGAATATTAGGAAAGACTTCTAGAAAGAGGTTAATCTGAGATATCAGCCTTGCCAAAAGATAAGGCTTTTAAGGAGGAAGATGAAATGAGATTGTATTCTAGGAATAGAAGATACCTTATATGAATGTAGGAGATAAGGTATGGAATGTCACATTCAGGAGATCCAGATGCTTGGAATATGTGTAAAGAGGAGTAATATGAAATAAGATTGGGGCTATATTTATTAATAGAGGGACCTAAAACTGAGTTTTGTTAGCTTAAAGACCATAACATAAAAAATTAATCATATTCTAAATCTTGTGCAGTTAGAGCTCAACATATTTCCCCATAAAAATAAATAGCTAAGTTCTCAAGCTAAGAAACTTGTAATGTTACAGAAATAATGTTTGTAAGGAAATATTGAGCACTTTTCTCCTGCCATCTTTGCAATGAAAAGATTTTTAGAACAGAAATTTATCTTGTTTCCTGCTGTAGTAGCTGCTCAGCCTACTACAATACAAGAATATTTGCTCTCTGAAGAAAGGTAGATCATGGAACACACCAGATGTATGTATGGGACATTTGTAAGTGAGAGTAGAGGAATATGGACTACATAGCCAAGAGTGTATAGGAGACAGAGAAGAGAACTGAGAGCAAGGCCCAGGACAAAGACTGCTAGACCAGCAAGTCAGAGAAATTGTAAAAATAGTTTACTTAGTTTTTAGCAAAACGTATAACAAATATTTCATACAGATAACACAAAGATGTGGCACTAATGATAAGGCAGTTTGGTATGTTTGGAAGTCGTGTAGGAGTCATTGACTGCTAAATGTCAACTTTTGAAGGAGTATTTAGTGGAATGCCCCAGGAAACTGAGCTTGTTACTGTGCTAGCAGCATTATTGTCTGGGGAAAAGTATCAGCTTGATTTATCCATGATACACAGTTGGGAGGGATAGGCAATATATTGACATTTTAGATATTGGATTCAGGATCAAAATTATTTCAGAGCCAAACCCAGTAGATTAAGTCTAATAAAAATGAAATAAACAAGGATAAAAGTAAAACTTCACCATCTCGTGTTCCCAGTACTTAGCACAATGCCCGGCACACAGTATGTGTGTTTAATAGGCGTTTATCGAAGTAAATTAGGTGTCAGAGACTAAGGAGGTAACAGTCTTTACACAGATAGAGTGTGTCTAGAGAAAGGTGACTAGAATAGTGTAAGAACCGGAAAATATGCTTTGTGAGGTTGAAGTAACTGGGAATATTTAGCTGAAACAGAGAAAAGAGGATTTTGGGAGGGGACATGATTTATAGTTAGCCTTCTTTAAGTATTTGGAAAGCTCTCATGGATTGCACTAATGGGTAGAACTAGATAGAAGCAATGTGTTGAAGTCTCTTGGTATAAGGGAAAACTTTAAAAACTATTAGAACTTACCCAAACGTAACAAAGACTTTGTGACACCTATCTAGTATATTGTATAGCAAGTTGAACTTGATGGTCTTAGAGGGTCTCCTCCAATTCAGATTCTGTGACTTAACCTGAGAGAAGAAGAAAGTGGATTTATTTCTCCTGTTGTTTAAGCTTATGCTGTAAATATCATATGGTTTATTTGTTTTTTTAATGAGATACATGCTAATATGTAATCAGTGAAAATGCCCATTTTAAAATAATTCAGCATAAGCGATACAGGCTGAAGTACAATTAATGACTTTGCTCATTCATATCAAAAGCTAGTAAAAGTCAGTAATGGTGCAGTTATTTTAGTTTGAAGGATGATGAGGTTGGGCTGAGAGAAATTTGTCACGGAAAATGAGTCCTAAACACTTCACTCTTCCAAGTGTCTGGCTGAATTGTGTTAGTAGTCCCACCCACATTTCATACAATCCCATTTCATACAGTGATGATGGAGAAGACTTCAAATTGTTCTTAGGTCAGTATAGAGCTAGGGAACCCTGTCAGAGCTGACTTCAGGAATTTTTTTTTAGTATTCTAACGTGTTGTTAAACTCTTGACATGTTTTCTCGTGTTACTACAAGATACAGTGGAACCTTTCCCATCTTTCTCCAGGCTATGTGGACCAGATAAGGATAGGACTAAAGAAAAAAGTATTTTTTTAAAAATCTGAACCAGAAGCAGTCTGGTTCAAATTAACTGCCTTAAGACCACTGTTTACATTCTGCTCTGTTCCTGCTCTCCTTCTTGTCCCAGGACTAATAACTAATTCCAGCTCTGGATCTTGCTATTATAGACTGCAGCAAATATTGGGAAAGAGAAATGAAAGTTTAGCAACAATACCAAGAATCTTAAACTTATCTGAACCACTGTGTCATGTGCAGTCCAGAAAAGACACTGCTGGAAAACTAAAAAAAAAACTACTTATAATATTAAATATTTTGTTTTAATTTTTGTGCCTTTAGGATTAGTAGAGCTTTTATTATATAACCAGGAAAAGTATTTTCAAACTCACATCTCCTCTGTACATTTCACTTGATTTGTTAATCCTAATTTTTTGGCATAGATTTCCTCACTCCACCACTAGAGGAGGCTGCTTCTTAATGATAAATTACATTAAATTATTGTATGATCTGAAGCATTATCATAAGGTTGTAGAACAGTAAATGGTGTGTATAATACCACATTCCTATACTTTGTTTATATGATTCATGACATTGTTTTATTTAAATGGGCTGAGGTAATGAATTAATTTTAAATGGTGTTAAATTTATTTTTCCATTCTGTAACATAGCCAGCAGCCAGCTTCGGGTGTAGCCTACTCTCATCCAACTACAGTTGCTAGCTACACTGTCCATCAGGCTCCAGTAGCTGCTCATACAGTTACTGCTGCCTATGCACCAGCAGCCGCCACCGTTGCCGTTGCCAGACCTGCTCCAGTAGCTGTTGCAGCTGCTGCAACAGCTGCTGCTTATGGAGGTTATCCCACCGCTCACACAGCAACAGACTATGGTTATACCCAGAGGCAACAAGAAGCTCCACCTCCACCACCTCCAGCCACTACACAGAATTACCAGGTAAGGAAACTGATGCTTTTGAATCATGAACAAGAAGAATTGGAAGGGGTCTTAAAACAGAACATCTAGTTAAGGTCCTGTAGTGCCAATGCAATACTCACAGCTCCCACATCTGCCATGAATATCCCTGTGCAGTTCAGAATCTTGAAATACCACAGACTCCACATGGAAGGCAGAACCAAAACATTTATTCAGACCCAAATTCATCACAGCAAAAAAAAAATCTATATACAATAACAGTGTAGAGGAAAACACTATACCCAAGCCTTCCCCCTGCTAGGCTTCCCACAAACCAGGTCCATTACACTCATCACAAGTAGGCTGCCTTACACAAAATCACAAACAAGCTCTCTCACCTACACTAGCCAGCTGCCTGCTTGCCTGCATCCTTCCTAGCTTTGACTGCTCTCAAAACTAACTTCCTCTCAGCTCTGCTCTAGCTCCTCCTTTTCCTGCTCCACCCATTCAGTAAACTCCTCCCACCACAGGCTCCATGTGACCTAATGGGCCTGTTAATGAATAGGAAAGATTTTCCAATTTAAATTACCATTACAGTCCCAAAGCCTATTGTTTTCTGCAGAATCATTAGGGATATAAACCCTGGAAGCTATTGGAGAGGTTTTGTGAAAACTTATTCTGCTTTAATTTTAGGACATTGTTCAGTCTTATGTGTACATAGAGAACTGTTCATGAAAATGTCTTAGGTATTTGAAAACAAACACCAGGTTGCCGCTTAGCTTACTGTTTAACGTAAGCAAAGTCCAAACCCCTTGAATTTCTTTTCATAAGATTCATTTTCCGTATCTTATATAATTTTGGTCTTTCATCTAGACCTTTTCTACTTCACTACCCTTTTTAAAATGTGGTATAAGGAACATGTAAATTATCCATTATATTTGCTATCAAGTATTTGGATATACTGTTGATAACTACTTTTTTCATTTCCATGCACAGGTTTGTTTTCTAGTTTAGGAAGCTGCAGTCTGATATGCCCAACACATAAAAGTTTTTGAAAACCACAAAAGGAACTTTGCCAAAAATAGCTACAAACGGATCTCAAAAAGTTTTGTACATTCTGGAAAGAAATATTAGTTTGGGCAGGGATTGGGGGAAGACCCTTGGGGGAAGAGTGAACGCTGCATATGCTTTAGAAAATGTAGGAAATGATTTGCATTTGCATCATTAGATAAACAGCAAAAAAAAAAAAAAAAAGAATCCAGATTGCTCACAAATCTTCATTGTGTGTTTCTGTAGGAGATGATTGAATTAATATTTAAATGGCTCTGTAGTCTAATTCATGTGTACCCTATGTCAAATTTGACTTTTAATGTAGTCATTTTGTTTGTTACCTGGCCAGATTCTCATAGATAGGTCCTATGTTTGATGGACTTCATGTTGAATTCAGTTCTATGGTGTTGTAATAAGTTCCTGTGTGTACTCAATCCCATTTTGTTTTCTTTTGTCAACATTTTTCTGGTAAATACTGTCCCTTAACTCCATCGCCACCTTTTGAGTATTTCCTTGTGACAAGATTCTGTTGTATTCGTTCTTTAAAGGACTCATACTCATATGTGAGATCTACTGCCCCAGCTGTAGCTTATGATAGTAAGCAGTACTATCAGCAGCCAACAGCAACTGCCGCTGCCGTCGCTGCCGCTGCCCAGCCCCAGCCTTCCGTTGCTGAGTCCTACTACCAGACAGGTGGGTTGTGTTAAAAGAGTTTTCTCAATGTAAAGAATGGTACTGTGTACGTTTGTGGGGGCCTCTAGCTTTACCTGTGAAGGGATCTGATTTTTAATTCCATGAAGCTCCCTTATTTTTAACTTCCATTACTGAAGAGATGGCTCGAATTGCATACAGGATCCAAATTGGCAGCTTCTAATGATACTCATCATATCTCTGTAAATGTCTAAGATATTAAAAGGGGACGATAGCTTTGACTTTTAGCCATGCCCTTTGTCCTTGCTGGAAATAAATGTATAAGATTAACAGCTGAAGTATTAGCTCGGACTGTGCGTAATCATTTAGGAACCCCTTTGGTAATATTTTGTTAGTTCCTACTTTATGGATCTCTTTTTTTAAGTTAATTTTTTCTCCTCAAAACACATTTTATTCAAATTTCAAATATAATTCTCATATTTTACATTACTGTCCATAGCAAAAAGTATCTCCGAATGAATTTGCCTATCTGGAAATTGGAAAGTAGGATTTTCCTAAATACAAATTTAGGAATTTGGTTTCTGTCTCTAAAGACATTGGTGCTACCTTTCAAACTTTTTTTAAATTGAGCATAAGCAATTAATTAATTTTTGTAAGGTTTTAATACTTGTAAGGTTTTTTCTGAATATAGCAAAAATTAATAAGAGTTTCTTAAAAATGTAGTTTGTGTAACTTTTCTAGTATTGACACTTCAGTTAACTTTTTATCTTGCTGCAATGTTCTTTTGCAAAATTTTCTAATAACAATATTTGTATGCCTGTGGTATTACAGAGTTTGAGTTGGTAGGAACTACTCATGCTGTCTCTCTAATTAGTCCAACCTGTACTTGGAAGAGGAATTCCTGATAGGTATGTCTCAAACTTTTGCTTAATGACCTTGTTTGAGGCCGAATTCTTTACTTTTGGAGCAGCCCATTACACTTTTGAAGTAGCTCTAAGGATTAGAACTTTTTTCTGAAATAAAAGTTACCTTTTGCAATTTCTACTCCTTCCCAGTTCTTCTCTGAGGGGCAACCAAATCAAATCTTAATTCCTTTTCCACACAGCAGCCTTTCAAATACATGGACAAAGCTGTCACATTCCCTTAAAATTTTTTCTAAGCTGTGTATTCCAGGTGTTTGAATTTACTCTTACTTAACATGGTTATTTGCTTCCTCACCATCCTAATCACTGTTCTGTACCAGTTTATTAATACCAGTTTGCCAGAGTATTTTCCCTAAAATATGCCTTGAATACTACTTAAGAGGCAGGGTATATAAAGGCTATAGTTTCCTTTGTTCTGGTCGTTCTTTTAATTCAGTCTAATACTGTGTTAGCCTTTTCACTTACTTCTAATTCGCATTTTAGGTGTTGTTTAGAGGACTTTGCCTCTTGTATAGGATCTTTTAATCATCATGAGCATTCTCGTGTTTTCCCAATTAGAGGGATAAGAGGGTTTTTTTTTAATTTAATACTTTACTCTTTCTAATTTCTAGTATCTCCCCTTCCCCTTCTGTTCAGCTCCCAAAGCAGGGTACAGCCAAGGTGCCACTCAGTATACTCAAGCCCAGCAAACTCGGCAAGTGACAGCCATAAAACCAGCCACACCAAGTCCAGCAACAACTACTTTCTCCATATATCCTGTATCATCCACCGTACAGCCAGTAGCAGCTGCAGCTACTGTAGTGCCATCCTATACCCAGAGTGCTACTTATAGTACCACTGCAGTAACTTATTCTGGTAAGTGTAATAAATGATCTTTTTAAATAAATAATTAAGCAAATTCATATCTTTTGTTAGATGTCACAAAGATAAATGTTCATGAGGTTGCGTTCTGCTATAGAAATAAAATAGTAAAGATAGTTACTATACTTTACAAATATAAGGTTGTAGTTGTAAATTGTCAACTTCCCAAGCTTCTTAAGCCTGGGGACACAGGCCTGGCGGCTAGTCTCGTATTGTGTAGGTTACTGGCTTGGTGCTATTCTCAAGTCCACTTGGAACTTAACCACTTGCCTGGTGCTGTGGCCTGTGGCCAGTCTCATGGCAGGGCTTGATGCTGCTCCAGGGATCATAAGAAGGCAGGAGGAGTGAGGGTTGTGCTGGCTTCTCTTCTGCTGCTGCACCAGGACCACAGTGTCTCATTTACTGACCTGCCCTGGGGCTCAGGGACTCCCTAGCTTTCTGAGGCAGGGCCTATTGCTGGCTGCCTGGACGCTTCCTGCTTTGGATGGTGGTCTCCTTTTACCCAAAGTGAGACAGATCTTTCCTGTTGACTTTCCAAGTTGTCTTGGACTGGAAAATCACCCCATCTTTTTGTTGGTTCTGCCTTTCCAGAATTCATTTTGAGGCTCTATTTTATAGCCATTGGCGATGAATTTGGGAGAAATTGGGAGGTGATTTCCTGCTTACTCCACCATCAGCAGAACTTGAACAGTTGTATCTGCTGTTTCTTTCAATATGTTTATCTAGACCTACTAATTAGAACTCATTGAAGGCATTTGCATGTTGCTGGAACATGTCAATTATTTGTAACCATTTTTGTTCCATCTTTCCCAGTCCAAAGGTTATTCTCCTTGGTAGAAACACTTGAAGCAGACTGACTTTCTTATTACCATCAGCCTTCAAGGAGTAGTCCCATCCCTTCTTTATTCTTCGTTTTACCCCCTAATGTAGATCTTTTTAAAACTACCTTCTTATTTCCATATAATTAATTAGAGCAGCATAGTTTTAGACAATATTTTTAGTGACACAATGGATAGAGCACGGAGCTTAATGTCAGAGACCCAGACCTCAGACGCTTCTACCTACGTGACCTTGGGCAAGTTACCAAAAAACAACAACAAAAATCATCCTCACAGGGTTGTTGTGAGTAGCAAATTAGATCAAAAAGCACTTAGCGCAGTATCTGGCACAAAATAAGCACTATATAAATGCATTTTCCTTTCCCCTTGGAGTCTGGAAGACCTCAGTTCAAATTTGATTTCAGGTACTTGTTAGATGTGTGATTCTGAGCAAGTCACTTAACTTCACTTAACCTAAGTTTCCTCTTCTATAAAGGAGATAATAGATATAACCTACCTCTCAGGATTGTTGTGAGGATAAAAGGAGATAAAATTTATAAAGTGCTTAGTCCAATTGACTGGTATATAATAGGGTGCTGCAAAATATTGGTTATCATTGTTAGTGTTATTTAGCATTGTTATTACTATTAACCACTCTCAGCTGATTCTGGGCATTAGTGTTCATTACATTTTTATGTGCTGTCTTCTGTTTTTAATATAATGTACGTTTTCTAGTATGTTCCTCTGCCCTTTTCCTCCCAAAGACCAATCTTCTATAATAAAGAATGAAAAAGACTTAAACTTTTTTTTTCCACATGAAGTCCAAACTTACAAGCTGTACTCCATACTCTTAGTCTCCTACCTGTGCAAAGAATGGAGTGTGGTTGCCTTCTCATCTCTTTGCAGTCCAAATTGGCTATTAAAATGTCATACCATCCAGTTTCACTTGGTTTGTTCCCATTTATGCTGTCGTCATTGTGTATGTTTTCTTAATTCTTAATTTCGTAATTTCTTAATTCTTAATTCTCTTCATTTTGCATAATTATGTCTTCCCATATATATTTCTGTTTTTTGTATTTTGTTTCTTACAACACAGTATTTCTTTATGTTCACGTATGATAATTTTTTTCTCCTGACAGAATTCTGCTATCTACTCTTCTGTATTCAATCTGACATTTGCCCTTTCGTTTTTTACATAAGCTTTTTAAAATTCTGAATTAATTTAAAAGTGTTTATTTAAAGTTATACCCTATGTTTTAAAGATAAAATATAAAGAATATTACAGTCTCTTAGATATAAGAAACTTATATCTAACTGGGAGATTGTAAACATAAAAATAAATGCAAATCAGCAGAAAATAGGGAGGGACGGTTCTTGCATTTGGAGGTGAAGAGATGATTTCAGCAGACACTTCATGTTGAAGTGGACCTTAAATTCAGTTTTGAAAGAAGAAAGGGATTCCTGTATATCTACATTAGTTGTTTCTCAGAACCATTTCTTGGTGTGTTTAGAATTTTGTTCCTTAGAGTCTTATGACCTCCTTAAATTTAGCATGCATGTCAATCTATATGGCTTGCTTCTTTTAATCTATGAAGAACTCTGTGATAGGTACTGTCTCCTTTTGTTTCTTACCAGTTTCTAGTCAGAATTAGGTTCAAAATAAGTTCCTTTTATTTTTTCTTATTTTTAAGTTTTTTATTTTTATGCTTAGTTTAACCACCCAAAAAGTATTTCAATATAAAGAGCATAACACAAAAAGAGGATTGAATAGGAGACTCTGAATGGCCATTTCATATAGGTTTCTTTGCGGGGGAGGAAGAGGAGGATAGAAATTCCACATATTACTGTCAGAATCGTTGTTTGTACTTTCTTCTGTTCTTCTGTGCATTTAAAAAAAGCTTCAGTAGCTCTTTCTGGGTGCCTCACTGTTGCTAAGCCCTTCCTTTTCTTCCAGACATCTTCCCCCTTTTCTTCTCCCTTCCTCCCCAATTAAAAACTAAGAGAAAGGGAGGGAACAACCTGGTAACAAATAGCATAGTCAGTTAAATGAATCAGCACAGTTGCCATATCCAAAATGTATGATTCTTTCTGCATCTTGAGTCCATCACCTCTCTGTCAGGAGGTGTTTCATCATCCTTCTCTGGAGATGTGATTGGTTGTTACATTGATCAGTTTTTTATTTTTTTCCAAGTTTGTTTTTAGCCAAAATGGTGGAGCAGAGGAAGCATTTAAGCTGAATTCTCCCAAAATTCTCCTCCAGACAACTCTAAAATTAATGCCTCAAATTCTGGAGCAGCACAGTCAATAAAAAGTCAGGGTGAGACATTTTTCTAGTCTAAGACAGCCTAGAAGATCAGAAGGAGAGACCTGTGAAACTTGGGTGGGGACTGGTCAGAAGCATAACTGGCAGTGACACCAACTGTGCATCTTGGAGGTGGTGATGGTAGTAGCAGCAGTTTGAGGAGCCCCCACTTCCAGAGAAAGTAAGAAGATTGGGCAGCTGGTCAGAAAGAGGTTATGGGATACTCATGTCCTGGCACTGGGCATAGGACCAGAAGCTGTTTAGCAACTCCATTGCCCATTACCCAGGTCCAGTTTATGGTTTCGGGGTGGAGAAGAGTACTTGCAGTCACAGGAGAGTAGGGACCCTGGTTGCAGTTCTAGATTGAGAGGAGGGATGCAAGGGAATAGCGTCTCTACCTGTACCAGAGTGCAGATGAGAAGTAAGTACATATGTCCCTGGCTCCCACCACCTTGAAAGCAATAAAAATTTACAGACAACCCCTCCTTCCCATTCAGAATTAGCTTTGAAAGCAGGGTATAAAAGCTTTAAACTGGGGACAGTGGTCAGCCTCTGCCCCACATAAGCAGAGTCCACTTTAACATAAAATTAAGCATCCTGAAATAAATTAGAAAGATGTACAAACAAAACAAAAAAAGAACTAGATCATGAAAAGCTACTGTGGTGACAGGCAAGATTAGGACACAAACTCGGAAGACAACAATATAAAAACAATTTTCAAGCAAAACCTCAAAGAAAACTGCAAATTGGACACAGACCCAAAAAGAATTCCTGGAAGAGGTAAAGAAAGAGATTTTTTAAAAGCCCTCCTAAAAAATTATTTTAAAGATTAAGAGTGGTAGAGGAAAAATGGGGAAAAGAAATGAGAGCAATGCAAGAGAATTATGAAGAGAGAAGATCTTTGTAAAAAGGGTGTATAAAATATGGAATAAAATAACACCTTAACAGAATTGGCTATATGGTAAAATAGGTACAGAATCTCACTGAGGAAAATAATTTTTTAAAAATTAGAATTGGGCAAGAACTCCATGAGATGTCAAAAAACAATAAAACAGTCAAAATAAAAAGAATGAAGAAAAAAATAAAAGAAAAAGTGAAGTATCTTATTGACAAAACAGCTGACTTGGAAAATGGATTGAGAAGAATTCATTTAAGAATTATCGTACTGCCTGAAACCATGATCAAGAAAAGAACATAGATATCACATTTTAAGATATTATAAAGCAAAACTGCCCCAATATCTTAAAGCCAGAGGGCAAAACAGAAATTGAGAGAATCCACCAAACACCACTTGAAAAAGATCCCAAAATGAAAACTCCCAGGGATGTGATGGCCAAATTCAAGAGCTCTCAAGTCAAAATTGGTTTTTCTTTGCAGTATTGCTATCATTATATCAATTATTCTACATCTCACTCTGTTTCCAATTATGCTAGCCAGATTCTCTGAAGTCATTTCCATCATTGCTTACAGCATGATACTCTGTTTGTTACATTTGTTTATCATAATTTGATAAATTCTTTTATTGACTGGCATTCCCTTTATCTTCTGGTTCTTCCCCTGCTACCCTTTAATCCTTGTTTCAAGACTAGAAGTTTTATTTGCTCAGTCTTTCTTTGTCTGGTTAAAAAATGAATGAGGTTCATCTAGTGCCTACCCCACCCCTGCTTCTATATTTATATACTTTTCTTCTTATATACCCCAATTATGAGAAACAGAAAAGTTCATTTCCTTCCCCCTTTCTGCCCTACTTTATTTCTCCTTTTACCCTTTCTTTTCTTTCCCGCTTTCAGAACCTCAGAAAAGGACTGATCTAACTCCACATCTTCTGTTTTTCTTATTTGACTCCCTCTCTCTATATTTTTTAAGACATTAAGGATTTCTTTCCATATAAAATTTTAACAATGCAATTTACAGCTTCTTCCAGTTGCTCAAATCAACGTACCTTTCTAGGTTTCTCTGGACATTTGTGTTTGCATTTCAAAGACCCTACTTGGCTCTGGTCTTTTCATCCTGTCTTCCATTAACAGTGAATTTTTTCCCCTGTAGTATAAGCCTACAAGTAAAAAATGCTTTGCAAGCTTAAGTTATTCTTGGTTGTAAACCTACTATGTCTTTTGTCTTTTGGAATATTGTATTCTAAGATCCCCTCTAATTTATGGTAGAATCTGCCATGTCTTATATGATCCTGTGTATTTTCTTGGTATTAGAATTGGTTGTTTGTGGTTGCTTGTAATATTTTTCCTTTGGTGTACGAGCACTAGATTTTGACTGATATTCCCAGAAGAATTTGTTTTGTTTTAGAAAGTGATTATGGATTCCAACTTCACTGTCCTCTACTTCTAATAGCGCTGAGCAGTTTTCATTTATGGTTTCATGATCTAGTGTCTAGGCTTTTATTTTTTTCTCCTATTTTTATCAGTCTTTTGATTTTGTTCTAATATTTCTTAGTGTGTCATGGAGTCATTGATTTCTTTTGGGTTGATTCCAGTTTTACAATATCTGTTACTTGGGTAAGGTTTACCATTTTATCTTCTAAGCTATTCTTCCAGTTTTTTCTAGATCTTTAATTTCATTTTTTAGCCCCCTACCTCATTTCTTCTAATCCTTGTAGGAAATCCATTTTCCATTGTGTCTTTAAATGCACAGCTTAATCTTGAAGCTGCTTTTTAGGGTATGCTTTGATTTTTTTTCTTTTAGTGACTAAATATTGAGCTGTAGTTAAGCCATTCATAAATTCATTCGTATTGTGTGTAAGCAGAATCAGATAGCAATTTGGAATTCATTATAGAAGAGGTCTAACAAGGCAAAGACTAAAAGTTGAGAAGGTATGTGGGAATCAATGAGAAGAAATATATTGGACTAAGGAAAGAAATTATGTAAGAAAATCGTTAGAAAGAAGTTTTGCCCAATTTCATTTTCCATTTATACTTATCTTCATTGTGAATTATCCTCCCCAACTGCCTACCTCCCTTTCAGATTTCATTTGCATATAGTCACATTTTGTCATACATAGGCAAATTTTTACGTTATAAGTAAATTCATGTTTACTTTTGTCTGGATTTAAAGAGGAGATATAACCTACCATGGGACAGGTTTTTATTTATATACACTTGGTCATGTGTTCAATATACATAAACAAACAGCAACAAATTGAAGGTGATACTATGTAAAAAAATGGAATAATCTTGCTTGTGAAGAGTAAAAGATATATATTTATGTTTGAATGACATGTAAATTAATGGGGGAAGGGGCAGGGCAGGCATTGTGGGAGTTTTTCCTTTAGTCTTTTGTTATGTCAATGTGGGGGATCTCCCTTGTGTAGAAGTACCCTGATACAGATTGGCAATTTCTCTGTAATTTATCGTTCTAGAAAGTTCCTCAATGTGCTGAAAGTTACATGAATTGTACACTCATACAACTAGTATATATATCAAAAAGTAGGATTTAATTTCAAGAGCAATTATCTCTGTACTAGCCGTGTTGCCTTTTAATATATGACTTTCTTAATTTTTACCTGTTTGAGGTAGTATAACATAATGGATATGGTGCTGGCTTTTGAAGTAGTAAGACCTGAATTCAAGTCTTGCCTTTAACACATACTAACTATTCTATCTTAGACATGTTACCTAATTTCTTGGTGTCCTAGACACAGTTCTTTAAGGCTGCATTTGTACAAGAAATGCTTCACCTATAACCTATGAAATCAAAGATCCAGATAATGTTATTTCCCAAGAAGAATACTGAATTGGTGGTTTATGGGAAGTTTCATGTCTTATTTTGTTTTGTTTCTGATGAAGATTACTTCCTAGTTATTGGTACCTGGGCTTCAGATAGAAAGGCAAAATGTGACTTGCTATATATAGATGACTTTGAAAATGTGACTCGCTTTATAGATGTATTTGAAAAATATCACCTGATTCACTAAGTAAGTAATTCTATTTTAAAGAAAGATTAAACTTTGGAGCCTAGGATCAGTTCCTCCCTCCTGCCCTCTAGGTCAGGGGATATTTAATTTGAGATTCCCTAAGGATGTCTATCCCTAGTATAGGTATATAATAATTGAAGGTCTGGTCACCAAATCTCTCT
Source organism: Potorous gilbertii (assembly GCA_028658325.1). NCBI lineage: Eukaryota > Metazoa > Chordata > Mammalia > Diprotodontia > Potoroidae > Potorous > Potorous gilbertii. The sequence goes on from CM053769.1 coordinate 666,826,139, forward strand.
GTCTCCAATCTACTTCTCCTGTCTCTAGCTAAAGAATTCATGGTAGTTGGACCTTCAGATCCAAAGCCCAAGCTGTCTTCTTTATGTCAGAAATCCCAGTCCACCTCCTCTCAATACCTTCTAGCTCATCAGAACATTTTTAAAAGGTGCCATTAAAATATGCCATTTTACAGATTATCAGATACAGTTACTATGCCCATGTACAGTTTTAGAAAGCATACCTTTGTGTTAGGTTGATGGAAGTGTTTGTTTTATGAGTCACCCAGGATTTTGCACTTAATAAAATTTGTAGCTACATATGCCAATCTGGGAAAGTAAGAGCTATCAACTTGGATATGGAAGTATCCCCATTAAGCACAATTGGTATTCATTAAAGTGTAATTGTACCTTCTGTGTTAGTAAATAACTAAATATATTAGGCTACGTATGTGCATACATAATAATTGAGAGTAATATAGTTCTCTTTTAGACAATCCAGCAAAAGAAAATGCCTAAGTTCCGTTTTGTTTTTGAGCCTGTGGCATTCATTAGGATAGTAATTTTTACTCTTTATTTCAGACCATTTTAAATATCTTTGATTGGTTGGCTCTACCAGTTTTTTTCAGCGTATTCATTTCAGAGACTTTCTGCTCCTACAAATTCTTGTGTTCCATAAACAAAAACCTTTCCTTATACTCTATCCTATCTATCTAGCAACATAGTCCAACAGACAAACAATTGAGCTTTTTTATATATCACTCACCTTCCTATTATGTGGCTTCTTTCCCTTTCTAGGTTCAGGCTTGCTCAGCTATTATTTCTCAAATTCTTATCTATCTCATCTTTTCTCCTGATTATTTTATTTCTTGGTTTGATGGTAGATAAGATACCATGATAGAGTTCAAATATCAGAAATGCCAGTCAGTAAAATCAGATCTCTTTAAGTCGAAGGCATCTCCTTTCCTGCTTGCTTTACAACCTTTCTTCTTTCCTTAACCTATCCCTGTCTCTCAACTCTCCAGGAAGAACTGCAAAGCAAATATACTCTCAATTGTCAAGTTAGCAATTTTTGCTTTCAGAGATTTTAGTTTATTGAATATGATCAGGATGAGTGAGTTGTTTTGATTTTAAGTAGACTTCTTAGTCACAAAGCCCATTGTCATTTAAAAGAAATTTTAGCATTTAAAACAAAAAGATTATTTAGAGAGAGCTAGCAAAATGTTGTGGAAATATCTTGGGAGCTAGGACTTCAGAACTCTGTGCATTGTTGGCCAGTTGAGATAAAACTTGTGTCTGTTCAGCCTTGGGAAGAAGGCACAAAACCCCATCTCCTGTTATTTGATAATGCTTTCAAAGCCATTATAACCTGACTTCAATCTACCTCTCCAAACTAATTTCCCTACTACTCCTCACTATAAATAAATCCTTCACTTTAGGCAGGGCACTTCTCAGACCCCCACAAACTTTTTATGTTAATTCATGCTTAATTTTATGCTTTCATTCATATTAGTTTGACTTAAAAAGACCTTTCTTTCTGTCTAAATCTTATCCCTCCATCAAAACTCAGCTCAAGACTACCAGAGTTGGAGCTACTCAAATATTAATTGATGTCCCCTTTTTTGAACTCCTGTACCACACCTCAGACTTTGCCATTTGAGTATATTCTTCCTTAAAGTATATATCGTTGGTTTCTTGGACCAGACTTCTTTGAGGGAATCATATCTAGTTATGTATCTCCCAGAACATCTAGCTTATTTCTAAGTGCAATAGGTAGGCATAATTGTATAGAAAAAGGTAAGTAAGGTTCCTTTTGGGTTCTGTAGAAGATATGCAGTGTTTAAATAGTGATACTGAATTATTAACTGAATTTCAGGAACATGATTTGGTAACTTAAACTTTATTACTGAATACTTCTATAATTATGTAAATAATATTTGTTTGATTTTTATTTGTAAGGTACCTCTTATTCAGGTTATGAAGCAGCAGTATATTCAGCTGCATCCTCCTACTACCAACAGCAACAGCAGCAACAGAAGCAAGCGGCGGCAGCAGCAGCTGCTGCTGCTGCAACAGCTGCCTGGACAGGGACCACCTTTACTAAAAAAGCACCATTCCAAAATAAACAACTGAAACCAAAACAGCCTCCCAAACCACCCCAGATTCATTATTGTGATGTTTGTAAGATCAGCTGTGCTGGACCACAGGTATCTACATTTTATGTTACTGCAAGTCTTAATGATCATATTTGATAAGTGTGGACGGCATTCTAAGTTTTTTTTTTCCTGAAAATAGTGGCATTTTGGCCAAAATAATTTCTTTGAAAGGAGTTATTGCTATTGAAGCTTGAAAATAATAGCTTAAGAGAACAACAGTGATGAATATTAATGTAAATGAAAAGACTATAATTATTTATATGAAAGACATTTTGGTTTTTTTAAGCCAAACTTCGATTTTTATGTCTATTTTGGATTTGCCTTCTTTGCTTACAAAAAAATGCATGTTATTTTATAAAGCCTTTGGAGAAAGCTCCTCCCATTTTGGGAAGGAGGATATTATCCTCATTTTTTCTTACTCTCTAAAGTTCTGTTTTATTCTTGATGGAAATTTCAGAAACTCATAGATTTTAGGAGCTAGAAGGGACCTAAAGGGGCTAATTTCTTCGTTTTACAGATGAGGCAGCATTGTTTAATGTAATATTTTTAAGGCATATAAACAAAGAAGTATGAAATAAGCAGGAATTTCTTTAATACTGTAGGAACCTTTAATGAACCATTTTTAGAAGTACGACAGGTCGCCCTAATATAAAGATGAATTTCTTTATAAGTTGGGACTAAAATAATGACCAATTTTTGTGTGTAGCTTTATATATCCTATATGTATGTGTGTGTGCACACGTCCAGTTGCTTTATAGTCACATCACATAGGGAAAAGCTTAGCGATTTTGGCAACAAGAAAAGTGCAGTGAGAGCTCGTTCTGGTTGCTGGATAAATTAACATAGGAGACTTTCTGCTTTTCCTTGCTCTTTTTTTTTTTTTTTTTCCGTTTCTAGCCAATAGTTCTTGTCTATGTGATATGGGTATGCCTGTCCCTTGTCAGTATCAAACATATTCAGATCTCTTCCCAGGCATAATCTGTTTTCCCTTTTTCTAAAGGGCCTAAAAATACAGTGAATTTAGCAGCCAGAAAGTTTCAGGTATTATTCCTGGGAAAAGGAAGGGAAGGTAGGTTCTTGATATTTTCCTTCCCACTGTCTATTAAATCTTTAAGATTTTAACTTGTTTCAAGTCTTCTGGATTCGGTATGTTTGACTAGGTATTGTATTGCCTTTGAATCCTTGGGCCATGAAAAAAAAACAGCTATAATCACTGACTGAGTTACAGGCATCCAGTTTAAGACTGTCTTGAATATATGTATGACTGATTTCACACGGCCATCCATCTTCCATTCTAAGGGAGTATATACCATTGGGGTTGAGTATACATTTGGCATGTGGTCCACTGGAACGTGCATGTGAAAGGGTGCTGCCATTGAGAATGAATATGCAAGGCCTCAGTCTAGTTATATAATGAGGTTATAGTGTTGGAATGTGAGTACACAAGGGTTAAGTGGAGCCTTCAGGTGAATGTAAGAGGGAAATGATGTTGTGACATACAGATGTAAGAAGGCAACAAATAGGGGATAAGAGATATTATGAGGTGGATGATAATTATATAAGAATTAGATGTAGTGAATGGATGGATATAGGATATATAAAGGCTAGACATTTCATGTGAGAAAATATTCTTAGAGTTGAGTGTGAAATAGTAGAATTTAATGGGTATGGAACACAAAAAAGAAATTAGGAATTTAGTGCTGGATGTCCTACTTGTTGGTGAAGGATGACTACAAGTCTGTAAATGGATAGAGGCAATGTAGCATTCATTTCAGCAAACATTAAGCTCCAGTTATGTGCAGGATATTTTAGTCTTTGGGAACAAAGAAAGAAAACCAAGACAGTGCCTCTCCTTATATTCCGTATTCTCTTGATTGTGGCCATGGAAGCTACACAAATAAATAAATATAAAATTATTCGAGGAGGGAATGAATGCATACCACAGCAGTGTGGGTAACAAGATGGCCAGATAGAATATGAAGAATGGCTGAATCTTGTCTAAATATATGCTGGGCTACCCATCCATACAAGTTTGCACTTAAAAGTTTACCAATAAAGACAGCATGGGGCCCAGGGCAGAAATTCCAAAGCTGAATAGGTTAAGTCCGTCAGGATATATAGTCTCTGATGTTAGCTTAGTCTGGGGGAAATAGCAAGCTGTCCGGACTGATGAATGAGGAGTGTCTGAGGCTGACTAGGGATAGAGTACTGATATTTGAGGAGACACTTGTATAAGCACTGTCAAGAAACCTAATGTCCTAGATTGTCTCTGCCACTCAGAATTGATTGGAGGTATTTTGATTTAACAAACATTTTTTGAGCATCTGCTTTGTCCATAGCCCCTGTTGGGTCATGGAATAGAAGAAACAAATTTAAATAATATTAGTACTTTCATGTGATATATATTCTAGTAGACTATAAGCTTAACCTCTCTGTTTCATCATCTGTAAAATGAAGGCATTAGATTAGATCTCTAAGGTCCCTATCAGTTCTAAACGTCTGTTTTGTAATGAGTAGTGGTAATTAATTATTTGCTTTTTTTCAAAGAAAAGACATAAATTTTGAAATCAAATATGGTGTGATTAAAAGATCACTGTTAGCCTCTAAAGTTCTGGGAAGTATCTTAACAACCCTGACCTTGGGCAAGTCACTAAATTTTGTTAGGCCTCAGTCTCCATATCTGTAAAATGAGAGGGTCTAGATAGCTTCTAAGGAAATCAATGGTCCCATTATTCTGATTCCTCATTCTCTTTGAAGTAAAAATGCTTTTATTCAAGTGGTACTGGCATTGAAGATGTGTGGAAAACTTTTTGATTCATTTTTGTTTGTTAAACTATTTTAAATTATTTTTTATTCTAAATGTACAGTATGTTTCACTTGGGTTATGGATTAAATGAGTTTTTGTGAATCACCCTGTGACTTTTTTTTTTAACCATTTGCAATGTTTCTGTGGGAAATTGAAGAGTTCCAAACAATTGAATGACAAATGGTATTTGTCTGTTTGTAAACTGTTTTCTTTCTATGTACTGGACTATAGCTAGAGTTTTTGTTGATGTAGAATATTTATTTATGAAATAGGAATGTCTTTTCCCTACTTACTTTTGAATCTATTGCTAATGGTATATATATATATATATATATTTACCATCACTGTCTTTTGATTTGAAAAGGAGAAGCATGTCCTTTCTATCTAATCAGTTGTGTTTTTGGTAAAGGAGAACTCCCAAGATTCAGAAAATCACTGTATTTTATTAGGAATCAGTCTATGGAGCCCCCAATCCACTAGAATAAATCTGCCTAGTTTGTAAAGAATTCTGCAATCTAATCTTCAACTACTTCTGGAAATAGCGTTATCTTGACTTTTAAATGAGTGTTAAGACTTAGATTTGTAAATTAGATAATACTGAATGGTGTACAAATGAAGGAAAATGTTTTCTTTTAAAACAGACTTATAAAGAGCATTTAGAAGGACAGAAACACAAAAAAAAGGAAGCTGCATTGAAAGCTTCTCAAAACACCAGCAGCAGCAGCACCTCCATTCGTGGGACTCAAAATCAACTACGTTGTGAGCTCTGTGATGTGTCTTGTACAGGAGCAGATGCCTATGCAGCACACATTCGTGGTGCTAAGCATCAGAAAGTAGGTGCCTTTTCTCACAGACAGACACACACTCGGGCACACACATACATAATACCTACATATATGCACCCCTTATGTCTTCATCTTTGGGATAGGGATTTAAGTAGAAGTAAAGCTTGGTTTTCAAATTTCATAGAGCTTAACAATATTGCTTCATGATTTCAGTGATAACTATGGAAAATATCTCCATTTCTTTTCACAAAAATACCTAATGCATTGCTGAGTTTACCTTGTAGAATCTGAATTAGAGGACTAATTTCATTAGTTGGAAATTATCAGGTGCTAATGATTCCTTTCTTTTACCCTTGTGTCTGATTGGATATGACCTTGAATGATTCATTTAATCTGTCTTTGCCTTGGTTTCCTTATCTAAATGAGGTAGAAGCAATGATCATACATATTTGCCTCATAGTCATGTTATGAAAATAAAAATTCTTTAGGAGTAAGGTACTCTCAAAATTTAAAATAAATCCTCTTCAAAAAGATTAAGTGCCCTTAGATGTACATGTGGATATACTACAGGCAAATTAAAAATTTGTATCTTTACTATTGAGGTTTAAATCAAACAATAATAGTATTTTTTGAGCTGTAAGCTTATCACAGCTCCCTAATTTTACAAGTGAAGAAACTGAGGCCTAGAAGTTTAATGAATTGCCTAAGGTTACCCAGCTAGGTAATTTATAAATGGATTTATTAGGAAGCAAATATATAAAAGTACGTAACACATAAAATTATACTGAATAGAAAGGAGATAGTTGGTTTTCATTGTAAAGTGTTGTTTATTACTTCAAAAATCTGTATACCCTACACAGTGTGTTGACTGATACTAATAAATGTGTTTTTATAGGTGGTAAAGTTACACACAAAACTTGGCAAACCCATTCCTTCAACGGAACCAAATGTTGTTACTCAAGCTACTTCTTCAACAGCTGCATCTGCTTCTAAATCAACTGCCTCTTCTTCTGGTATTGCAGCTAGCAACAGTACTGTGAATTCTTCAGTTGTAACTTCTGCAGTCAAAGTTCTTACACCTGCTACAAATACAGGTCTCAATACAGCATCAAACACTAAAGCATCAACCATCCCTGCAAGTATGGCTGCAAAGAAAACATCTACACCCAAAATAAATTTTGTTGGCAAGTATACCTGACCTTTACTATGAAACTTAATTTAGAAAACTCAGAAAATTCACAAGATATAGTATTTTATATGAAAATTAGTTGGAATGTTATTTTTATAAGTAATACGATTAACCTTTTGTGCCTGTATATTTGTACTTTTGTTTCTTCATCTGTTCAGTGGAATTAGTCATCATAGTAGTTTAAAAAAGAATCTTAACGGGTTTAAACCTATTTTTACAAAACACTAAGCAAACTAAGATTAGATTTCAAGTGATCAGAAGTTGATAAAATTTAAAGGGAAATTAGAAGAGAAGACTTTCAGTTTTCATTCATCTGTCATTTGTTGAAATACACTGAGGCAGCATGAATTTAAAAACTGGAAAATCCTATGTAAAAATTTGGGCCATTTGTAAAGTGGAGAAACCACTCAAACTAATGAGGATGGATTGTTAAATAGTTTGAGTTTATCAAAGTGAAGATATTATGGATACTTTCAGGTAACTTATTCTACTTGTTAATATATATTCAGTTAATTAACAGTAAAAGCTAAATGTTTTTAAGTCCTTAATCCAAAATGTCCATAATTACTAAATAGTGGTATTATTATAGGAAGATTTGTAGACATTCCAATTAATTCATGTGAAACATGTTTATGGTTAAAATTTACATATTTATATATACCCTTTTTCTAGGTGGCAATAAGTTGCCGTCAATTAAAACAGAAGATTTGAAAGGTACCGAAAGTATTAAACCTCCCCCTGCCACTTCTGCTGTACAGACCCAAGAAGTAAAATCAGACCCATCAGACCCAGTGACACCTACAACTCTTGCTGCTTTGCAGAGTGATGTGCAGCCAGTAGGCCATGACTATGTTGAGGAGGTATTGAATTGAGAACATTGTTATTACAAAATTCAAGCTATAGATTTGTTGTGAAAATGTGTTTCTGGGGAGAGGACTTTATTTACAAACCTTTTTTTTTTCATAACTTCTATGTTAATCATATTAAATAAAATGACAGTTTCAAAAATGTGTTCGCTATAGGCTGAAAAAGCTTCTAGTTTCTTTCTTTTTCACCTTCCTTCTCTGCCTGATAGCAGCCTACTTTGTGATACCTAATTATCCAGAATGGTAGGAATAAGCAAAAAAGCCTCAATATTAAAGAAAATAGCCCAGACAAAGCCTTGACATTTTACTTCATAAGAGAGAAAAAAGGAGCTTAGTATTTGTTAGATGTAAAACTGAGGTTACTTATTTAACAAGTCAAAACATTCTTGAGGATGAGAAGTTGGGGAACATATTAGTTTCCCAGTATACTCAGATGAAAGGGATTGGAAGAGATGACTTCTGTACTCCCTTTGCTCCTTCTAAAAGGAGCACTTTGAAGCAGGGAGAAATGTTATCTGACCACCAGAAAAAAAGAGCAAAATGTGCTTGTTCAATAGTTGTACTTTGTAAAAGGATGGCTGTTTGAAACATTTCCTTATATTAGGGCCACTTTTGTAAGGTAATCTACTTAATAGTGTCCAAAAGCATTGCGGTGTTATTACATTCCATTATAATTTATATTTTCAGTAGTGACCTTAAATGATCAAGAAAACATTATTGTGTTCTTTATCTCTCATATATTGAGGAGGTGAAATATATAATAAATTTTTTAGGAAAAATTATACCAAAAACACCATTAATGAGCAGCTATGCTAGGCTTTAAGGTGGTATGTTAAGGTTTCCTGCTCTGAAGGAAATTAGTAGGTAGCAAGATAATTAAGCTACATCTGCAAATAACTAGGAGTATATTTCAATTATCTTGAAAGTTAACTCATCCAAAATAGCACATTTCCTAGTTTTATGCTGGGTATATCCAGTAATACTGTACTTTTGAGGATCAAGATTGGGAGCACCCTTAAATATGGAAGTAAAAAACCTATTAGTAGTCCATATAACATAAAAATATAACAAGGCAGCAATTAATCAGAAAGAGCGTTAGCCTAGGAATCAAAAGACTTGGATTCTAGTCTGAGTTCTGTTAATAACTAAATGACATCAGCTAAGTTCTCTAGACTGTAGTGAGGCCTGAAGGGGTTTTGCCCTGAATGATTTTTAAGATGCCTTCTAGATTTGAGATTCTATTATTCTACTTGTTCTAATTATTTTGTAGTAGCTCAAATTTCAGTAGTGACTGAGTTCATCATGTATATAGAAGTAGTCTCTACATGCAAACCTAAATATGTAAATAAAGAGATACTGGCATTGCTTAACAGTGCTTAGCACAGGAAGTAGTTAACAAGTGCAAGCTTAATTAAATTATAAACGTCTTGCTTTACTAATTTCTGTTATATAGGCCAGAGTGAAAAGATGTATCCTTACCCAAAATCCTACATGGGCCATCCTGTCAAGCCCAAAGATACTTCATGTTTCCTTTCTCTGGTTACAGCTAATTGTGATTGATGAAACATTGATTGATTCTAACATTCTATAAAAGTATGTTTTCATATTTTTTGTGTTCTTCATTTGTTTCTTTAGGTGCGAAATGATGAAGGGAAAGTAATTCGGTTCCATTGTAAGCTGTGTGAGTGTAGCTTTAATGATCCCAATGCCAAGGAAATGCACTTAAAAGGGAGAAGGCACAGACTCCAATATAAAGTTAGTGGGGATTGCTATTTTTACTTTGTATTTATTGAGCGTTTATCTCGTAGAAAACAAAAAATCAGAAAGGCATATAGGACATACTTTTTCTCACCCAAGTTTACTCAACTCCCTACTTTTTACATATTTGAAACTATGTACCTGTGTATCAATCACTTTTTCTTTTAAGGCAATGGAGTTTGATTTTTGTATTATAAAATTTTATTTATTTCTTGTTGGATTTTTTAAAGGGCATCCTAAGAAATGATAATTGTATAACCATAGAGTGTTTGAAGGATGTGAAACTCTCCAGACATTGCTAGTCTTGGGTGTAATTTCTGTATCCGGCACTTTGGGGACTAAATTGAAAACTATAGTAATTTTACTGATTTTCTTCCTAATTATTTTGAATTAGTGAGATTTTACTGTAATGATTTCCCTTCCTTGGGAAAAATTAAAAGTATATAACTAGACAAATACACAGAATGTTGAAAAATTGTGCTGAAAAGGCTGATGAAAAATAAGTTTTAAAATATTTTTTATGTAGAAAAAAGTAAATCCAGATTTGCAAGTGGAAGTAAAGCCCAGTATTCGAGCAAGAAAAATTCAAGAAGAGAAAATGAGGAAGCAAATGCAGAAGGAAGAATACTGGAGAAGACGTGAGGAGGAGGAACGCTGGAGAATGGAAATGAGGTATTGTTTTTCACTTTTTGTAAAATATGAAAAAATGCTTCATACTTGCTAAATAGTTTAGTTGTGAATGGCCGAATAAGTAAATTAATGGTAACTGTGGTATTTTTAGGCAAGGTAAGTTTTTTACAGTACTTTAAACATTCCAGGAGCATCCGCAGCACAAATCTGCTCACGTTGTATCTTCTTAAATAACATATCTGGAACTTTCTTGGCAAAATTAAACAAATGAGCCTATGTTAAATTTTATGTCTGAGCCTCAGAAACCAGCAGAGCTTGGGCTAGATCTCTGGTGGTTTGTCCCCATTGATTGACCTCTTCTAAATCATTACCATCATCAGATACCTTGTTCCATCCTTACCCTCTCACCCCCAAGACTTGCATGCTTCTTTCCTTCTTTTTCTGTACTTCTCATTAGGGCCAGGTTCTTTGTATTTTCAGTATGACAGCTAGTCTGACAAATTTGTCTTATTAATACTGTTGAAGAAAGTTACAAGAGCTCTTTTGGAGTCTTAAAGTTTCTAGGCCACACATGTATTACAATAAAAACTTTCTAGAGACAAATAGTTTTGTCTTTTGATTCTTTTATAAATTCTTTTATAAATAAAATCAGCTCATGAAAATGTACAAACAGTACAGATGAAGCTTTATTATTGATGGAAAAATTATAACATTTGTTAGAATGCAAATATTCATTAACACTTGATTGGATTTATGTATTTGAAATTGTTTTGACATTTAGAGTAGATTTCAGAATCTTTGTATTGGTAACCAGAAATATGAAGAAACAATACAAGTGATAACTATGTACTCTTTGAGGACAAAACAAGAAAGAATAAACTTAATGGATTTATATTAAATTTGATTATAATAAGTACATTCTAAATGGAAAAGTTGGGAAACAATGAATTGTTTCCAAGAAAATTAATGTTTGTAATTAAGTGGAGATTATATAAAAAACATTTTCTGAGGTGTTTCAAATTTAGTAATTTGAAGAGTACTGAAATTTTGTCACTTAGCACAGGAATAGTTTTATTAACTATTGGGCCCAGTAGTCTAGTTAAATTGTGCTTTTTTTTTTTTAAGTTTTTTTAAATATCATAATGTACTAAACTCTATAATTGGTATTATACCTGTAACACAAGAGGCAGTGTGGTGCAGTAGATAGTGAACTTGATCTCAAAATCAAGAAAACCTGGGTTTTTATCCTGACTATGACAATTGCTGTGGATGTTTTCTCCTGGACAAGTCATTTAGTCTTTCAATGTATTAGGCAAACCTCTGAGATCATAAGTTGCAGAAAGGGTGCTGATCTGTACTTCTACATCACAGAAATCATATCTAGGACTTGTCCCTACTTAGAACACTCTGTCCTGGGCCATCTTCTCTCTTTACACAATTTCATTTCGTGATCTCCTCAACTTCCATGAATTTTATTATCATTTCTATATTGATGCTTCTCAAATTTAGTTATCCAGCCCTGACCTCCAGTCTCAGATCTTCAACTGCCTGTTAAACACCTTGAACTAAATGTCTCATAGACATCTTAATCTCGGTATGTCTCAAACTGAACCCACTGTCTAAATTCTCGCCTCTTCAAATTTCCCTATTATGTCAAGGGTACTGCTATCTCCCCAAATCCCCGGTCTTGGAATCTAGGTGTGTCTTCCTCAACTCCTCACTTTTATTTTTGTAACATCTCACACATATTCTTCATTCTCTCCTCTCATGTGGATACCACCCTTGTGAAACCCTTGTCACCTCTTGCTTGTTCTCTAGCAATAGCTTTCTGGTTTCTTCTGCCTGCCAGAAGTTTCTTCCAACTCCTATCTCTCCTTCAGTCAGCAACTAAATGATCTTCCTAAAGCACAGATAAGACCATGTCACTCCTGTACTCAGTAAACTCCAGTGATTCAGCTCCCTCTCATCTCCTGGATCAAATAGAAAATCTTGTATTTGGTGTTCAGAGCTCTTCATAACCTTCTCCCACCCCTCTCTATCCCCAATTACATACTCTTAGATCCATTGAAACTAGCCCCCTTGCTACTCTTTGAACAAGACACTTCCATCTCTCAACTCTGTCCCTTTTCACTCACTTTTCATCTCTGCCTTCTGGTTTCTCTGGATTCCTTCAAGTTCCAGCTAAAATCTCACCTACTTAGAGAAAACTTTTCCCAGTCCCTTGTAATTCTAGTGCTTTCTCATGGTTGAATATTTCTGTTTTGTCTTGTATACAACTTGTTTGTACAGTTATTTGGACATGTGAGCTCCTTGAAAGTAGGAAGTATCTTTTACTTGGCTTTGTGTCCCCAGCACTTAGCACACAGTGCCTCACACATAGTAGGTGCTTAACTGTTGACCTGGTCCTTCCCATATCTGTCTGAATATAAGCCACATGTTTCCTGAAAGTTTGGCCTATATGAACACTTGAGTCCAGCCTCCATTTGCACTCTTCAGCAGATATGGCTCAAGCCTTATTGGTCTTAGCCAGGAGTAAGTTGGTACTACAAAATAGTTAACACATATAATACTTTATAGTTTACAAAGTAGAGTCTCAGTTGAACCCTTTGAAGTAGATACTGTAGCTGGTATTCCACTTTCACAGATGACAAAACTAATGCTTAGGTTACAAGGTTTGCCCATGGTTATAGAGCTCTGTTGTCAAAAGAAGAATTTGAACTCATTTTTGAGTCCCAAGCTTTATCTACACTACATTATACTACACTATGTAGCTACATAAATGTATGTGTGTATATATACTTCCATACATATGTACGCATATTACTCCTACTCCAAAAGTAGAAACATCAGTCTGTCCTTAAAAGCTCTGAGCCAGCTATTTGCATCCCCACTAGCCTCTTAGAGATAGAAATTGCATTGCAAAAGATTGTCAGTTCTCAATCTTAGTCTTGCAAGAAACTATCATTATGACTTATTAGCTTAAAATGAACAAATAAGAAAGAATAAATTCATCTGAGATGGTCAGGGAGAATTAAAAAAAGGAAGTTTGAAGGAATGAAAGCTTCTCTCCACTCAGAGTCCCCAGGCATTAAATTTAGTATTATTTCTTTCTTCTGTTTTTTCCCTGATACTGTTCCATAAAAGGACTGCTTTCCTCTACACTTACAAAATCAAAGTAGGGTGATTAGATGTAATAGAGAAGAATATATAGCCTTCTGCAGTTTTTATTCTTCATTGATCACAAATCATGACCTAACGGTTAATCCAGAATTATTTGGTTAGTAATGTATCTATTTTCATTCACAAGTATACAATGTTAACTAATCCTAGACGCTACGAAGAAGACATGTACTGGAGAAGAATGGAGGAAGAACAACATCACTGGGATGACCGTCGCCGGATGCCTGACGGAGGATACCCTCACGGTCCTCCAGGACCGCTGGGCCTCCTGGGAGTCAGACCAGGAGTGCCACCTCAGCCTCAGGGGCCTGCAGTAAGTGTTGGCAGGGGGAAATGGTCTTGAACACTAATTACTGTTAACATTTTCATCTGACCTAGCAGCTAGGGTAGATGAGAATTTCCTGTGGGTTCCTTGTGGCTTCCACAGATCTGCTTTATTAGCACACTGTTTCCACTTGTCATCTTGAACAGGATTAGGATTGCCTTTGAAATTGGATTTCTTCACATAAAAGGCTATCTAGCTCTTGTTGTCTTCTAGTGTAGAAGTGGGGGACAGAGAGGAGCTACACTTTTTACTTGAATCTCAAAGCACATTCCCCCTTTCTGTTACAAGTGTCTTGGAGCCTTTGTGCTTTCCTGCTTTCCCTGATAATATGAAATTGTCCCTATTGAATGTGTGAAGAAAAAATACCAGAATCAAGGGATTAACTACACAAGTAGATCTCTCCTGATGAAAAGCATTAATCTTAATTATCATGCTTTAAATTTAGCCCTCCTTTTCTCATCAGGAGAGGTCCGTGTCATTCAAGGGTCAGCAAGAGAAAAAGAACACATAGAAGTTTAGGGACATGTCCAGAGTAAAAAGCACTAGCTCTGGAGTCAGAGGACTGGGCTTCAAATCCTGCCTCTGCTGCTTTGCTCCCTCTGTGACCTTGGGTAGGTCACTGAACCTTTCCATGGACTTCAGCTTCCTCACCTATATAATGAGATTGGACTAGTTGGTGTCCGAGGTCTTTTCCAACTCCAGATTTGTGTTCTTATGTAAACACATTTCCCAGAGGGATAGAATCAAGAGTGGGATGGTATTTGTGTGAAAAAAGAGAATTTGCTTACAGGTATAAAGAAGCATAGAGTAGATTTAAAAGTTTTGTATGACTGGTTATTTATTGTAATTAAAAGTGTAAGATGTATTTCTGAAAAAAAATTAAATGTTAGGATTTTTATTTTAGGGGTTTTTTTGTGTATGTTAAGTATTTTATTTTCACCACCCCCCCCATGCAAAAAAAAATTGTAACAGATAAGCATAATAATTAAAATAAAGTCCTGTATTAATAATATCCAAAAATGTATTTCATTCTGCATGTTTAGTCTACCTCCGTCAGAAGATGGGTAGCATCTTTGATCTGGAATCATGGTTGTTGGTCATTACATTGATCAGAATTCTTGAGTCTTTCAGAATTGCTCTTTATGTTGTTACAGTTATATAAATTATTCTTCTGCTCTTGGTAACTTTGTATCAGTCCATAGAAGACTTCCCCAAGCTTCTCTAAAGTCATCCGTTTCGTCATTTTTTATGGCATAATAGTATTCCATTATAGTAACATACTGCAATTTGTTCACCCATTCCCCAACTAATGGCCACCCCATTTAGTTCCTAGTTCCTTGTGACTGCAGAAAAGCTATTATATTTTTGTACAAAAGACATTTTCTTCTTTGATAACTTTGCAGTATAGACAGACCTAAAAGTGGTATAAGTGGGCCAAAGGATGTGCGTAGTTTAATAGATTTGAGGCATAAATCCCTATTTTTTCCCAGTAATGGCTAGGCTAATTCACAGCTCCCCCAACCATGCAGCCATGTACATGTTTTTCCATAGCCCCACCAATATTTGTCATTTTTTTCTTTTTGTAAACCTTAGCCAATTTAATTGATGTGAAGTAGAGCCTTAGAGGTGCTTTAATTTACATTTTTCTGATTTATTATGGCAAATTAAATATTTGAATAGAAACAAATTATTTCCTCTGTTTAAATAAAGTAATAAAGATTTTTCTTCTACACAGCCTTTACGTCGTCCTGATTCATCTGATGACCGTTATGTAATGACAAAACATGCAGCTATATATCCAACTGAAGAGGAGTTACAGGCAGTTCAGAAAATTGTTTCTATCACCGAACGGGCTCTGAAACTTGTTTCAGACAATATGTCTGATCATGAGAAAAGCAAAAGCAAAGAAGGTGATGACAAAAAAGAAGGGGGTAAAGACAGGTATGGGGTTTTTTGTTGTTGTTTTTTCCCATTTTCAATGTACAAATTCCCCCTTATCTCTCTGAAAAAAAAATTCTTGTAATAGATAGGCATATTCAAGCCAAACATTGACCATGTTCAAAAAACATTCCTCAGTATGCACTGTGGGTTCATCAGCTATCAGGAGGCCAGTAGCATGTTTCATAATGAGTTGTGTAGAATTGCTTAGACATTGTATTGATCAGAGATTTCCCATCTCACAAAAATATAAATTGCCCAGATTAATAGAAGAGGAAATAGGATACTTAGCCCCATTTTAAAAAAAGAAATTGAGCAAGTCATCAGTGAACTCCCTAAAAAAAAATCCCAAGGAACAGATGAATTCGTGAGTGAATTCTACCAAACTTTTAAGGAAAAAACCCACACTATAGAAAACTATGTGAAAAAATAGGTAAGGAGCCCAACCAAATTCTTTTTATGACACTGATATGGTTTTTTGATACCTAAATCAGGGAAAGCAAAGATAGAAAGAAAACTATAAACCAATTTCCTTAATGACTCTCAATGCAAAAATTTTAAATAAAATGCTGTCAAGGAGATTATAGCAAAGGTCATACACTATGATCAGTTAGGATTTATTCCAGGAATGCAGGACTAGTTCTATGTGAGGAAAACTTTAAGTGTGATTGGCCACATCAATAACAAACAGCAAAAATCCTATAATTGTAACAGTAGATGGAGCAAAAAGCTTTTGACAGAGTACAGCATCCATTCTTACTAAAAGCACTAGGAGGCATAAGAATCAGTGGGGCCTTTCTTACAAAGATAAGTAGGAGCTATCCAAAATGAAAAATAAGCATAGTTTATCAAGGTTGAATTTTAAATCTTCCCAGTAAGACCAGAAATGAAGCAAGGATATGCATTATCACCACTA
This sequence comes from Potorous gilbertii, assembly GCA_028658325.1. Classification (NCBI taxonomy): domain Eukaryota; kingdom Metazoa; phylum Chordata; class Mammalia; order Diprotodontia; family Potoroidae; genus Potorous; species Potorous gilbertii. Next base: position 666,842,664 of record CM053769.1, read on the forward strand.
CTATTCAATATTGTGTTAGAAATACTAGTTAGAGCTATAAACAATAAAAAGAAACTGAAAGCATAAAAGTAGACAGTGAAGAAACAAGACTCACTCTTTGCAGATGATGTGATGATGTTCTTAGAGAATCAATTAAAAAAACTAGTTGAAACAGTGAACAATTTTAACAGAGTTGCAGGGTATAAAGTAAACCATCAGCATTTCTGTGTACTACCAACAACCAGCAGGAAGAGATAGAGAAATTCCATTTGAAATAATTGCAGGTGGTATAAAATAAGTGAGAAGTCCGCCTGCCAAGTCGAACCCAGGGACTGTATGAACAGAATTAGAAAGCACTTCACAGAAAGAAAGATCTAAACAACTGGAGAAGTATTAATTGCTCATGAGTAGGCCGAGCCACATAATAAAATGACAGTTCTACCTAAATTGATTTGCTTACTTGGTGCCCATCAAACTGCCAATGAATTATCTTAGAGAGTTAGAAAAAATAGTAGCAGAACTCATTTAGAAGAGCAAAAGGTCAAGAATATCAAGGGAATTAATGAAAAAATGTTAAGGAAGGTAGCTTAGCAGTTCCAGATTTCATACTATATCACAAAGCAGAAGTCATCAAAATAGTCTGGTACTGACTAAGAATTAGAGTGGTAGACTGGTGGAATAGATAAGATATACAACACAGTCCACAGGATAGTAAATGACCATAGTAATCTAGTGTTTGCTAAACCCAAAAATCTCAGCTTTGGGAGTAAGAAATCACCATTTGGTAAAAATTGCTGCGAAAATAGGAAAGCACTTTGGTAGAAACTAAGCTTAGACCAACATCTCACACTGTATACCAAGATAAAGTCAAAATGGATATAAATAATTTAGACATAAGGGGGTGATAAAGCAAATTAGAGGGACGTGGGAAAATATACCTGTCAGATCTTTGGGAAAGGGAAAGGAGAGGATAGGGGTAATATGGGAAGTAAAAATAGGTAACTTTAATTACATGAAATTAAGAAACTTTTACACAAACAAAATTATAAGGAAAACTGGAAGCAGGGAAAATTGTATTAGATTTGTCTGATAAAAGACCTCATTTCTCAAATATATGGGGAACTGAGTGAAATTTATAAAAATGAGAGACATTCCATAGTTGATATAAATGATCAAAGGATATAAACAGGCAATTTTCAGAAGAAGAAATCAAAGCTTTTAATAGTCACGTGAAAAAAATGCTCTAAGTCAGTGCTGTTTGGGTCATTGTTCAGTTGTATCTGACTCTTCGTGACAGCATTTGGGGGTTTCTTGGCAAAGATATTAGAGTGTATTGTCATTTCCTTCTCCAGCTCATTTTATAAACGAGGAACTGACGCATGCAAGGTCACAAAGCTAATCCATGTCTTGAGGCCAAATTTGAGCTATGGTCCTCTTGCTTCCAGACCACCCAGATGTCCCTGCCTACTGATTAGAGAAATGTAAATTAAAACAACTCTTGACATACCACCTCACTCCTATCAGATTGGGTAATATGACCGAAAAGGAAAATAAATGCTGGAGGGTGTGTAGAAAACTTGAGATGCTAATGCTCTGTGGTGATCTAATCCAACCATTCAGGAGAGCATTTTGGTACTTTGCCCAAAAGGATATAAACTGTTGACGTAGCAGTACCACTTGTGGGTCTGTACTCCAAAGAGATCAGAGAAAAGAAGAAGGAACCTTATACATACAAAAATATTTTTAAGAGCTCTTTTTGAGGTGGCAAAGAATTGAAAATTGAGGGGATGACCATCAGTTAGGGAATGGCTGAACAAGTTGTGGTATATGATGCAATACTATTACACTATAAGAAATGACAAGCAGGATGCTTTCAGAAAAATCTGAGAAGACATATGAACTGATTCAAGGCGAAGTGAGCAGAACCAGGACAACACTGTACACAGTAACAGCAATATTGTACGGATGATTGTGAAAGACTTGGCTACTCTGATCAAGACAATTATTCAAAACAATTGCAAAAGACCCATTATGAAAAATGCCATCCACCTCCAGAGAGGGAACTGATGGAGTCTGAATGCACATTGAAGCATACTTTTAAAAAATTTATTTTTATTGCTTTATTTTGTTTATATTTTCTTTTGCATTATGGTTAATATGGAAATATTTTGCATGATCTGACATGTATAACCACAGTCAGATTGCTTACCTTCTAAAAGAAGGGGGAAAAGAGAATTTGGAACTCAAAATTTTTTTAAATGATTGTTAAAAAAGATTTTTACATGTCATTAGAGAGTATTTAATGAAATAAAATTAATTTTGCAAAAGGGTTTTCCGTCTCCCATCAAAGAAAACCAAAACTTTTTCCAAAGATGTTATGTTTGTTTTTCAAATTTTTATTATGTGTTTATTGTTTATTATTCAAAACATTTCCATATTAGTCAAATCATCCCCCACCAGAAAAATATGCAAGTAAGAAAAATGCTTCAATTTGTACTCCAAGTTCATCAGTTCTACCTCCCTCTACCTCTGTCTCTTGGAGATAGATAGCATTTTTCGTCATGAATCCTTTGATAGTGTCATATATTGATCAGAATGGCTAAATATTTCACAGTTGAGCATCTTTACAATATTGGTATTTACTGTGTACAGTGTTCTAGTTCTGCTCATTTCGCTTTGCCTCAGTTCATATAAGTCTTCCCAGGTTTTTCTGAAACCATCCTGCTTCTTATTTGTTACAGCTCAGTAGTATTCTATCACAATCATATACCACAACTTCTTTAGCTATTCCTCAACTGATGGGCATCCCCTCAGTTTCCAATTCTTGTGGACCTTTTTTTTCCATTTTCTTTGATCTCTTTGGGATACAGACTTAATAGTGATATTGCTGAGTCTCTTGACACTGCCACCACTCTGAGGTAGGCCCTCATCACCTCACACTTGGACTGTTACAGTAGCCTTCTAGATGGTCTCCCCATCTTAGGTCTCCCCATTCTAGTTAATCCTCTACTCCAGATTCCATTAGTTCCCTACTACTAGCAGCATCACATATAAAACCCTCTAATTGGCTTTTAAAGCCCTTCATCATATGGCCCCTTCCTATCTTTCCAGTCTTTTCTAAACCCCTCCATGTATTCTACCATCAATGACATTGGCCTCCTTGCTGTTCCTTGCAAACAGGAAGGGATTAACAAGCGTGTATTAAGTACTGACAGTGTTCCAGGCACTGAGAATATTACCTCACTTGAGCAACTGTCCTGAGAGATAGATATTCTTATTATCCCCATTTTATAATTGAGGAAACTGAGACTGACCAAGGTTAAGTGACTTGCCCAGGGTTACACAGCTAGTACGTATTTGAGGATGTTTTTGAAGTCAGGTATTTCTATCTCAAAGCGTAGCGCTCTCCATCTACTGTGCCTTTAGCTGGAAAATACATTTTCAGTAGCTGAGCCTTGTGTAGCCATGTATTGTCCTTTGTCTTCTTTGTATCCCCAGTGCCTGGTACATTGTTCATTGTTTTTCGGTTGTGTCTCTTTACGACATGGACAATATTGTCCCTGGGGTTTTGTTTTTGGCAAAGATACTGGAATGGTCGGCCACTTACTTCTCCAGCTCATTTTACAGATGAGGAATGTGAGGCAAACAAGATGAATGACTTGCCTAGGGTTACACAGCTAGGAAGTGAGGGCAGATTTGAACTCAAGTCTTCTTGACTCTGGGCCCTGTGCTCTGTTCGCTGAGCCACCTCCCTACCTGTACTGTCTGTGCGCCCCGCCCCCCGCCCGCTACCCATCCCCCTTTCTGCAGCGTCCCCCCCTCACCCCTCCCAATGCTGCCTTTTTTTCTGCCTGACTTCTTTTAAGTCTCAGTTCAGATCTTACCTTCCCCAGGAGAGGCCTTGGCTCCCTGTCTTCTTCACATAGCTTTTATTGTCTTCTCTGATGTTTCTTTCTATCTCCTCTGAATATAGTTTGTTTCATTTGTAACTATTTACGAGTTGTCTCCCTAATGAGAATGTAGATTCTTTGAGAGCTGAAAACTTTTGGTTTTCTTTGTATCCTCAGTGTTTAGCACAGTGTCTGGAAAAGGGTACCTTAATAAGTGGTTGTTGACTGACAAGTTGGATTCTATGCAGACTGCCCGTTTTTAGTGGAAAATTTAACTGGGTGGCCAATTTTTGTCTTAATTTATATATTGATTGTTAGATAGGTGTTCTTATTGGAGAAAAGAGAATACTACATTATAATGCAATGATTTTACTGCAGAGCTTTGAAAGGAGTCTTGCGAGTAGGAGTGTTGGCTAAAGGATTACTTCTCCGTGGAGATAGAAATGTGAACCTTGTTTTACTGTGCTCAGAGAAACCTTCCAAGACGTTACTGAGTCGTATTTCAGAAAACCTTCCCAAACAGCTTGCTGTAAGTATTGTCTGGAATGTTCATTTTTGCTCCTTTTGGGGTTTGGAGTTATTGACAAAACTATACTTTAATTTATACCTAAACTGTCAGTTACTAATGTAGCTTTCTAGGCAAACTTTTTTTTAACCATGCATGCTTTCTGGCAAGTATTTTTTTTTCACTCTAATTTTTTATTTATGTGAATATATTTGGTGTTATACAGTCTTACCAGTTCAATTTTATAAGGTAAAACTGGAACATGTTATCTTTAGACTTTTTTTTTTTGAGATTTCAATAAAAAAAAGAAATCTATCATTAATTTTGACTAAAAAGTAGCTGTGTAAGTAAGTATTTCTTTCTGGGTTTTAAGCCACTAACTTCTAACATGTTTTAAGTAAATGTTAACCTGCTTTTCTGAGAACTTTTGATGATGCCTTCAGTAACTTACCTGCCTGAAAGCTTCTTATGGTAGGAAGTATTTCTAGTGAAATGTAAGAACTCCAGATACTACTGATAAAGCAATTTCTTTTTATACTCTTGTTTTAAAAAGTTTTGAATTTTCAGAAACTTGATTTCTATTTAAATTTTTGTCAGAATTGTTTATAGCATTATCAGTGTTTCTTAAATTCCTGGTATAGTTTAGATTGTCCTGAAGCTTATGAATCATTTTTCCTGATACTATTTCATCTATAATTTTTGGGTCAGACAACAATTAGTCATCTAATGTGCCCAGAATTTGAGGCCTTTATTTTAAATGTTGACAGGTTCATCTCCTTTCTACCATGGCACCTGCTTTAGTGACAGTTTTGCTTTGGTGTTGATATTATTATATTTAGACTAACATTTGATTTATCAGAGTAGAATGAAGCTGACAGTGCTACTACCAATAACATTACTATGAATTGAGAAGGTGGCTAAGCTCAGTATTGTAGAATGGTTCTAGGGATTTGGTTCACAAAAGGATTGTGGGGTTTATTGGTTCTTAATTCATGCAGTAATGGATTAAGAAATTTGTCTCAGCCAGTAACTTGTGTCATCCCCAATTCACTCAATTCTTATGCAAATGAGCAAATAGAACATTGAAGAGAGGACATAGGATCATAAACCTTGAGCCAGAAAAGACCTGAGTGGCCATCTACTTCAATGTCCTTGTTTTACAAATGAGGAAACAAGGTCAGGAAAAGGTGACTTTCCAAGGTCAAACAGCTAGTAAGTCAGAAGTGGAATTTGAACTTATGTTCTCTGACCATCCAAATATATTAGATTCATGGGAGTTCTTTCCCCAGTACCATCTACTTTATATGAACACCAATGACTTAGGAAGGATATATTTTTTGTGTTTTTAAAGGAAACAAAAAATAAATTCCATAAATGGAAATACTAGGTGATATTTCTCTAAAAATCACTTGTTTATTTTCTAAACAAATGCTTCTCTTTGTGCCAGGTCCCAAATAGTCCTTATATTATGGTGTCCTAGCACCAAGTGACCCTTCTGTAAGGTTTGGAAAGTGCTTTACAGATATTACCTCGTGACCTAGCAAGAATTCCTTTTGCTTTCAGAGAGTCTGTAAAAGGAATTGTTTCTGGTTTGTGGTGAAGTTACATTTTTCCCCCTTATATCTTATCCTTTTTTATCAGGAAGCAAATAACTAGTTCTTTCTGATCATATTTTCTCTGGATACTTAAGAATGAAAAGGGCAAAAGAAAGGACCCCTAAGATAGAGTCAGGGAAATTATTTGTATTGTTGTTGAAGAACAGATAAAAATTAGATAACCCTCCCCTCACCCCTTCACCAGTCCTCATATTACCAGTCTGCAGTACAAAACCCATTGTTCAAGTGCAGAACAGAAGCTTCCATTTTGAAGATAGATTTAGCTCCTGGCTTCTGAGCATGCCCATTTCAGACTGAGATAAAATGAATATTTTGTTCCTGCTTATAAGAAATAGCTAGAATATTCATTGATGGAGGGATAAGGTAAAGAAATAATTGTCCTTGATAACATTATGCCAACCTCTCTCTGCCAGGATTCTCTTTTATCCAGCTGAGTCAAGACTATGTCTCACAACTTATTGACAAGTACATTATAGCAGATATACAAATTTGCGTGTGTTATAGAAAATTAGAGGCTGAAGAGCACTTCTGTAGATATATTATCACAGATGAAGCACCAAGAAAGCAAATTTTAAAATTCTCCCTTTAGTTGACAGTATTAAAGATTTCAGTTTATACTTTTTTTTTTGTCATATAGGTTATAAGTCCTGAGAAGTATGACATAAAATGTGCATTATCTGAAGCTGCGATAATATTGAATTCCTGTGTGGAACCCAAAATGCAAGTTACTATCACGCTGACATCTCCAGTTATTCGAGAGGAAAACATGAGGGATGGAGGTTGGAAAGTTGTTAAAGATACTACTTTTCCAATAACTGTATCTATTCTGTTTAAGATGGCATTAAGCCCTAGAAGGCAACATGCTGGCATTACATATATATTAGGGAGAATTGACTTAGCAGACATTTTTGTTTATGACCATTTCCTTAAAAGTAAATACTCTATTTGCCAATGTATTTTGTTTTTTGATCAAACTTCTTAGCATGATTGATTTTGCTTTTTTTTATTTTAAATGTAACCTCAGTTTTCTGGAAAAGTTCAAAATTATTTTTATCTGAACAGTTCAGGTATTTGAAAATTTTAGAGAAGTGGTACTTTTATAGCATGGGGACATGAGTTTTAAGAAGTTTTTGCCCCTGCATTATTATTTTTAAAACTGAAATATTTTAGAAATAAAACTACTGAATTGTGAACTGGATAAATAATATTTAATACATTCTTAAGAGGCATTGTTACGTATCTAACTATAGTTTTCGCTTTTACATTAATGTCATTTCCAGTTTTCTGAGGTTGCTCTTTGGTCTGGAGTGCTTTCATAAATACACAGCCTCCTGACATTTATAGGTTTGAGCATTTGACCCAGACACTATACGAGAAATATTATAATAATAAATGACATAGTTAGTGAGTTCAAGTACAAGTCAGAGCTCTTAAAATCAATTTACATTTATAGAATATGAAATCCTGGTGCCAGCAGTGTTGCTTTAGGGACTGTTCTGTAACACTTTCAAAGCTTCCAAAGCTTTTAAGCCAACGAGCATGATCAGTGTCTGCAGTATGTTGGTTCTACCGTTTTATGGGTCAGATAAAATTTACTTTGTTTCCTTTTATGTTGTTTTTATAATCTTAATAATTTGTTGAAATTGAAGTTAGTATATATTAGTATTACTATTCATAATGTAGCCTTGGGGAAAAGACAAACTAATACAAAATGCCATGCATACATAGCAAGACTATTAAGAACTCATATATAAAAAATGGCACCAACAGTTTTTTATTTCCCTTAATATATGAGGGGTTTTATCACAACAGTATAATTTGTGAAGACAGCTTTGTGATGACAACTGCTTTATGCTTTGTTGTCCAAATTCTTCCATGCCTCAGAGAACAAAGCTTCATTTCTTTTTAATTGTTCATTGGAAATCTGTTGAATCTCATGTGCTGCACATTTCACTTCATTTTAACATTTTTAAAGATAAATGGATTTTGTGTGAAGATTGTTTTTCTGGGGGTTTTTTGTTATTGGTTTCTGTTTTGGGAGTTTTTATTGTTTGCCTTTTTTTTAATCAACTCAAGTCATACGTAATTTGGTTTTTCATTTAAGATTTGGGAAGGAAAACACGTAAGACTTATTGAAAGAAAAAGCCTTTTTTTTTCTAGAAAACATCAAATTATAACTTAGTCAAGTTTAATTTGTTCTTTGCTATTTTGTAGTAGAGCAAAAGTCTTTAGGTTATGAATTATAGGCATAATAATTTAAAAACTTTAATAACTTACCCCTTCCAAAGGAAACAAAACTATTTTTGTCTGACCCACATTTGAGTTAGAATTACTGTTCTGAGTTTCATTTATCTGCCAAGTATTACTCTGAAGGGAAGTAGCAAAAACAAAAATTAATAGATTTCACTTCAAGACACTGAGCTGAAAAATGGATATACAAAAATGTCAGAGATGTTTATACAGTGTTGCCTCACTGCAAATAAGTGCAGTAAATCATGTCTTCAACTTTATTATGAAGATTGCTTCTTTCTTGCTGCAGAATAACGGTATGTGTGATTTTTCTCTTACTGCAGCTCCCAATGCTCTGTGTCTTAAAATGGTTTAAAGCCTTTAGCTTGCTTCGGGGAATTTTTAGTTCAGGTGGTAAGGAAGGCTTTGCCGGAAGAATTCTTTTAAATGAAGACTTTGCGCATAGTTTGGAATCCTGCTGATGGCCCCATTTAAAGTCCCCTCCAAAAAAAAAAAATAAAATGGCTTTTAAAAATCAAATTAAATTATTGAAATAACTGTTAATCGCATAGCAGTCACATCCTTCAATAGTTTGCGTTTGACAGTTATCTATCATTTCACAGAATTGACTTTAAATTTGATATGTTCAAAATGCTCTAACCCTTGCTGTGGAATCTTTTCTTCAGCAAGTCAAGTATGTGTGTGTGTGTTTTTTTTTTCCATCCTTAGCTTATCAGGCCCGGTCCAAAGCCTTCTAGCAGAGGGAATTGATTCCTGTCAGGGGTTGCTGCCAAGACATCGGAAGGATTTTTGACCAAGGTTTTCAAAAGCTCAGTGTCACACCTGCCATATTGAATAAGGAGGGGTTTTGGATGCATAGTTCTAGCATTTTACTGTCCTTTTGTGTGTTTTTTGTTTTTGTTATATTTTTGTTACGTTTTGTTTTTTGTTTTTTTTTGTCCTGGTCTCTATCTTTCATAGAATTAAGCGGTGTTCACACTAGCTTTAAAATGGTTGACTGGATTATATAACCATGTTTACTGAAATTCATATACTTGTTAACTTTTAATTAGTACATAGTGTGGACACAGCATGTCTTCTAACTGACGATTAACCCCTTATTCATATATATTTAGAATATATTCACATAGGGTAAGAATTTGCCTTTTATTTTTGTAAATTAACCTAATCTCTGTTGTATGTTAACAGGGTGGTAAGCAACAAATATAATTTTAGCACAGTGACCTTTATTAAGGGGTTAATCCATTTGAAATGTAAAATGGGTACAAAAATCCACACATTAAATTTTATTTCAAATTCCCTAATATATAGTCCTAATTTATTTTGAAATTGCAATAGGTGTCTTGGCATCTTTGGACTTAGAGTATTAGCTAAAAATTTCAAGCTTATTTATGCTGTCCATCAATGATATATGGGATACTTCTGAACCACAATGTAAAATCAAGATTTTCTGCTTATGGATTGGGATGGGGGAGGGAGCTTTCATATGAATTTGGAATAAATTACTACTGTAAAATTTTAAATTAATAGGAATTATAATCTACTTTCAATTCTGAGTTTTATTTTAAAAAAAAAAAAAAAAGATTGCACAGTATCACCTATTTGCACTCTAGATGTAACCAAATAAATAAATAAGGGACCTTAAAGTCTTTTGGCACATTATGCCCTTCCTTCTTTTCTGCTTTTTTACTACTTTCCTGGCTGTGCTTTCAAATAATACCTTTTCCTTTCTCAAAAAATGTCCCAGCTATCATTATACTCAAGTTGACTTCCTGGAATTTGTCTTAGTAGTTTTTCTCTAAATGTATGTTTACTAATAATATGCCTGAATATCTTAATTTTTATTATATTTGCTTCATAAAATCCTGTTTTATTATATGCAATCTTTATATCAAAATATTACAGACTTTCTATTCCTAGGCTGCTTATAGACTTTATTTCAATAGATTCTGAAAATTTATTTTTGTTTCCTTATGTGTTTTACCTTAATCTGGGTTGTAAGAATTAAAGATATCCCAGATTTTGTAATAGAAATGATAAAATATAACCTCTTAGTTGAAACTTAATATGCCCAGTATCTTTAAGTGTTTCAGAGGACTTATAATCATAAAATTAGTGGTAAATTTTCCAGTTGTAAACAGTACTTTAAAAATAAAATAATCTTTCATTTTTTCTTATCCCATAACATTGTCTTGCTCTTTACTTGTTACATGAACAACCTCAGTTTTTTTTGTATTGTTTTCTAAATTCCCTTTAAATTTAGTGGTGTTCTGTATAAGCATTATATATAATTAGTAAGTTAAATAATGTAAAACTTTTCCAGATATAAACTGTCTTTTTACTGGGCTGAGCAAATAACCCCTATGAGTTAGATTGCATTATATCTTTTAAGTTTGTCAGCTCTGCAATTCTGTAACAAGACTTAGGGAGGCAGCATTGTATAGGGCAAAATTAGAGAATTTAGAAGTATAGGACCTGTGGTCTAATCCTAGCCCTGCCACTTACATATGAAGCTTTGGGCAAGTAACTTAATCTCTATAAGCCTCGGTTTTATCAGTTGTAAAATGAAGATGTTGAACTTTTATCTCCAAGGTCTCTTTCTACTCTAGCTTGATGAACACTGAGTTACCAGTTTAGATTTATTTCGTTACCAAGCATTGGTATTTGTAGATGCATACGTCCTTGCATTGAGATATAAGATAATTAATTATTGGATTGGATATTGAACTGGCTGCTGTACCATTAAAACAGTTAACTTTTTCATTAGTTGAATTAACTTGATTTCCCTTGATCTTTACTTGTGCTAATTTTTTCCCCCAAACCCATTTGTGTACTATACTTCCTTGAGTGTGACAAACACTTCCGACATAGTAACCTAGAAATTACTTATTTAAATTGAGGTATACAAAATATACTTTCCTTCTCAGTTAATAAAGCAATATGTTTATTGTATCCACCTTTTATTCTGCCTTTATCACAGTAGTACCTATTTTCCCTTTTCCGCTTTATATCTATCCCCTCTCCAACTATATCATGATGTACTTTATGAGAACTCTGAGAATTTGAAAGGGTATCTCACATTCCCTTTGAAGTAAGTCAAACTCTCAAGGAAAAATGTTTCTTAAACCTTTTTAGGATCTACTGTTTTCCATTATTTAAAATCTTCCTTTTTCACAAAATCTAAAATCTCTTTCCTTGTTCACAGTGATTTCCTTTCTGAAATTAGGTCCAAAATAGGCTGTGACTATTTAAGATGATGAGCAAATTCCATAAGTTTGTTGTAAATTCTACTTTATTGAAGTGGATTTTTGTGTTCCCTCTGTCTTGTGTTCTTTGTGCTGGTGCACTGTGTCCAACCATCCTTCCTTTAACATTTAATTTTGGAGGGGATTTCTTTTTCTAGAACATTTATTTGAAATTTGATTATATTATTGCAGTCATTGCAGTAGAATAATAAAGTGACTGAGAGTTAAACTTCATTTTGCTCTCAACTTCATATTGGGATAACATTCTCTGAATTTAAAAGAATTTTGCCAAATATTAATCATTGGTTTCAAGATGCTAGTAAAATCTCAAATGGCATGTGTGACATTGAAGCTACTTTAAGGAAGTGTCTTGCTCACCTGGTCAAACACCCATTCCTCACTGCATTTTGCCAATTCAATCCATTTTAGATGTAACCTCGGGTATGGTGAAAGACCCACCGGACGTCTTGGACAGGCAAAAATGCCTTGACGCTCTGGCTGCTCTACGCCACGCTAAGTGGTTCCAGGTTCGGAACATCATTTTACTTTTTTCTTGTAGCCTTATGAGAGAGTAGTTCAGTTACAGTATGTTTAACTGTATGTAAACACTCAAAGGTTGCCCTTGGCAATGATACTTTAAATTAAATGAAGAGAAAAAAATGTTAACATAGTTCAGTACAGATCTGCTTTATGCAGCTATTGCTGATTTGACAAGAAACTTACATTTTGGGGTGTTTGGTTTTTTTTGTGTGTGTGTGTGGTCATTGAGAAGGCGATGTTGAAAGCTTGACTCGCTCTGGATCACCATATGCTGTGTATTTATATTATATTCCATAAGGCTGCAGAGTACCTTTGCTTTAAATAATGGAATATGTGTTTAAAGCTTTGTGTTTAGTTTTAAGATTTTTTTTTCCTGTTTCTCTAAGTTTATAAGTGTAGGGAGTGAAAGGTGAGGAAGCAGCTGTTTGGTTTAGTGACTTTGCAGTCTTGCAAAGGCACAGTAAAGAAACCAAACAGATTCCCTCAACCTTTCAGTCCCTAGACAAAACTTTTTAGCTCTTTACTTTATTCCCTTTATTTCTAATATAGGCAGATTTTTAATTTACTGTTATAAATGAACATAGGTCAAAGTTCACAGGGGATCAAGAAATGTTATTCTTGTATAATCTGTGCACTCTGACTTAAAATACATACAACTTAAAGTACTAACCTTGGCATAAAATACTGCTGTAAATGGCAGCTCATGGAATGAAATTTTGGAGTGATTTGTTTCTGTCATTATTGCTGAGCTTCCATTGAACAGTGGTGTTTTAGCTTTTTTCATCAAGGTCTATTTTCTGTAGTTTCTAGGATTAATTAATTTAATTTTTGTATTGCTCTCAAAGGCCAGAGCTAATGGTCTGCAGTCCTGTGTGATTATCATACGTATTCTCCGTGACCTCTGTCAGCGAGTTCCAACTTGGTCTGATTTCCCAAGCTGGGTGAGTTGTTTATAAACTGTATGCTGTGAAAAATGTGTTGGAGATGTTACTGATTTTTGAACCTGAAACTAACTTTTTATTTTCATTTTTATTTCATGTTCTAAATGTAGCATACTTTTGCCCCTATGGAACATTATAGGAACTTAGATTTTTTTGTTAAGAAAACAAAAACAAAAAACTGTTTCATTTCTTCCAAAATAATTTACCACCTAAATATAAACCTACTAGGTAAACTATCTGATTTTTCAATTTTCTTGTATTATTTCTGAAGAAGATATTTGATATGGTTATTATAAATGTTATATCTTGTGCATGCATGGTGTTAGGCTTCCATTGACTAATTTGGAATGATACTTCAATAAGTAGTCATTTCATTTACTGATGCCAAGTAGCTTTCTATATTACCTCAGATTCATCCATTTGCTTAAAGTAACTTGCTTAAAGGTAGTACCATACTATTTTGCAAAGTCCCTTTTAGGCTCTGTATTTTATCTGACTGCTTTGTCAGTAATGCTGAAATAGAATTATTTAATATAAAATTTTGCTTTCAGAATGAAACGGTCAAAATTAATTTTATACAACGCATTTTTTTTTTTTAAGAAAAAATATTTTGCTACAGCATACAGAATTGGAACGATCTTGGAGGCCATTAATTCCAACTTACACTTGAATAAGAATCCTCTCTACAACTTATTGACAAGTTGTCAGACATTTGCTCGAAAGCTTCTATTGGGTAGGGATGTTAAATCTCCCTGGGCAACTCATTCTGTGGAAGATTTTCCTTAAAATAAACCTTAAATTCCTTCTTTGTTGCTCCATTTTCTTGTTGCTAGTTCTATTCTGTGGAGTAAGACAGAACTGGCCCAGTCGCTCTTTTGTGTGACTGCCCTTCAAGTATATAGAGGCAGTTAGCACGTCCTTTTGAAAGTGTTGTCTTGTTCAGGTTAAATATCCTTAGTTCCTCTAATTGATCCTTGTCAGGCATGAAGTTGAGCTTGGCCCTTCATCCAGCTTGTCAGTAGCCTTCTAAAACAAGTCGTCCTTACTGAGCAGAGTCAGATAGTCTCATCAAGGCATAGAATAAGAGGCCTCCAGGCCTAAACACTCTGCTTCTTTGCAGCCTAAAATTACATCGATGTTAGACATAATTCACCTCTTCAGCTTCTAGTCCTCTTAACATGCCCATATCCTTTTTTCATTGCACTTCCATCAGACTGCGCCTCCTTCATCTTATACTTTGATTTTGATTCAAAAGTATAAATAAGACTTTAAATATTTGTCACAATTACATTTAGTCTTCTTAGATTCAACCCAATATTTTAGCATGTCCTCTTTTTTTATCCTAATACTATGTTACTTAGCTATTAGCCCTGTTAGTTTGTGTTTTTGGCAGATTTGATAAGCTGCTATCTATACTTTGAGTCATGTCATTGGAAATAAAGTTAAACAGCAGAGCACCAGTGCTGCATAACTTCTTGGAATGCATTTGGAATAGTCACCTGATAACCAAATTGTAGTGCTTAAACACAGCAGGTACAATTCAGTGCCTATTCTGGTACCTTATAAGTAGTAGATAAGACATCATTTAGATAAGGGGTTTTTAACCTTTTAGGTGTCAAGGACCCCTTTGACACTCTGGTTGGTGAAACCTGTAGATCTCAGAATATTTTTAAATGCATAAAGCAAAATAAATAGGATAAAAATCAATAGTATTGAAATGTAATCTGTAGTCAGGAAGACAATCTAATGGTGGGTCTAATTGTAACATAATTTTTAAGTAATAATGAGTGTAGGTTATATTTTAAGATATTTTCAACAACTGTAACATAATTTAAATTCTTTCTATTGATGACAAAGTTACTGCTAATACTATTGTAGTTTTTCGTTTATTAAAGGAAATGCTAAATTTCATTTTGAGGATGGTGAAAATAAAGATAATAGAATTTTTTTTCCCTCTGTCCAGCTTAAAGGCTCCCCAAAAATCTATCCACAAATCCTTTGAAGGGCCCCAGGATAAGAATCCTTGATTTAGATTAGCTGGAAAATAGAAAGGATTATGAATGTATTTTTTTGCAAAGAGTTTTTTTGGCCATATAAATAAAGCAGTATTTAGTTAAAGCCTGTAATCTGAAACATGTAAATATTTCTCATCATGAGCGCTTTTAGTTGACATTGCAGAAAAATTTTCATTTGCAGATCTCATTATTAAAATAATTGTAAAACATTAACTCCTCCGGAAGGAGAAACACTATTCAAATTAGTGCAGACTGTTTTGTAAATCTTCTTACTAGATATTTCTAGTTTTAAAGTCAGTTCACAGTTATCTATGACAATAAAGAATGATTGTTTATAGATATGTGAAATACACTGAAAAGTAGTTTTGTTTGCTTTGAGGATTAACTTCTCTTAGTATACTTCTTATTAGACCAGATGGTTGACATGAGTGCAGGTAGTTAACTCTTTGAACTTATCTATTTTTCTCCTTTACCAGTTAATACAAATGTGAGTCACCAAATAAATTAAGTCAAGCAATCAATATGAACATGTAGTTTTCAGAAAAGGAAACAAAAATTCTTATAAATTGTTGGGAAAAGTGTTCAATCTCAATAGTAATCAGAAATAAAAGTGCAAACCACCTTGAGATCCCCCTCTTCCATCCCAGCACAGCCATCAGATTAGCAAAAATTGCAGAAAGCATCAAAACAATGCTGACAAGATTGTAGAGGAGAAAGTGTACTTACTCATTGATACTTTGAATTGCAAGCTTGAGTACAATTTTATTCATATCTATTGATCCAGTAATTGTGTGATTGGGAATATAACTTGAAATTATTGTTAAAAACAGAAACAAGAAAGACCTTTTTTCAAAGATTTATGGCAATTTTATATGTAATTGTAAAAGAAAATAATCTAGAAACAGTCTAAATGTCCAGTAATGGGAGGAATGGTTGAATAAATTGTGGTACATTAATATAATTCAACACTATATTATAATTAAGACCAAGTGGTCTGGATTACAAAATAAAGCAAAGTAGAAAAATCAGAAAATCAAAGTACACTGTAATTACAACTACATAGAGAACAAGAACAATTGAATGAGAATAAATGGACCAAGAACTTTGACAGTGACTTAATAAGAATTGACTGAAAAATTGTTTTTGTTGCTTTATACAATAAAATTAATTAAAATGTAAATAATTCTTAAGTACTTAATTGTTAATAAACTGTACTGGTGTTCATCTGATTACTAGTGAAATATTTAATTTTTTAAAATGAAGTCAAAAAGTCCAAGGTTAGGAGGACCTTCCCTTTTGCTATATTTTTAAATGCCACAATCCTAGAACTTCAATGATTTTCTACCAAAAGTTTCACCTGTCCTGTATTAGCAATTCTTAAATTTTAATTTCAATACTTATTATAATCTTTCATGTTCCAGAATCTCTAAGCCATTATGTATTCTTCTGTAGTAAATTATTATTGAATCATGCTAAATTCTTCTAGAGACTGTACCCAAAAAAGACATTTTTGAAAGCTGTAATTTCTTATGTAAGCTTTACAATGTTGTTGCATAAGGCAATGACTTGTGAATCTAGGTGGTTGCTTTAACAGGCATTCTACGTATTTACGTCTTTTATCATGACTTTTAAGTTCATGATTTTCCTTTGCCTCTTTATGTCCTTGTATATTTTATTTAATAGAAAATCCAGAATCCTCAATATTTGGTACTGAATAGATTTGATTTTTAGTGGACTTTTGACATAATTAGAATTGTATTCCAATGTTAGTGAAATGTGTTTAATATGTGTTCTAAGGGTTATCTCAAATGCTAAATGAATTGAAAGTTTTCATTTGTGTGCATACTCCTTTGACTACCCCAGATAATCATCCTTTTCACACTTTACTAAACCATTTTTATAAAAAATGGTTTATGAAACTGTCAAACCACTCAAAATATACTCCCCAGAAGTTAATACTAAATGCAGTTTTTGCATGTATTTCTAGGCAGTAGGTATGCATATTTTTCTATCTTAAATATTATTTATATCACTAACTGAAGCTTTCTAAGTATAGTATCATTAACACCAATCATTTATATTTAAACTTTGCCATAGGCTTACTCTGAACTCTTTGTTATCACTCGCACATTGTCTATTCTGATAAATGCTATGTACAGCGTTGTATAGGACTGCCTTATTCACAAACCTAATAGGAGACAGCAATTGTTTCAGGAATTTTTTCAGATTTCTAAAATTTAACTTAAGTCACAAAATATTTGCTTGACCATTTTTTAAAATGTTTATTTATTTATTTTTAGTTTTCAGTATTCATTTCCACAAAATTTTCAATTACAAATTTTCTCCTCATCTCTCCCCTCCCCCCAATTTTGCATTCTGATTGCCCCTTCTCTTAGTGTGCCCTCCCTTTTATCACACCCCTTCCTTCCTTTATCCCCATCTTCTCTCGTTTCTTGTAGGGCAAGATAGATTTCTGTACCCCACTATCTGTATTTCTTATTTCCCAGTTGTATGCAAAAACAATTCTCAACATTCATTCCTAAAACTTCTCTCCCTTCCTTCCTCCCCACCCATCCCCACTGAGAAAGCAAGCAGTTCAATATAGGTTATACATATGTAGTTATGTAAAAGACTTCTGTAATAGTCATGTTGTGAAAGACTAACTATATTTCCCTCCATCCTATCCCCCATTTTTTCTATTCTTTCTTATGACCCTTGTCCCTCCCTAAAGGTGTTTACTTCTAATTACTCCCTCCTCCCATTTGCCCTCCCTTCTATGATCCTCCCTTCACCCCACTTATCCCCTTCTCCCCTACTTTCCTGAAGTGTAAGATAGATTTTCATACCAAATTGAATGTGCATGTTATTCCCTCCTTAAGCCAAATGTGATGAGAGTAAGCTTCACTTTTTCCCTTTCACCTCATCCCTTTTCTCTTCTATTGAAAAAGCTTTTTCTTGCCTTTTTTATGAGATAATTTACCCCATTCCGTTTCTCCTTTTCTCCTCTCAATATTGTATAGTCCTCTCTCACCCCTTAAGTGTGTTGTGTGTGTGTGTGTGTATGTGTATAAACTCTCCAACTACCCAAATACTCAGAACATCTCAAGAGTTACAAATATTATCTTTCCAAATAGGATTGTAAACAATTCAACTTTAGAAAGTCCCTTATGATTTCTCTTTCCTTTTTCCATTTGGCTAATTCTACTTTTTAAAGTATTATTTTCCTCATTGGCTTTTTGGATCTTTTTTCCAATTGAGTTAGCCTACTTTTAAAGGTGTTATTTTCTTCAGCATTGTTTTGGGTCTTCTTTAGCAAACTGTTGATCACTTTTCATGATTTTCTTGCATCCCTCTCATTTCTCTTCCAAATTTTTCCTCCACCTCTCTTACTTTTCAAAATCCTTTTTGAGCTCTTCCATGGCCTGAGACCATTGCATATTTATTTTGGAGGTTTTGGATGCAGAAGCCTTGATTTCCTCTGACAGTATGCATTGTACTTCCTCATCCAACCTGTTCAACAAGAAAGTAACCTTCTATAAGTCTTATTTCTTTCCCCCTTTTTTGGATATTTTCCCAGCCAGTTACTTGACTTTGAGTCAAGAAGAGGGTATACTCTAGAGACCTGTAAGTTCTCAGTTTCTCCAAGGTGGTTCAATTCAAGGGACAGGAGTTTACTCCTCTCCTGGCCTGTGCTCTGGTCTGGAAGCAACCACAAGCTTTTCTGTCCAGAATCTGCCTTGCTTGACCATTTATGAGGGGAATCTTTTTTAAAATGTATTTTTAGATACTTTGGCCTCTTTAAACAGAGTGTCCAGAACAGTAATTTAACCTTTATTTTATGTCTTAAAGTTATCGTTGTGAATATCATTCAGTTAGCAAGCGTTTATTAAGCTCTTACTATTCAGGCTTTGTTCTGAGTTCTGAAAATACAAAATAAAAGACAAAAACAGTCCCTGCTCTCCAATGTTTACATTCTCGTAGGGGAAATATGTAAATAACTAGATGCATACAAGATATATATATGTGGAGGGTAATATCAGAGGAAAAGCCCTAATAACTTAGAGGCACAGAGGGTCCAAAGGGACTCCAGCAGAAGGTGGAATTTTAACAGTTGTGAAGGAAGCTAGGGAGACAGAGCATTCCGAGGATGAGGATAAAGGCAGAAAGTGGAGCTGGAGTATTATTTTCAAGGAAACAGCTAATCAGACCTTGGAATGCAGGAAGACTGGGAAGGTAGAAGAGGGCTGGTTTGTGAAGAGCTTTACATGCCAACTGGAGGAGAGGAGGCAGGTGGCAGGAGTGACATGATCAACTCTACAGAGAAAGCACCTTGGCATTTATGGTACTTTTGTGTTTGATTGATGCTTTTAAGTGTGAGGTGTTTTTTTTTAATATCACTTTAAATTAATGTTCTTCAGCCAAATAATATCCTTCATTGTAACAAAGAAACCAGTTATACAAAATCACCTAACCTAACAACTATTTCTCACCTAGTTCAGCATTCCACATCTGTAGTCCCCAGTTTCTATCTTTATAAAAGAAATATAATTGGATCTAAAATAAGAGTTAATAGGTACCAAATGGGGCTTGAAATAGAAATTGAGCTCGATAGGTAGGGCACTAAATTTCCCTAGTTCTTGGCCATGTTGCAGGCAGTTGAAGTTGCTAGGTAAATGAACCCCAGGATAAGTGAGGTGGCATATTTAGAGTTCACTGGTACTAAATGATTCAAAATGCATAATTTCAGAGCTAACACTAATCTGAAAGCTACAGAATCTCAGGTTCCAATCATAACCTCAAATTTAACACTTTTTTGGAAAAGTTTTGAAGACTAGAATGCTTACAGATTTCAAAATATGTAAAATTAGGCTTAGATTAGTTTGACCTATGTAATTTGTAACTCTAGTTTTTTTTTAATCAACTTGACAATAAAAATAAGCATATGATTTTAAAACCCTGCCTTTAACCTATTACTGTTTTCTGTACATACTTTTTCTAATTGTAATTTATAATAGATACTTTCCATTGTGCTTCTTACATTTTTATGTAAGCTCCGTAACTTCGTTTTTGTCTTTGTGTTTCTGGTGCCTAGCACTTGTTAGATATTTAGAAAGACTTACTGAATTGAATACTTTGCACTGCATGATGCTTCCTGAAATAATAATACAAACATCATTAGCTTTGGAGATCAAGGACCTGGGTTTACATCATTAAATTTGTGCTTTAGTTCTTCCTCACTGGGCAAGGCAACGTCTTTCTATCCGTTTCTTCATCTGTAAAATGAAGGAACAGTGTTATTTATAGAAGGACTCATCCAGAGCTTAAGCTTCTCCCTATTTCTGTGTATTTATTCTAATTGTCACTTAAAATGGCAATATAATGTTGTACTAAGATTACCATAATCTACTTAGACATTCCCCAGTTTGGGGACATTGGGATTGTTTTTCATTGCTTTACTATTATATATTTTGCACATATTCTTTTTACTTCAGTTTTTTTAAAATTCTAAATTCCCACTCATTCTCCTATCTAATGAGAAAGCAAGAAAAATAGAATCCATTGCAAATATGTATAGATATGCAAAAAAAATTCTACACTAGCTGTGTTTACTACAGAGTACTAACTACAGAGAACAAAGGAAAATGATTTCTTCTGAGTCCTTCAGTTCTGTATCTGGAGGTAGATAGTGTGCTTCATCACAAGTCCTTTGTAACTGTAGTTGGTTATCATATTGATCAGTTACTAAGTCTTTCAAAGTTGATTATATTTATTTTCACATATTCTCATAAGTGACTTGTCACCACTGATCTATTCAGACCCAGTATCATTTACAATTTTCCTTCTATTTAAGGCCATATATATTGTCTTTAATAGTATTTATAGTGAAGCATTTTAAATGAAAGTAAAATACACAGATTTCTGTAGTGGACAATTATTCATTTAGTAGTATGTTGTGGTTTAGTCATTTTACTTGTGTCTAACTCTTTGTGAGTTCATTTGAGGTATTCTTGGCCAAGGTGCTGGAGTGGTTTTACCATTTCTTTCTCCAACTCATTTTGCAGATGAGGAACTGAGGGAAATGGGAATAAATGACTTGCCCAGGATCACCCAGCCAGTGTGTATAGGCCAGATTTGAACTCAGGAACATGAGTCTTCCTGACCCCAGAACAACCTACCTTCTATCCACTGAGCCCCACCTAGCTGCCCTCACATAGTACTGCTGGCCACCTATTCTTTGGAGAAGTTATTTGGAAAAAAATTGGGGCATAAAAGATAATTCCTAAGGTTTTCCAAGTCTCCACGTGGAGAATGGGGTTATCAATCTAGCAGTGCCTCAGATGAAAATTACAGTTTTGTTGTTTATAAACAATGGGGAAGAAACCCCAATCTTATTTGACTTAAAATGATCAGAATATTGTAATATCAATGTGTTTGAGTCCCTCAAAAGTCATTAAAATGAAATAATTTGAGCATTTAAAATTTGAGAAATGGATGGATCTTATTGTATAGTTGTTCTTTCCACTAGCTTTGGTCACAATTCATCCATAATATCTCATCTTGTGTGATTTTTTTTGGTTCCTGTTTTTCCATACAGCCTCTGTTGAGTCTTGAACCAAAACATCTGTGGCTTTTGGTGATTGTGAATGCTAATTTTTTTTTTAATCAATTTATTTGTTTTCAGCAATCACATCTATAAGTCTTAAATTTTCTCTCCCTCCCTGAAGCGGAATACAATCTTATATGGGTTCTTCACATATATTCTTAGTAAACACCTTTTCACGTTAGTCATGTTGCATAGATGAATTAAAAGAAATGGGAGAAACCATGAGAAAAAACAAAACATATAACACAAGAGAAAATAGTCTGCTTTATTATGCGTTCCTAATACTAATTTTTAAAAAATAGTGACCAAAAATTATTTTAAAATTTTGTTCATTTTTGTAGGTACAAACTGCAAAATCCGTTTAACATAATAAGCTCTTATAGGATGCAGTATTTATTAGATTAGTTCTAAGTCTTCCATAGACCTTTCATTTTTTTACTGACTATAACTATAACCAGTAGACAGGAATGCAGTTGTTCTTTTGTTGTTGTTAACTATTAAAACATTAAAAATTTTTTTTAGGCTATGGAGTTACTAGTAGAGAAAGCAATCAGTAGTGCTTCTGGACCTCAGAGTCCTGGGGATGCATTGAGAAGAGTTTTTGAATGCATTTCTTCAGGAATTATTCTTAAAGGCAAGTTACATGTAATTGTTGATTTTTTTTTTTTTTAATCTGATAGCAGCATGGGACCAAATAATTTTTAAAGGATAATGAATATTTTTTTCAAATTTTTCTTTTTAATGGTGATGTGCTACAGGTGGTCCTGGACTTCTAGATCCCTGTGAAAAGGACCCATTTGATACACTGGCTACAATGACTGACCAGCAACGGGAAGATATTACTTCTAGTGCCCAGGTAATGTTAATATCTCTTACAGTAAAAGTTTTTCAGCCAGCTAACTATAAGGGATCAGGGTTAAACCTGTTAGGATCATAGGTTATAGAGCTCAAGTAGATCTTATAGAGATCATTGATTCCAGCTCCCTCAATTTACTGATAAGAAAACTGAGACCCAGAGAAGCAAAATGGCTAGCTCAGGGTCACACAGCTGATAACGTAACTGAGCTGGCATTTGAATCTAGATCTTTTTGACTTCCAAATCCAGCTGACACTGCCTACTATACCATGCTGATGTGCTGTTAGATTACTCTTGGAATTTCTGCCATTGCACTGTGGGGCAGCTAGGTGTTACAGTGGATAGAGCACCAGTGCAGGAGTCAGGAGGACCCGAATTCAAATCTCACCTCAGACACTTGACACTCGCTAGCTGTGTGACCTTGGGCAAGTCACTTAACCTCAATTGCCTCATCCTGGCTCATCTGCAGTCATCTTGATCAGGTCACTGGATTCAGATGGCTCTGGAGGAGAAGTAAGACTGGTGACCTACACAACCCTCCCTCACTCCAAACAGAGTCAAGTGCAAGTCATGTCATCATTTCTCTGATGGCATGGTCTCCTTTGGCAATGAAGGACAAACACAGACATTATGCTGTCATAGGTGAGATCATTTTAGATATTACTGATCCATCTGGATGTTACACTTGACTGGAATATAATATAGATCTGTCTTCAAATGGACTTAAGTGAAATCACTTTATAGTGAATTTCAACATTCCAAGTTAATTTCAGTAGAGTGAACAATTATCTTGTTTCTAATATGTGATTTATGTTCATTAATATAATGGTTATGTAATCAGTTCTCTACCATCCACACTAATGGAAGGGAGAAGGGATATGTAGATGCCAAAGACCATTGATAGCCTTACAAGTTTTACCTTCTTTATTATATTTAGCATAAATATAACCTGGTTATCTTTCTCTAAACGTAACAGTTGCTCTTGACAGAAGATAACCTCCAGAGTGTGTTAAGTGGAAAGGAAAAGCTCATCAGCATCAAAAATTTGTCATGAGTCATCCACATATTCATGCAGTCAAGAGTTGACTAATATATTAAGGGTTTAATGTCAAATCTTTTTTGAAAAACTTATTTTTTTTTTCAGTTTTCAGCAATCACTTCCATGTGTTTTAAATTTCTGGCCCCCTCCTTTCTTCCTCCCCTCGCCAAGACAGCATGAAATCTTATATAAGAGTTCTGCACATATATTCTTAATAAACATATTTTCACATTAGTCATGTTGCATAGAAGAATTAAAACGAATGGGAGAAACCATGAGAAAAAAACAAAACTAAACATAACAAAAGAGAAAATAATCTGCTTCATTTGATGTGTCAAGTGTTTTCAGATTAGGAAACCTTGAAATATGTCCATTGAAAGATGCCAAAGAGCTAAATTCCTAATATTGATGGAGGGAAGAAGGAGAGGAAGAGGTTTAATCATAGATAAACAGATTTTTTCAGGGTTAAGGCTATCACTTATTGAAATGGAAGGCTGTTGAATCTCCAAGTATTTTTTTGATGGAAATAAATAAGATTATGTTTTCTTAGCCTCCCTCTAGTACTAAGATTCAACAAAATCTTTTGAAACAGATGTCTAGAATGAATTTGACAGCTTAGTCTAGTCAAACAGTGACAGAACACTGGTTTATATAAATAAACTGTTAATGAAATCATGGAGGCAGGTTGTGGGGTTTTTTTTTTTAATGAAAATCAGAAATTTTTTATTCATATTTGTAAAGTTAATATTTGGATTAGATCCATCCCCGTAAGTGAAGAATACTGTTTACTCAAATGTTATTGAATAAATTATTTGGATAATATTTTCTCTTAAATATATAGATATGCTAGCCTTTGAAACTTGGAGGTCTTTGGAGGAAATGAATCTTGTTTGTTACAGAAAACTTGTAACAAACTTGGGGCTTGGGATTTTTAGTAATAATGTTTGAGTTTTTCTGGATTAGTAAAATTGTACTCCACAATGACTCTTTCTCTTAACAGTTTGCTCTGAGACTCCTTGCATTCCGTCAGATACACAAAGTTCTAGGTATGGATCCTTTGCCTCAAATGAACCAGCGCTTCAGCATCCACAACAATAGAAAACGAAGAAGGGACAGTGATGGAGTTGATGGATTTGAAGCTGAAGGAAAAAAAGACAAAAAAGATTATGATAACTTTTAAAAAGTTTTTGTAAATCTTCAGTGTTAAAAAATAACAAAAAGGTGTGCCCAGTTGTTGGCTGTTTTTCATTCATAATAATGTCTACTTTGAAATGCTTATAAAAAGTTAGAGGGTTAATTTTGTGGAAAGAACCAGGTGTTTCTGTGAATTTAAAAACTTTTAACGAATGTACAGTGTTAGGTATTTTATGAATGGAAAGACACCAAAAATATTTGTACTCAAATTGAGGGGAGGGCTGGCAAAATATGTTTAGTTCAGATTTTTGCCATTATTTTACTCTTACTTTACTAGCTACTTGTTAGCGATTCCTCCCCATTCTGTGTCTTTTATTAACTAATGCATTGTCTTCTTAAATCTTAACTGTATTTAATGCAGCATTTGTGCTTCTGTTGCTACATGTATTTTGATATTTTTATTTAGAGGTTTTGTTTGCTCTTTGACACTAGTTGTAAGTTACTTTGTGTTATAGGTAATATACAGCTCCCCTCTCCCCTTAATATTTTACAGCAGAACTTTTTTTTGTAAAGTGAGACTGCAGAATTTTTTGTTTCTTTTGTTGTTGTTCTATATGTGAAGGATTACAACACAAAAAAGTTACTCTGCCATTTGAGTGCTCAGAAATGAATATTTCTGCAGATCTTGTGGCATTTGTCTCTTTAGTGTGATATAAAGGTGTAATTAAGACAGATTTCTGTTATTCTAATCAAGTTTGCTGTTAGTTGTGCATTAGCAGTATAAAAGCTAATATATACCGTATGGTCTTGCAACAGTTTTAAAGCATCTGCATAATTGATAATAAAAGTGCATGACATTTTTGTTTTTAATAGACGGACTTTAAAAACTATCATTTTAGGTTTATTGCGTAGATCTTTGTACAATTGACTTTTGACATAGCAAGGCCAAAAAATAACTTTCTGAATATTTTCTTCTGTGCATGTTGAAAGGGCATTTTCACATTTAAGTGGGCTAACAGATATTTTCAAAAGAACTCTTATCAGTGCGGACTAACACCAATAATTAGCCCTTAATTATGATGAAATTTTCTCTTATTGGTACCTGTGAGGTTATTCTAGCAGCTGTTTCACTATAACACAATTCAGTGATTTTTCTCCCTCATGCCCCAATAATTTGCAGGTTGTTAAAGTAAGGTTGATATTTATTGGACAAAAAAAAAATGAAGATTTTTATCAAAGAAAAACCCAGAAAATTATTTGATATGGCCATCTTATATGCTTATGTCACCTTCAAAAAGCTAAATATTTTAGCAGTGGTGTAATGAAAGTGACATCGGATTGTTGATGTATATGCTGGTACACAGGTGTCATTTTGTTGTCACAGCACTACAGTGAAATACGCAAATAAAAACTTAAATTCATTTAATGAGTTAAATTCATTATATATTAGAACTGACATTTTAGTAGTTCTGTTTGCTCTATATACTATTTAGGTCAAACTACATTAAAACTCAAGAATTGGCATTCACTTAACATATTTCTAGCTCAGCATTCCTAGTACTTTTTTTAAAATTAGTTGTTAATACTGGAGATTTCTGAACCTTTTTTTTAATCAGTTAGGCCTAATTTTGTTTTGATTTCATTATTTGACTTGTAGATTTGAGGCTGCCTCAAATATTTTGAGAGGCAGAACAGTATAATGGGGGAAAAAACACTGGATAAAAAATTGAGACCCAAGTTCTAGTCTAGACTCATCCACAAATCAGCTGATTGACCATGGATACTTCTTCACCTGCCTGCCTCAGTTTCCTCAAGAAAGTTTGATTCAATTCCTTTCAGCCTAACTGCTCTTTTCCAGCTCTAATATTCTCTAACTAAACTTTTGTTTTACCCTTCCTATACCTCTTAAGGATGCAGAGAAATTCAAAATTAATCTCAGTTCATTTCTGGAAATTTTGCACTTAATTCAGGTTAATCTGCAGTTGTAAATGGAATATCAAGGCCATACGTCTTATTATGTAGTAGATCCCACTACTTGATTCCTTTATGACCTATTTTTTTTTATTTTAATGTTCTTATGTGTGAATAATCATTTGAAATCTTGTATCTTTGACCAGCTCAAATAATTATGGACGGTTACCACGTGAGGATTAACTAGCCACAGTTTTGTCGAAATACAAAATGTGATGGCTGACAATCAGTTTGCTGCATGTGTGGCTTCATAGATGTGTACTTTTTAAAAGCTCTCTATATGGCAGATAGTACCATACTTATTTGAAAGAAAAACTACTCTAGAAAGACGTTGTTACATTTGTGAATTTTTTTTAATAATTCAATAATACTTAAAAGATCGCGTGAAATTTTTAATCAAAAGAAGATAGGATATGGTACTTACGTACTCTAAGATTAGCTATTTTTAACACGTTTGACAAACGAAATGTTGATCAGGATGTAGTCACTTCTCATATGTCCACTTGAATCCTGAGCTAGCGTTTCCCTCGCCATCTCAATGCGCTTTTGAGCTTCTGCCCTCCATCCCCCGTTGTTACTGTGTGTCCAGGTTGTGTACTTTAATTCGAAAAGCTCTAAGGAAATAAATATTTAGGAAGGTGAATATCATTCCCACCCCCAAATTCTATGATGCAAATCAAATAATGATCTTTTGGTGTTTGTACTACTTGGCTCATCTCCATAACTTTGGATTAATCAAGTTAATGCTATTTTGAAAAAAAAATCATTGAGGGAGTATCACTTGACTTTTGTATTTAAATAAATGAAGTCATCGTTTCAACTCTGAAATTTTGGTCATTTTATTCTGGCCAGAGGAAAGTTAATTGGCCAGGAGTGAAATAAAAGGAACAGCACTTTAAGATAATTTTTTCTTTGTTTTCAAAGCATGCCCACAACAACATACTAAGTGTTCAAACAGTTTCTGAACTTATTAGAGCAACAAAAAATCCCTCATGTTGAGTCACAAGGTTTCTACCATACCAAATTCTCTAGTGCTGTATATATTTTTTTGAAATTCAATGTATAGGACTTCAAATGAAAACTTCAGTAAATGTAATAAACTCCTATTCATAATCTGAAAAAGTCTCAACCATAATTTGTTTTGTAAGCTAGTTGATGGATCCATCATCTCATTGGTGTGAGTACACTCCACTAGTGCAGAAAGATCCAATTATATATATTTTGTCAACTTTTGTTTTCGAATTTGTCGCAAGTTAGAGATCCTAATGTGAATATTCAGTTAATCATACACTCATTCCTTTAACCTTTCTGGATTAAAGGGTTTACTATATCATAATTTAGTATCTAGTTTGCATATTCTACTTGCTGTAATTCAGATAACTAAATTTTTTATGTTCTTGAAGCCAGGACTGTTTGAAGTGATTCGAGAGTAAGTAGTTTTCTATAATTATTGCTCTGTGGTAATGAGAAGTTTCTAAAGAGTAGATAAACATAAAAGCCAAAGATATAATTGCAAACATTTAAATTGCAGTTTCTCTGTAGCCTACAAAATTTATTTCCAGTCAATTGACCAATTTAGTATTTTCTAGCTGGAACAAATTGTTTCATACAATTAACAGTAGTATGAATATCTAGGTCCATTAAAGGCTTTGCCACAAAACAAAGTCTACCATATTTCACTAAGATTTGAATATGGCCCTAGTGAGATTATGTGTATTATGATTCTTATTCAAGGTCCAAGCCAAAGTGCAAAGGGATTTATCACCAGGTAGTTGGCCATTCGTTGTCAAAATTCTTCATCTGTGCAAGCCCACAGTTAATTGGGAACTTGAGTTTTTACAGATTCAACAAGCCCATAACAATCAAGCCAGTTGCTTCAACTATGCAGACGTAGATACATAATGGGACAACATTCTCAACTTAGCGTAACTGATGAAGTACAAAGAGCACTTAACTCGAGAGCTGGGAGACTTGGGATCTAGGCCAGGTTGCGTGACTCGGGGCAGCTTATCTTCTTTCCTCATCTATAAAATGATGTTAAATTGTAGATGAAGTTGAACGTTCCTTGCAGATGTAATATTATATAACTTCATGTATTGAAATGACCCTTTTCCCTGTACTCCCTCAGTAAAACCATGGGAAATTAATGTGAAGGGCAACGCTTGTGATATGCTATGTGGAGCATAGCTACAATTTTCAGAACTCATTTAAAATGTATGATTAGAATAATGAATACTGAAGGGAATAGTTGCTTCTTAATGAAGAACCTTTTTAAAATCCTTTCAAAAATATCTCTATTTATTGAGTTCTAGCAGCAACCTACAAATACTTTAACTGTTGGAGGAATTTTGCTATAAATAGGCATGTGGGCCCAGCGTAAGTTTTGTTTGCTTCAGCTAAGTATTCTCCCATCATTGGAGTAACTAGAGAGCTGCCTATTCAGTTACAGTCTTGCCAGCATAAGCAATGTTAACGTGTACGCGTCAGCTTCAGACCATCAATCCCATTCTTCTAGTTTACTAGCAACCAAGTAATAGACTAAATTTAAGTGGATGTCAGTGTGGCAAAAATGGATCACTACATTTGTGAAAAAATAATTGAGACCATATTAAAATTCTAAAAGGTAACATGAAATTATGTTGTCATGAGATTATGTTGTTCCTTAATAAATTTTGAAAAAAATATATTGATTAGTCTAAAAATAAAAACAGACCTTCAGAAGAAGAAAATAAGTGGTTACTCTAGTGAGAAAAGCCCCATCTCAGCATCCCTATACTAATTTGATTTTTAAGTATTTTAGGCTTTCCTGACTGTTTGACAGCAAAGTCCTGATTTATCCAAGTTAGTAAAAGCTTATAACTAGAGGGTGGACCAAGAGCTAGGGAATTTTTTTTCATCTGCCAAAGCCATTAGACCACCTGACTTAGTTGAGAAAGTTGCCCTAAAGATGGAGATGATAACCCACCCCAATAAAATCATAGCACCTTGAATATAGGCCTAGGCCACATGGTAATGGAAAGCTTTATTTTAGAGTCAGAGGACCCTATTTCAGTTACAGCTCTTTTACTTAAACCTGTGTGACTGACTGAATATGCCAGCCATTATGGGCCTTAATTTCCTTATCTGAAAAATGAGGTGACTGGTCCAGATGATATAGTGTGAGGCCCTTTTAATTAAGCTCCAAATAACAAAATCACACTTAAATTTGGAAAGCATCTTAAGGTCCTTCTAATCCAACCCTCTCATTTTATAGATGAGGAAGTTGAGGCCCAGAGAGATGAGGGTAATGGATAATAAGTGACAGCCAAGTTTTGAACCAAGGTCTTAGGATTCCAAATCCAGTATTTAGTTAAGCTATTTCCAAACTATGCAGCTTGCATTCTGAATCTCCCAGTGGCATTTGGATAACCCCCTGTGTCCCTAGGCTCAAATAATTGAGCTCTCATCATGTCTCCCCCAAACAAGGCCACCATGCTACCTTCTAGTTGTCCTCCCTGCCCAATAAGCCCCATTTTCAACTCCAGCTCTCCTTTATACAGTACCTTCTCCGGTTGGAATGTAAGCCTTTTTGAGGGCAGAGCCTGTTGCGTTTTTATCACCAGCATTTAAGACAGTGTCTAGCACATAGTAGGTACTCAATAATGCTTTGTTTTGTCCATTCACAACTCTTAAATCCTATGATCCTTTCCTAGTAGTAGTTTCAGGGTGCCTTACAATAGCAGGCAAATTTAAATGTCATCCATCAGAAAATTGTATGAGTCACCGCTATCATGCTTTTACAACAACTTCAGAAGATGTGTTTGAAGAAAGTAGTGTGCTTAAGGAATTATTATGTAAGACTTGTCTAAAAGCGTGTTCTTTGTATAAATCGAATGAGAAGCAGAATATACCATATTTCATCATAAAGGAAAATGGTACAGTTTTATTATATAAGGTCTTACAAAGAATGGAAAAGACCAGTTTACTTCTCCCACACATTTCTATTGTATGGTTAATTAAAGTCCTGTAGAAACAGATTAAATTCCAGTTGTCCTAAGCAGTAAGTTCAGCGTCTAGCTCTTTCACCTGACTTGTGTGACCGCTTCACTTCTCACCTGTAAAATACAGTTTGGATTACATGACTTCGAAGATCCCCGTCAGTTCTAAATTAATGTTCCTATCGCTGGAAAGGAAATTTTGCTTTTGTCCATTTTGAGAAGTGATAACCTAGGCCAGGATCCAAGAGCTTTCTCAACAAATAATAGGAATGTGACAGACAGCCTGTGCTGGAATCACTGACCTATTAAGAAGTGTATGAAAGGATTGAAACAAGTGACAAGGGTGTTTTTCCCGCTGCATAAAATTAAGGTAAGGACTGTTTCAATCAGAAGGGGCTTATCTTTGTTTCCTTCCACATGTCCTGCCAGCAAATCCTGAAATAAATGGTTTTTGAGTAAATGAATTAAAACTTTCCCATGGTTAACATTCGTTATAATTAAATAGACAAAAAAATTAGAAGACAAAAGGTCAAGAAGAAGAAAAGGATCTACTAAAAAATGCAGAAAACTGCATTTATACATAAAGGAGTTGGTGACATAAAAAACATAGAAAATACTAATGATTAGGAATTGTTTTCGTCACTACTATTGAAAATAAGGAACTCGAACCAGATTTGGAAAGTGAATAGTTGATTATGAAAGTGGTATTTTAAAATGATATCTGCCTTTCTGGATTCTAGGTTAAAATATACAGGTATGGCAAGCTTCTTGTCAGGGAGTGAAGTAAACCTATCATGAACAAGTTAGAATGAATTTTCCTGAAATGCCATATAATTGATCAAAAGAACTTTAAACTGAAAGAGGGGCGGGGAAGAGAGGGAATTCAATTAAATACTGAGGACCCACTACTATGTACAAGGTTTGTTATTCCTGTGGAAAAGCTGGAGACTAGCTAAAATGATGGTTCCAATAAATGGATTCAGAACTGATAAAGGGCCAGATTCCATTAGAAGTAATTAATGATTAGCTGTCATCTCTTGGAAGTGTCCAAGGAGATGTCTCAGGAATTTGGCACTGTGCTTAAAACCTTTTTATAAATCATCTGGATAAAGGCAAAACTACATCCTTGTCAGATTCACACATTGACACAAATGTAAACACTGGATGACAAACTCAGAATTCAAAGAAATATTAACAAGCTCAAAAAATTAAATTCATATGTATGATGAGTAATAGGCCTGGTTCAATAGTAGTCTGAAAAAGATCTGGGAAATTGGTGTAGTAGACTGAAATAGCAACCCCAAAAGCTAATGTGACTGGGCTACATGAAGAGGTAGAGAACTAATAATCCTGTACTCTGCCTGCCCACGTTTAGGAAGGACACTGGTAGACCAAAGACTAAATGACAGTAACCATAATGGTCAAAACCATGCCGTTCATTTGAAGGAATAGGACTGTTAACCTAGAAAAACCAAGATTTAGGGAGAACATGACAGCCGTTTTTCCCAGAAGAGAACTGTGAACAGTGGGTGAATATTGCAAAGGGGCACATTGATCCCTTCATCAGCAAACCCTTAGAAAGCACTTACTACGTGCCGGGCCATGTGCTTGGTGCAAGGAACATGAGGACACAACATCCTCCCAAGGACTTTACATTCTATCAAAGGAGACACAGTGCACATTTTGGTATCCGTAAAGTGAAGGTAAAATAATCTGAGAGGCACTGGGGGCATCAGGAAAGGTTCCATGTAGAAGATAGTGCTTCAGCTGAGATTAGAAGGAAATAGGGGATGCTCAGAGGAGGCAGGAAATGAAAGTGCCTTCTAGCCCATGTTGGATCCTAGCACAAAGGTATAGAGATGAGATGAGGGGATGTGTGACAACAAATGGACAGTTTGGCTCTACCAAAGTATGGGAAGGGAATTAGTGCATGATATGGCTGGAAAGTTAGGTCGGGACAAAATTGTGAGGGGTTTTAAATGCCATTATATTTGATCCTAGAGGTGATAAAGAGTCATTGGAATTTATTAAGTAGAGGAATGACGTGGTCAGATCTTTGCTTTAGGAAAATCACTTTGAGTGGAAGATACATTAGAAAGGGAAAAGACTGGAGTCTTGGGGAGACCTGTTAGGAGTTTGTTGCCATAGTCAAGGTGATGAGGGCTGAATTTGGTGGCTTTGTACATAGGGAAAGGGGTATGTATATTGTGCAATAGAAAAAAAATACTTGTCCACTGATTTTCTTCCCATTTTTTTTTTAAGATCTGTAAAGTGAGGGAAGGTAACTAGTTGAAATTAACAGTGTGGTGCATACGTGGGTCACTTAAAGGATGGTAGTGCCCACTACAAGAAGAAGGGAAATCAGAAAAGGAGTTTGTGAGAAAAATCATAAGTTCTGTTTTAGATAAATGGTATGATAGAAGGAAAAACTTCTCCAAAATTAGAGCTATCCAAAAAATGGAAGCTTTTTCCAGGAAGTTGTGGGCTCCTCTCATTAACTGTCTTCAAACAAAAGCTAAATGACCACTTTTTGGGTATAGTATAGAGGGGATTCTCGTTCAAATGCTTGCTGATTTTAAGTACAGTTTGAATGAAGTGGCTGCTGAATTTCTTGCAGCGGAAATTCTAATAATTAGAACAGGTTAAATTGAATATTTTGGCTAAAAACAATGAATTGTACAGTACAGCTAGAAGTGGTTTTGCTAAACTCAGGAGCAATCAGAACTTTGAAAGAAAAATAGAGAATATGATGGAAATCCCTGGAGAATATCCCTGAGCCTTAAAACAACTGAGGAGGAACTGCTCCTACACCATATATCTCAAGGTCTATGGAAAAATCCATCTCAGTAATTCCAATTTAGATATGGACCTTCTAAAAATATGAAACAAGAAAACAATGAATCTCAGCACTGATGATGATATAGTGAAAATGCTAGAGTTAGAAGACCTCATTTCAAATATTTGAAGGGTCATCTTGAAGAAGAAAGACTTAATCTTTTGAGTCCTGAGGACAGAATTAGGAACAATGGGTGAATGATACGAAGTCATATTTGGAAATGATGTAAGAAAAGACTTCCTTATTTTGGGAGAAGTCCACAAGTAGAATGGGCTGATTTGAGAGGTAGTAGATTCCTCTACACCAGCAGTCTTCATTCAAACACCACTTCTGGGACAGGTTATAGGGGAAATTCTAGTTCAGGTAGAGAGGTTATGAAACATGGCCTTGAAAGTCCCTCCCAGCTCTGAGATTCTGGGAAGTCCCTGCTCCTTCACTAACTAGGTGACTTTGGGTATAATAGGGGAAAATTGACTTAATAAAAGTTTGAAGGAAAAGACCAAAGAGTTTTTATTAACTTCAGTAAGAGCCAGCAGCTGAGGTTTGTCCAGGGGGTGAAGTGCACACATACCTGTCAGCAGGGTAGATGGCTACTGGATGAAACTGGAACCATGGTGTGGTTTTGAGCCAACTAAATATAGTGGGATAGAAGGGTTTGTTCTCACCCAATTATTTGGCCCAAAGACATGAAGGGCAAAACCAAAAAGAATAACTCCCAGGAGGCAGGATCAAAATAGTGGAGTAAAAGGAAACATTTTTACTTATTTCATCCAATAAAATTTCTCCACAACAACGTAAAAAATGCACCAGACCAAGTCTTTTTGGGAAAGTCACAATGAGTCATTTTGCCAACTCAGGGCATCTTACAGAGACAGAAAGCAAAGCTTGTGGATACAGGGAGACTGGTGAGGAACACAAGTGGGGAGCATTCCAGTGTTCAGGGGGAAAGGGGGACCAAGACAGGGCACCAGGACCACAACAACTGCAGTAGAAAGAGATCCCACAATATCTCTGAACTAGAACAGGGGGCAGGAATGGGTACTCTCTGGCAGCTCTACTGCATACTTGCCAAGTTCTGGTTAACAGATCCAGGGCAGAGAGGGGCAGTCTTGGAGCATGGGTCCTACCTGGTTGTGTACTGAGCAAGGAACAAGTTCAAGAGATGTAGCTGTATGACTCTTAAGCTTGGGAGGAGCAGGGACTCAGTTCTGTCCTTTCGTGCAGCATCTAAGTTTGGAACGGAATAATCAGGACAGGAATCCTATATCAAAGGGGAGTTAGCAGTTCATTCACTCTGAACCTGCAGAGCTTCTCAGCAGGCTAACCTTGATGGCAATGTTCTACTGAAATTCAACCAGGCACAAGTTAATAGAAGCAAATTTGGGTTGCAAACTGGGATGGCCATAAATAAACCTCTCTCCAGATCACCCCCATCTTGGAGCAAGGAAAACATGCAGGCCACCAACCTGATCTGTGAAAGCAGTGGAAGGACATAAATAGATAAACTTTTGGACCAACACATCCTCCCCCAGAAGTGCAGAGCCCAACATTAACAGAAAGTCCAAAGTCAAGAATTAGACTTTAAAAAATCTGCAAAGAAAGAAACAAAAACAATTGATAATAAAGAACTTACGATGACAACGTTGGAAGGATTATGAAGAAACAAACATGCTAATACCTTGTTGGTGGAGATGTGAAATGGAACAACCGTTTTAGAAAGCAATTTGCAATCTTGTCAACCAAAAGACTAAAGTGTCCGTTCTCTTTTAACATGACATTCCATTACTGAGTTTATAACCCAAGAAAAAAGGCTCCCATGTACTCCAAAATATTTATAGCAGCACTTCCGACTAAAAATTGGAAACCTAGTACATGCCCATCAGTTGGGGAATAGCTAAACCAGTTGTGGTTCATGAACATGATAGATTACTACCGTACTGTAGGAAATGATGTGTGATGAATATACAGAAGCATGGAAACATCTATATGAACTGATATATGATAAAGTAAGAAGAGCCTAGGAAACAACATATATAGTAATTATAAAATGTAAATAAAAAGAATTACACACCAAAAATTCAAAAGTAAATGTAACAAAATTATAAAGATCCAGTGAGACTGAAATGAAAAGATGTGAGAAGACACTTCCAATCTAACCCTTTATGGAGGTGAGAGGTACACAGGTGTTCAACATTGTACTTTCAGACTTTTTCAATATATCAATCAGTGGGCAGACTTTTCTCTTTCTCCTCTTCCAAAAAACACTATTTGTCATATGAGATGGCTTTCTTGGAGGCATAGACATACAAAGGATACTATGGTGATGTGAGAAGCATAAAATATCAATAAAATCTTATTTTTAAAGTAAGTAAAAAAGACAGATGTAGCAATCATGATCTCAGACAAAACAAAAGCAAAAATAGACCTAGTTAAGAGAAATAAGCAGGGAAACTACATTTTTTTTAAAGAGGTGCCATAGACAATGAATTAATATCAACATAAACACATATGCAGGCAGACAGGTTGTGCAGTGGATAGAGCACTGTGCTTGGAATCAAGAAGACGCATCATAAATTCAAATCTGGCCTCAGACACTTACTAGCCATGTGATCCTGGGACAAGTGAATCAACGCATTTTGCCTTAATCCCTCATGTGTAAAATGAGCTGGAGAAGGAAATGGCAAACCATTCCAACATCTTTACCAAAAAAAATCCAAGATAGAAACACTAAGAGTCAGACACAATTGAAACAACTGAATAACAAGGAACACATATGCCAAATGAAATGGCATCTAGATTCTTAAAGGAAAAATTAAATGAGTTATAGGAAGAAACAGACAGTAAAGCTACAATAGTAAGAGACCTGAATTTACCTCCTTCAGACCTAGATAAATCTAACAAAATTAAAGAAATGAATAGAATTTTAGAAATGTTTTATATATCTTATATGGGAATAAAAAAGTGTATACCTATTTCTCAGTTGTGCATTATACCTCCACAAAAAAGTGACCATGGATAATGGCATAAAAACTTCACAAACAAATGGAGGAAAGCAGAAATATTAATGCATCTTCTCCCAACCACAATACAATAAACAGTCAATAAGGGGTCTTTGAAGTATAGATTTAAAATTAATTGAAAACTAAATAATTTAATCTTAAAGAATGAGTGGGTCAAAGAATAAATTATAGAAATAAAATGAAAAACATCAAAATTTGTAGAATGCAACCAAAGAAGTACATAGGAGAAAATGTGTATCTCTAAAAATTTATATTAATAAGAGAAAGCAGATCAATGAATTGAGAATCCAACTAAAACACTGTAAAAATAAGCAAAAAAAGTCCACTGCCCTCACTCCTAGATAATTAAACATAAAAATAAAAATCCTGAAAATCAAAGAATAGCAAAAAGAAAGCAAAAAAAAGTTGAGTTAATAAAACTAGGAGTTATTTTTAAAAAATAATAAACCACTAGCTAATTTGATTTTTAAAAAGAAAACCAACTCTTCAGTGTCAAGGAAGAAAAAAGTGAATTCACAACCAATGAAGAAGTAAAAGCAATTGTTAGGAGCTATTTCACCCAATTATTTGCCAATAAAACTTAAAATTTAAATGAATGGAAGGATATTTACAAAAATATAAATTGCCTGCATTAACAAACAGAAAATAGAATAAGAAAAATAATTTAATTTAACTCCCAAAGAAAAACCATCTACATGGATTTACAAATAAGTTCTACCAAACTTTTTTAAAAATCAATTTCAGTACATAAGCTGTTGGAAAAAATAAGTAAAGAGGGAATTCTACCAAATTCCTTCCATGACACAAATAGGGTCTTGATACCTAAACCAGGGAGAGTCAAAGAGAAAGAAAATCATAAGCCAGTTTCTGTAATGAATGCTGATGTAAAAATTTAAATAAAATTTTAGCAAGGATATTACAATGTCATACCACAAAGATTGCACACTCTGACCAGGTTGGATTTGTATGAAGAATGCAGGACTGGTTCAATATTAGGAAAACCATAAACATAATTGACCATAATTACGAAAACAACAACAAAAATCATCATAGATACAGAAAATTTTTTTGACAAAATATAACACCCATTTACTGTTTAAAACAACAATGCTAGAAAGCATAGGAGTAAATGGAGCTTTTCTTAAAATGATAAGTAGTATCTGACTAAAAATAAGAGCAAGTACTATTTGTGATGGGAATAAGATGGAAACAAAGTAATGAACTTTCCATCACTAGAAATGTCTCTCAAACAGAGTGGATATCATCTGTCTTGGACATTATGGAAGGTCATGAAAGATATATAGGGAGACAGACTAGGCAAGGAGATAGGCTAAGGAAAAGTATTATCTATTAGCTTCCGATTATAGCTATTATCTCAACTCTAACGAAACTCTTAACAAAAACTCCTGGGCATTCTAGAAACAGGAATTTTGTGGAAGGTACATGTTGGGCATGAAGTTTTGAGGAGGAAGAAACAACTTAGTCTAAAGTAAGTTCTTAGCCTGGTGTCAGTGAGCTTCTTTTTTAAAAAAATTATTTTGATAATTGTACTTCAATATCATTGACTTCCTTTGTAACCCATTATATTGTATTTTATACATTTAAAAAAATTATTCTGAGAGTCCAGGGGGGTTCACCAGATTTCCTGGGTTCAGGACATGAAAAAGTTTGAAATCCCTGGCACAGAGCTCTTCTAGGAAGAGCCATGGAACTCTGGAACTCAAGGAAGTGATTTTTAACCCCAGACTCCTTCAATGGGGGCTATATGGGCCTCCAAAGAAAAAGGAGCACAGGTTAGTAAAATCAAGATCACTATAAACAACAGAAATTTTCCCATCAGGCTATGAAAATTGCTTCAGAAAGACACACATACGCTAGCTCCGAAACCACAGCATATAAAATATATGTAAAGAAGAACTCCTAACAAATTCTGGAGCAGTGGAAGCCACAGAACAACGGAGTGGAGGAGATTTCTGTTCCAGAAAGACCTGAGAAACCCTCACCAAAGGTCCGTCATGCACGGGACCAGAACGGAGCCCAGACCTGCCTTGCTGCGCAGCCCCAAGAGGAGCAGATCCAAGCAGGCTTCAGGGACGGAATCTCTGGTGGCTATGAAGGTCCCTCAACCCATAGGTTGATCTAAGTGAGAGAGACTTCCGGGCTGGCCAAGAGGGGAGCAGGGTGTCTCCATAATTCAGGCCCCCTCAGGAGGCAGCAGCAAAGGCAGTGGTGGCCAGAGGCTCCCAGAGCAGGCAGAAGCTCGGGACCATTACTGAAGGTCTCTGCATAAACCCCCTGAGGGAACTGAGCCTGGGAGGTGGCCCTGCCCCCACCTGAGAACCTGAATTTAATCTTACCCTGAATAGCAGCCAGGCCTGCTGCTGAAAGCCCTGAGGCTGGGAAGCAGCATTTGAATCTCAGACTCTAAGCACTAGCTGGGTGGACCTAGATGGGGGTGGAGAGGACTCTCAGAAGTCAAGTAACTGGCTGGGAAAATGCCCAGAAAAGGGAAAAAAAATAAGACCATAGAAGGTTATTTTCTTGGTGAACAAATGATTCCAACCTTCCTCTCTGACAAGGAAGAAGGGCATGGAATAGGATATTCCAGAAGTCAAAGGAACTAGGACTAAAACCAAGAATCACCTA
>CM053769.1:666882227-666906218 GCA_028658325.1 Potorous gilbertii
GAGAGGGCAAATTGGTGATAGGGGAAATTAGAATGCTCAGTGTACTGGGGTGGGGGAGGGGACAAATGGGGAGAAAATTTTGGAACCCAAAATCTTGTGAAAATGAATGTAAAAAGTTAAATAAATAAATTTATTTAAATAAAAAAAAAGAAAATGAAAATTGGTTCAATAAGTCCAGTAAGATAAGGCAGAGACTTAACCTATTGACATCTACAAGAAAGTACAGCAGAAAATCATCAGGGTCAGTCATCAGGGAGAATCTTATCATTTATTCTAATTCTGCTTTTATGTGAATTTTTTTTTTTTTTGCCTCTGTTACCATTAGGCCAATTCTGTTTTTTAAGATGTTATTTTCTTCAGTATTTTTTTTTGTGCCTCTTATACCAAGCTGTTAATTCTCTTTTCACACTTTTCTTGTATTGCTTTCATTTCTTTTCCTAATTTTTTCTCTACCGCTCTCATCTCTTTAATATTACTAGGACGCATCAGAATCCAATGATATATTGTTTTACAACAGATACACTTAAAACAGAAAGACACAGAGTTAAAATAAAGATATGGAGCAGAATCTAATATGCTTCAGTTGAAATAAAAAAGGCAGGCATAGCAATCATTATCTCAGACAAAGCAAAAGCAAAAACTGACCTAATTAAAGGAGATAATCAGGGATAAGAGACACACTAGTGGGATCACAGGACTTGCCAGGCAAGGTCAAGGAGTAAGTCTCGGCAAGCTGTTGCTGCCCAGTGCTTCCCTAATTACTAGCCCTCAGGAAGATCCACTTGATAAACCCATTCTCAGAAAAGAATTCAGATCTCCTACCCCCCCTCCCCTACATATTGTGAGAAATATGCTCACTATAAACAAAGAACAATACTTCTTGTGAAGTCAGAAAAACTCTCATTTTATTTTAGTCAATTATTTTACATTCCTGGTAAATGGATCCCTCCCTAATGGAGAACACATTTGATTCAGATAACTGCCAGGCTTATATGCCCTGCTTTCAATTCA
This sequence comes from Potorous gilbertii, assembly GCA_028658325.1. Taxonomy (NCBI): domain Eukaryota; kingdom Metazoa; phylum Chordata; class Mammalia; order Diprotodontia; family Potoroidae; genus Potorous; species Potorous gilbertii. Next base: position 666,883,239 of record CM053769.1, read on the forward strand.
AATTTCCCGTCTGCCTCCTATTGGCCAGCATTCCCTGGCTCACTAAATCCCACGCCTTGATTGCATGTTCTCACTTCTCCATTTCAATTCCCCTCACACACTTTATTCTTTGTATTTTTAGTCTATTTGTCTGCTTCAGAAATCATGAGAGAGGAATTCATGCTAAGGGAATTGACAAAAGCTGAGTTTGAAGATACCCGGGATATCAATGATTAAAGTCCCATTATCTCAAGACTGCATTTTACGAACCTACTCCTCATCCTTTATGAATGAGACCTGGCCTGGCAGTTCTTTTTGATATACAGGCAGAAGCCTTTTCAGAACAAAGAAAAGTAGTCATGGTCATGTCCAGGATCCAACATTCCTCACCCATTGCCTTATATAAGCAGTTTTGTCTCTGACATTAGCCATCAGTATGAATTACAATTTCTATCTTTATATAATTTCTGTGGAAACAAAATTCAATTATACCTTACATCAGGGAAACTATATTTTGCTAAAAGGTACCAAAAACAATAAAGTAAAATAAAAAATCTTTATAGCAAGTTTCTCCAACAAAGCCCTCATTTCTCAAAAATATGTACTGAGTATAGAACTGAGTCAAATTAATAAAAAGTCATTCCTCAACTAATAAATTAACGGGCAGTCTTCAAAAAAATAAATCAAAGCTGTTGATATTCATATTTAAAATGCTGTAAATCACTATTGATTAGAGAAATGCAAATTACAACTCCAAGGAACCACCTCACACCTATCAGAAATGACAAATGCTGGAGGGGATATAGGAAGAGTAAGTACACTAATGAACTGTTGGTGGAGTTGTGAACTGGTCCAACTATTCTAGGAAATGGTTTGGAACTATGCCCAAAGGGCTATAAAATTGTACATCCCTTTTGATCCATCAATATTACTACTAGCTCTGTACCCTTAAGAGATCAAAGAATAAGGAAAAAGGGCATATATGTACAAAAATATTTATGTCAGCCCTTTTTGTGCTGGCAAAGAATTGGAAATTGAAAGGATACCCATCAACTGGAGAATGACTGAACAAGTTGTGGTATATGATTGTGATGGAATACTATTGTGCCATAAGAAATTACTGGGGGAGGGGGTATTCAGAAAAACATGGCAAGACCTATATAAAGTGAAGAGAACCAAGAAGTCATTGTGCATAGTAACAGCAGGGTTCTAGTGATGATCAACTGTGAAAGACTTGGCTACTCTGATCAATACAATGACCCAAGATAATTTCAAAGAACTCATGATGGAAAAAATGCTATCCACCTCCAGAGAGAAAGAGAATTGATGAACGCAGTGCAAATTGAAAAATAATTTTCTCACTTTATTTTTGTTTTTTTAATATGGCTAGTATGAAAATGTATTTTGCATAATTTCCCATGTGTAATTGATAATATGTTGCTTGTCTACTCAGTAGTGAGAGAGTGATAGGAGAGAGGGAGAGAATTTAGGACTCAAAATTTAAAAAGAAAAGAATGTTAAAAATAAATAGTAGATACCCAGAAATCACTTTGGTGATTGAATAGAGGACAGATTGGAGCAGGGAGAGATTTTAAATAGGCAGAGCCACCAGCAGACTGTTGTCATCATCCAGATGATGAATCATCATGAGATGATTCAGGCCTGCCCCAGAGTGGTAGCAGTTCAGAGGGAAGAAAGAGGCAGGCTCAAGAGTTGTAAATTTTAAATTGACAGGTCTTAGTAACAGACTCGATATGGGGTGGGGTAGGAGGTGATAAGGAGGAGTCCAAGATGACTCCTATGTTGTAAACCTCATAAACTCTGAAGATGGTACGGGTCTCTATAGTAATAGAGAAAATTAGGAGAGGAGGGCTGAGGGGAAAAGTTTAGGATATGTTCAATTTCTCTACTAGATATTCAGTTTAAGATGTCTGAGAAGCAGTTGGACATGTAAGATTGGAACATAGCAGAGAGTTTGGGGCAGAAAAGGCAGACTTGAGAATCATTAGCATAGAGATGGTAATTAAATCCATGGAAAACTGATGAGATCAGCAAATGAGGTAGGATAGAAGCAGAAGAGGGCTCAGGACAGAACCCAGATACCTCTGGTTAGGGAGTGTGATCTGACTGGGGATAGAGCAAAGGAAACAGAGGAGAAGCAGGTAAATAGGAGGAGAGCCAGAAGAGGAATGATTTCCTAAAAACATACAGAAAAGAGCGTATCAAGGAGGAGGGCGTTATCAGCAGTATCAAAGGCTGCCTAAAAGTCAAAGAGAATGAGGACTGAGAAAAGGGCATTGAGTTTGGTGATTGAGAGCAATTTTGGTGGAATGGAAAAGTCTGAAGCTGGATTGTAGATAATTAAGATGAAAGTGAGAGGAGAGGAAGTTAAAGGACTTAGATGGCCCTTTCGAATCATTAGCTATAAAGGGCAGAAGAGATATAGAACACCAGAGGGATGAAATGATCAAATAAGGGATTTTTCCAGGGTTGGACAGATAGGGACATACTTGTAGGTAATAGGTAATGAGCTGATACACAGGGAGAGACTGAGTCACAGACTGGGATGACAGAGGGGAAAATCTGCTGAATGAGAGGGGGTGGGATGGGATCACTTGAATAGGTCAAAGGGGTTAGACTTTGTAAGAAGTATGGTCACTTCATTATGTGAGATGGAGCAAAAGAGGAAATAGTAAATGGAAAAAGGCATCTGAATGATAAGAGGCAAGGAAAGGGGGAGAAAAGGGAGATCATGGCAAATGGTCTCAATTTTTCCCATAAAATATAAGGCAAGATTCTCCACTGATAAAGAGGGGGAAGGGGAAGTCATGGGAAGTTCAAGGAGGGATGAAAATGTTTGGAACAACCTCTGAAGAGTGGGACAGTGAATTGATAAGGGAAGTATAATAGGATTGCCAACAGCAGTGATGTTGTGTAATATAAATTTGTAATGGATCCAGTTGGAACAGTGTGATCACAATATCAGATATTTAGAGCTCAAAGAGGCTATGAAAGTCTAGTCCAGTAGTCTCCTAACTTTTAAAATCATGAACCCCTATCCACATAAAAAAATTTAAGCATGACTCCCAATATATGTAGGTTTGTAAATTATATAGGCACTACTCCATTTTCCATGGAACATCATGCCCCAGGCCTGGTACCTTCTTTTAGCTTCCTTTCTTGTGTTGTCTTTCCCCATTATATTGTAATCTCCTAGAGGATAGGGTCATCTTTCTTTTTCTTATTTATATATCCAGCAGTTAACACATACCTGACACATAGTAGGTGTTTAATAAATAAATTGAAAATTGAATTACTACTGTACTAATATGTATATGGTAAAGTATATAACAAAAATTTAAATGGATGACATAATGATGAAACCAATGTTTTAAATAATATTTATTTTATTTATTTGCTTTCACAAAAATTTATTAATATGATTTCTTCATGAATTAGTCATTGAATATGTTTCATTATTTTGACAATCTAGTTTTAACACTTTATGATATGAATTCAAAGTTCTATTTTTCAGTTCAGTTTATCTCATTTTTCTGTTCTAACAAACACCAAAGCTGACAAAGGAAGGATGCTGAGAAAAAGATAGGGTTACTGATTAGTGAAATGGCATTATTTTCTTCTCCATCTCATTACAATAAGGAATTTTCCTCCATAATCCTAATTTAAATTTAAGAAATCTGAACTTCCTGAAATGCCACCTCTTAAAAAAGGCCTTTCCAGAATCCTCCAGTTGTTAATATAACACTGCCAAAGCTCCTTTTCTTTTGCTCAGAAATCACTATATTTATTTTGTATGTGCAGCACTCCCTTCTCCAGTTGGTGGGCAGATGAGAGGGATTTCTGCATGTCAGGACAGAACTCCTCAGTGTGTTCAGATCCACAAACAGCAGAGGTTGTGTCAATCCTGAAGAACAGCCTTCATTTCCCCTTACCCTAAAGAAGATATGAAGAACTGAAAAATATCAAGAAATGAGAAGTGACAAAGCACAGCTAAGGGAGAGGATGTGAGGTCTAGCACTGAAGGATGAGAAAGGATGAGAGAAGACTGGACTTAACACTGCCAAGCAACAACCCCCAAAAAAGGAATTTCACGATGTTGACAGACTTCTCCAGTCGGAACTGGACAGGGGTCTGCAACACAAAAAAGCTAAATTAGCTTTTGGGGTTGTTGCGGCAGGCAGGAGGCTTAAGATGAAGCTAAGAGATTTTACTGACATATTATAGCTCCCCCAAATCAGGAAAGAATAACTTAACTGAACTCTGCAGGACAGAAGATGAGCTAGCAGTTTCCCAGCTCCTAGCACTTAACAAGTCAAGCGGGTGTTTAGTTAAATGAGATTGGTTCTAACTTGCACAGAATTCTTGTCCCCAGATAAAGCCTTCCATCAGTAACAGTGTACTGGAAAGAGCAGGAGTCAGGAGACCTTGATTCAGACGTGTGCTGGTGAATGACACTTACTAGTTTAATCTCATTATTAACATTATTATTTACAATAATTAGGCAATCAACCAAACAATCAAGCCCTGATTTGTAGTGCATTTGCAAAGGGTAAATAAATGTTCATATAGAAAATTGAATAATCATCTCTGGTAAGCCTGTATGAATTGATTTCAACACCTGTCTGTCTGGGTTTCAGTCTTTACAGCAAGACATTGATGTAACATAGAATTCTGTTTACTTTCCTGGGCCTCTTAGTCTTCATCTATAAAATCGGGAAATTGGACAAGATACTTAATTCAATCAACATTTATAAAATATCTACTCTAGGTCATGCGCAGTATTCAGTCAGCCGGGGAAACATGGGGGTAGGTATAAAAACAAAGCATGGTCCCCTCCTTCTTGGAGCTTAAAAATTATGTAATTGTGACTGGGGTCCCTTCCTTTTCTAAAATTCCATGTTTCTATGATCATATGTTTCTCTCATTTAATAATAACACTGTTCTATTGTTCTAGAATGATCTCGTTTCCTTCCTCTTTTGTAAACCAGCGCACACTCCCTCCCTCTCCCTCTGATACTTGGATCTAAATTGCAAAGGGGAAGAAACATGAGCTTAGATGAAAGGTAAAGCTGGGAAGGAAGTCTGGCGAAGCACAGCTGTCTGTGTTCCAGCTGTGTCAGGGAAGGAGGTCAGAAACCCAAGCCAACTATATGTTAATCTGTAAGCTTGGAAACTGCCTTGTGTATGCGAAGGGTCCCAAACCTTGCCATTTCTTTGCTGGAAACAGCACAGTAACATTCTAGCAGCCTTCCTTCTTTCTTATCTGTTTGTCAGTCCGTTCAGTGGACTATTTATTAAAGGAAAGAAACAAAATCTTTGAAAGATAAACAAGATTAATCAAGAGTTAAAAGAAAAATAGAAATTTCTGAAGCAGCATTATACAAAAAATGAAAAAAGTACCAGTGGAGCCTGGGAAAGAAAAACATTTATTTTTACGCTTCTTGAAAGCCTATTTCAAACCCTTTCACTAATTCACTAACATGTCATTGGCAGGTGTTGGCTTAGTACCCACTAGCGCACTCAGGGTAGCATTTTCCCATGACTCCTTGGCTCAAGGCACATTACAGGTCAGAACACACTTAGCCCCCACTGACAGTTTTAAATCACATTAAGGATACATTAGTTCAAAGCAAGAACTTGTTTTGTTAAAACAATATAGCAAAATGTATGATAAGAAGGGAAACCCACAGGAAACACATGTGACCAGGGAATGCTAGTGGCCGGAGCAGTCCACACCTCAGATGGTGATGCTTGCTCTCCTGCACTGTGGTCAATTTCTTCCCTCTAGGAATGTCACCAAGTCAAGCCACTTTCCAATGGAGCTCAAATACTTTCTTACCCTGCCTCTCTCAAGTCACTCTCAGCTGAAATACTTTCTCCTGCCATCTGCTGGTCTTCAGCAGCTATGCAGTGTCCAGCCCACTGGGAAGGGTTTTATTAGCTCTCAAGTTAGAGTCCTAACAGCTAATTTAGCTGTTTTGTGCTACAGAATCCCACCTTGGTCCTGATTGAGGAAGTCCATAAAAATTATGAATTTCCCTTTATTTGACTGGTGTTCAAACTCCCTCAGAGTTTACTCTTTACTCCATTTCACCCCTACCATGCCCCTGTCTCACCTTCAAAACATCTCAAGGATTTTATTTAGCAAAAAATGAAAAGGACCTGAGTTGAGCCGAGCTAAGGATATTCTTTTCAAGTCCCAGGATGACCCCAGCAAATGCTACTAGCTGTTATGCTAATCAGCTCAGGAGAAAGACTAGAAAGGGTTGGGTAGAAGTTATGCAACTTATGACTTTTGCTCTATCCAGACCTCTAGCCATCCTTACTTTAGATTGCAATCAGCATCTCAGCAAAAACAAAACCCTTTGTCTATAGCTCTAGACCTCGGAGGGAGAGCAAGTGCCCTGGCACAGAGAACCTTTAAAATATGTGCAATGAGTTGGTCCCAAGTCCTAAAAACTTTTGTAAATGTCCCTAAACACAGGGCTGAGGGCAAAGGTATAATAAGATATGATCAATGAAAGGCTTTACTCCAGGAAAGGAATTACAGGAAGATCAAGTTCCTTTGTTCGTGTTCCAGTCAGAGAACCTCTACAAAGCAAGTTGGACAAATTTCCCTTGATGCCAGACCATTAAAGGTGAATTTCTAGGACAAGAAAGGCCCTGCAAATTCTCCCTTCCCCCTGGAAGAGTGGGAAGAAAAAAAAAGAAGGGCAGGTTCTTTCAGGTTGCTGCTCTAGGTAAATGGACCCTTGTTCCTGAGGGTAAAGTTCAAGTGCACAGTTATATAGCACTGCCAGGGGCTTTAGAGAAAGAACAACTAGTCTAGCACACAGTATAAATAAATAATGTCCATCCTTCAGGATTATTGGCCTGGTTCAGGGCATAAAGGATGCAACTCTGAACTAGCAAAGTTTGTCTTGGGGACAATCTTCACAAAATTACTTACTTTTTTCTCCAAGTAGGCTCCCTAGGAGTAACCTTTTAGCTCCCAAAAGTGGGAAATCCAAAGGCCCAGACAAATCAATTTGCCTTCAGTTCTCACCTTAGTTGTATTCCAGGATTAAATGGTATTTCAAATGATAGAAGTACTAAAAAAGAATAAAGTAAGAGATTTGCATAAGACATGACAGCACATTAACAGAACCTATGGTAGTTAGTGGCAAAGCGGCTAAAGGACTGGACCCAGAGGAAAGCCTCAGACCCTGTGGGACCCTGGGCAAATCACTTCCCATCTCTATGCTTCAGTTTCCTTAACTGTAAAATGGGAATAACCATAGCCCTACCTTATGGGGCTGGTGAAAAGATTAAATGAAATAACACATGTAAAGTTCTTTTCAAACCTTAAATGCTACCTATTTATATTATTATTATAAACCTAAACAAGAAGCCATGTCTCCAAAGTCCCCGTTAGGTACTCTTTCCAATAGACTTATCATGATCAATGACTTCCCAGTCCAAAACACCTTTCCCCAGCCTCCACTTCCTTTTTTGAGTTGTCTGCCCCTATATGGTAATCTCTACCAGTGAGCAAGTCAGGGCTCTCAGGCAGGAGCTCGAGGGCTAGACTGGAAGAGGAGGGAGCCAAGTGGCATGGCGTGAAAATAATTAGAGTGTATTCCATGATAAGGAGCTTATAGCATCACTATAGAATACTAACATCCAAAAAATAGATTTTTGCTTTTGTGAGAAGCTTGGTGGTCATCAAAAGCCCTTTTCAATTTTGAAAATGAGATCTTCTTTTTGTCTTTCTCCCATTAAATTCTGTACTCAGTTATTTGCCCATTTATTGTGTCTGTAGTTTATTATTGTAACAGTTTCTCTTCAAAACAACAACCTTGAGGCTCCTGCCCCTCCCAGAGTGATTTATCTACTTATTTTTTTCTTTTCTATTAAAGGGGCCATCCCCCTGACTATTTTTTAAAGAGGCCTATTCACTAAATGGGCATTACTTCAAGGTCTCTCATTGCATCCTGGGCCATCTCCAGTCATCCTGGTGAATATCTGGTCACTGGATCCAGAGGGCTTAGGAGGAGAAAGTGAGAAAAGGAAGAGAAATTATGATTGTGCTTTGAACGCTGGGGATTCTTTAACCAGTTGGGGACCATAGCGTCTGTCCCTTAGTAATCCAGAGATTCATACCACTCTTTGTAGTAAGTTTATCTGATAAAGTTCTTATTTTCATATACAAACAAGTGGTTCAAATTCATTAAAATAAAAGCTATTTCTTAATTGAAAAATAGTCAAAGGAAAGTAGTCTTCAAAGGAAGAAATTCACACTCTCAACAATCATATGAAAAAATGTTCCAAATCACTAAGAATTAGAGAAATGTAAATTAAAGCAAATCTGGAGTCTCACCTCACACCCATCAGATTGGTGAAAGTGATATGTTGGAGGGACTGTAAGACAATGGGGTCATTCCTTCACTATTGGAGCTATGAATAGATCTATTTTACAAAGTAGTTTGGAATGATGCCTAAAAAGTCACTAAATTATGCATACGCTCTGATCCTGTAAGACCATTAGGTCTATATTTCAAAGAGAGCAAAGAAAGAGAAAAATGATCCCTACATACTAAAATATCTATACTAATTCTTCTTGTATGGTCAAAGAACTGGAAATTAAGATGGTATCCATCAACTGAAGAATGACTGAACACATTATGGTAGATAAATGGAATGGGTTTTTTTTACCATAAGAAATGACAAAAGAGATAGCTCCCAAAAAACACAGGAAGACTTGTATGAGATACACAATGTAATGAGAATAAGGAGAAAAATTTATACAAGAGCATCAATGTTACAAAGAAAAAAACACTTTGAAAAACAAGAACCAAATTGGTAATGAAAGAGAAATGAAAATTAAAGCAACTGTAAGGTTCCATTGGCAAAGTTGAAAAAAACAAAAGGAAAATACCAAATGTTGGAGGGGCTGTGGGAGACTGGTACATTCATGCACTGTTGGTAGAGTTATAAGCATTGACTCTATCAACAATGCATGAATGTACCTGTCTGACCCAAAGTTATTAAACTGTACCTATTCTCTAACCGAGGAATAAGAGATAAAAGGAAAAGGAAAAGGCATCATATGGACAAAAATATTTATAGCAGCTCTTTTTTATAATGGCAAAGAACTGGAAACAAAAGAGGATATCCATCAAATAGAGAATAGTTGAACAAATTATGGTGTATAAATGTAATGAAGAATATAATATGAATGATTAAATAGTTTCAAAGAAACCTGGGAAGACCTCTATAAACTGACACAGAATGAACTGAGCTGAACCAATCAATCAATCAACATTTATATAATGTCTCCTATGTGCCAGGCACTGTGCTAAGCTGGGGGAAAACAAAAAAGAGGCAAAAGAAAAAAGTCCCTGCCCTCAAGGAGCTTATAATCTAACCAGAAGATTCTATTATAACCTTAATATTATAAAAACAATCAATTCTGAGACTTAAGAATTCTCATCAACACAGTTATCAACCATGACTCCAGGGGCCTGATGATTCTGGCCACCACCTGAGAGAGAGCTGGTGGACTTAGGGCAAAGAACAAGACATTTTTTTTTTTATGGACATGGCTCATGTGAGAATTTGTTCTGTTTGACTATGAAGAGGTGACGTAGTAATATGAAGAAGGAGATACATATTTTTGGCCAATAAGGGAATTTGTTTTGTTTGTGTTTATTTGTTAAAAGGATTCTCCCTTCCCCCACACCAATGGATGGGGGAATGAGAAGGGATAAAAATAAAGGTGGAACAGTGGATAAAGTGCCAGGCTTAGAGTCAGAAAGAGTCATCTGCCTGAGTTTGAATCTGGCCTCAGATTTGATAGTTGTGTGACCCAGAGCAAGTCACTTAACCCTTTTGGTCTCAGTTTCCTCATCTGGGACATCACTACTATTTATTGTGATTTTTAGATATTTCTTAATCATTAAGCATGTATAAAATTGTGCTGCCATTTTAATTATGTTCCTATCTTTTTGGGGGGGTGTCACTGACAAAATTTTTGAGTATTACCCCTGCCCTATTTTCCCCATAAGCTCTGTGATTTTATTAAGTGATTTTGCACAGCCCATTGATTTTTAGGAATGCTATAGCAGAACTGTTTTACAGAGTTAGGGTTTTTACAGAATTACTAAAAAAAAGTTAGAACTGAGACGGTTTTTGCAGAAATATGTTGGTTTGGTTTTTTTTTAAGGTGATGTTCATCTTAGAAAACACCTTTTGCTAAGAGCACTCCCTCTTTTGGTTGGGTTTATGATAAACTAAAGGGATATCTCCTCTCTGGATTTGGTACCAGATAAATCAGGTAACTCTTCCCCTCTCAATTTGGTTAACAAAAGGGCATTTCCTCTAGGAATCTAATCACGAGACCTGACTTTTTGAGAAATTGAGCACATTTTTCTATCTAGATATAGTTTCTGATCAAAAAGAGAGTCCAAGAAGATTAAAAATAGTGGACTTACGATACTGTTACAACATGAATTATTAATTTTATAAGACACAAAGAGGCCTTGGTTCTGTATATTTTCCCACTAGCAGGAATAAACGATCAAGATAAAAAGCTATCAAATGTCACACCTTCTCCATCACACTCCAGGTGGGCCTCTTCTTCATCCTGCCCCTGTCCCAACTCTTCTCCTGGTAACATCCTTCAGTTGTCCGTTGTCCCAAAGTCCAAAGTTTTTTCTAGGTGTCTCAACTGATTTGAAGATGCCTTTAATGATGTTTGTCCCATTTTTTTGGTGGCAGTTACCTAAGGTGCCAGATTTCCTAGTTATGGCATTGTCCATGAAAGCGGGATATTTTAAATCATATTTATCTTCAAAATAGTTGTACAAATATATTTCCATACTTCAAGGTGCCATGGTTTTATTTGTTAGTAGGCACATCTTTCCACTGGTGAAGATTTTTGTCCTTTCCTGCTTTAGTAGATAATTTTCCATAGAAGCTGTGGTCAAAAAATATCTCTCTACAGCTCCTGGTGTTGAACCTCTCCGAAGTTAGTGGTTGGTCCTTGGAAAAAGGAAAGAATCTGTTGATGCATTCATACTTGAAGTCTTTTCAAGTTGGCTGACCTGCCAGATCTAATTCTACTTTGACATTACTTTCAAAGTCCCTGATTCAGCTTCACACCACAATGAGTCCCCAAAGGACGTCAGTAGAGGCACTGAATCAGTATGGTTTCAAATTCAAATTACAGCAACACTACTTTAAAGGCTTTTCCATCTTCCAATTCTTGTTAAAATTCATATGTGGTATTTGTCTCAAGATAGGGCTTGCTTTTGTCCCAGATCCAGTTACATACAACCAGAGGGTCATTAATAATTGATATTCTCTTCTATATCTTACGTATTATCTTTTATATATATATTTATGTGCATATATGCCTGTATATTTTTTTCCTTTTGAAGTGATCTAATTTTAGCAGTCTGGCTTGGCATGCTCAATATACTTGGGAGGGGACCCAGTTTCCTTGTAGGTTCCCAAGGGGGCCAATACCTTAGTAGAGATTAGGTGACAACTAGCTGGTAGCAAAGCCCTGAGAGTAGGATATAAGACTATGTAGATGTATTTGTGGGGGTCTGGAAGAATGGAAAGAAAAGGGAGTGAAACAAGTTGAGAGAGAAACTCAGGAAGATCTCCAAAGACAAAACTTCATCTATTTCACAGTTTTGCTTCCAACATCCACAACTATAGTAGCTGTACCCAGTAAATCCAGCAGGGTAAACCTTTTTCCTAAGAATTCTGAAAGATGAAGTTTTACTCAAGCTATGAGGACATACCCACAATAACTGGACCATGACCCCTCCTCTCTAGTGTGCATCTTACACTTTCTTCTAGAAAATGTTTTTATTGTTGTTGAGTCATATCTAATTCTTTGTGACCCCATTTGGAGTTTTCTTGGCAAAGATCCTGGAGTGTTTTGCCATTTCCTTCTTCAGCTCATTTTACAGATGATGAAACTGAGGCAAAGAGGGTTAAGTGACTTACCCAAGGTCACACAGCTTGTAAGTATCTGAGGCTGGATTTGAACTCAGTTCTTCCTGATCCCAGCCCAGCACTCTAACCAATGAGCCACCTCTCTCTCCTTCCAGTAAATGCATGGCACTGAACACATGACTAAGATCAACGAGAGAACTAATGGGTTAGAGTAGAAAGAGCATTTGAATTTGGATTCAGAAGTTCAAATACCACCTCTGCCACTTACTACCTTGGAAACTTACTACTTCATTTGACCTCCTTGAATCTCATCTGTAAAATGGGAAATTAGATTCAAAGGTCCCGTCCAGTTCTATGAGCCTCACATTAACATTACCTAACTTGAGAACTAACAGAGCTAGGGTTCTTCCACAGGAGTAGCATTACCACTCCTTGAGAAGGAGTCCTTGAGATAGAAGTGAAGGAGGAGAAAAGTTTTGGAAATGAAAAACAATTTCTACTTAAAAGTAAGATAGATCATAACCCCGTGGTTTATACAAGTAGTCGACAGTATCCTTTAATGGGTGACTTGTGGGCAGGGAACATGTGGGGATTTCCTACTATGTTGCAAGAGACATATCACTGTGGGCGTTCAGTCAGTACTGCTTGATGGTCGTGATGGTGATGGAGACAGAGAATGCGAGGACAGATCTTTTTCCTCTTTAACTCTATAATTTAACTGAACTCTGAAGCACTTCCTCTTTCAGGGCTAAACATTCTGAAGAAATCCTCACAGAAACTGAGGTTGCCTGGCTTGGTTCTTTGATTGACCTTCTCTTACAGCCTACCAAAGAAAAGAAGGTGGTGAACAGACTCCACTATTCTGCACGTGGGTGAAGAAATGAGGAAGCTTTTGACCACTGACAGGCTTCAGTGAGAAAGGTTTCCTTGTATAGGTAGACTGAGGTTACCTGGCTGCTGATTTGCATCCCCAAGTTGTGAGGTTTTGGGCATCTGGAGGGGAAAATTGGAATCGGTTGCTTTTTAATCTTTAGATTAAGGATTACATTATGCAGAAGGCTTTCACAACTTCTATGTGTTTGTGCATGTGTGCATGTATGTGTCTGTCTGTCTGTGTTTTTTAAAAGCCATCTTAACAATAAGCCTTTCAGGTTCTCAGTGAACAGTGGAGACCAACCCTAGAACAGGTCAAACTGCACTGAGTACAAAGATGACATTCCCCAGAGATGATGGCATAGCCTGCCCTTTAATATTCTCGGGAAATGCTGTCATGAAACTTGTTTTTACAGAAATAATGACAACAGTCCCATTTTCTATCTTGATATCAATAGAAAACAACTGTGTGAGACTGAGCATAATGGTGGGAGAAAGACCCCTTCCCACTCCATATTTTCTTAGAAAGGAAAAAATAGCACAACTGATCAATGCATTAGAAAAGCCCAGATTATTTCAGTTGATGTAGAAAACCTTTTAACAAAATATTACATCCATTCCTATTAGAAACACTAACTAGGAGGCATAGGAATAAATGGAACTTTTCTTAAAATGCTAAGTAGTATATGTCTAAAACCAAAAGCAAGCATAATTTGTAATGGGGATAAACTACAAGCCTTTCCCATAAAATGAGGGGTAAAACAAGGATGTTCACTGTTACCATTTCTATTCAATATTATAATAGAAATACTAATGATAACAATAAGACAAAAAAAAGAAATTGACGGAATAAGCATAGGCAATTGAGGAAACAAAACTATTACCTTTTGCAGATGATACAATGGTATACTTGAGAGAATTCTAGAGATTCAAATGAAAAAATAGTCAAAACAATTGACTTCAGTAAAGTTGCAGATTAGAAAATAAACCCACACAAATTATAAGCATTTCTATAAAGTACCAGTATCAGAGGACTCAATGGAAGAAAAATAGGAAGGAGACCTAGAGGTACTAGGTCTTCCCATGCTTCCTGTATTCATCATGCATATAATTTCTTACTTCATTGCATCGTAATATTTCATTAGGACAGCTAGGTGACACCATGGTGCATAGAGTGCCAGCCCTAGAGTCAAGAAGACTCATCTTCCTGAGATCAAATATGACTTCAGACACTTACTAGTCATATGACCCTGGGCAAATCACTTAAACTTGTCTGCCTTAGTTTCCCCCTTTGTAAAATGAGCTGGAGGAGGAAATGGAGAACTACTCTAGTATTTTTGTCAAGAAAATTCCAAATGAGTCATGAAGAGTTGGACACAATTAAATCAATTGAAAAACAACAATATATCATATATTGTTTTTCAATTTCCCAAGTGATGAACATCTAATTGGTGTCATATTCTCAGCTGTCACAAAAAGTTCTGCTACAAATATACTAGACTATATGAGGGCTGTTTTCTTATTGATGGATTAGTGAGAATATAACGCCAGCAATGAGATTCTCTGGTTCATCGCATATGGACATTTTAAGTCATTTTATTTGTACAATTAAAAATTGCTTTTCAGAATGGCTATATCATTTCATAGCTCCAACAACATATGAGTGTGCCTGTCTTTCCACAACCTTCACATCAACTGTTGCTATTTTTTGTCATATTTACCAATTTGCAGAGTGTGAAGTGGAACCTCAGGGTTGCTTTGATTTGCATTTCTCTTAATAAATTATTAGTGATCTGGAGCATTTTTATGGGGTTATGAATACTTTGCAGTTCTTTTGATAACAGTTTGTTCCTATCCTTTGACCATTCATCTATTGGGGAAGCACTTTAACTTATTATCAGACATTTCCAATTTTGTGTAGCTGAATTTTCAGTCTTTTCTGGAGATAGGGTTTAAGAGGGAAGAAGATACTGAGAGGAATTTGGAAATAGAGGAAATGTTGTAGAATTGGGAGGCTGCGGAAGTCTACCGCCTACTTTACAAACTATTCCTAAGCAGTCTTCTTTTCCCTTTGAGCCCTCTTTAAAGCCTGGCCTGACCTGGTCTCCTCATGGGCTCCCTGGGGGCCCAGGACTTAAGGTGGGATATTCCACCTGGACTGTTGCTTCTTGTCAATATCTCAAAAACCCAGGGCTTGTTACTGCTACACTTTCTTTTCTCTTACTGACTGGCTAACAATAGTCCAGTCCAAGCCTCACTTGGTCATTATCTGGGTTTTGATGGCTCAGAATGAATAGCAAGAGTTTCAGTTTTTTGACCAGAAACCCTGAGGGTCTTCTCCTCTGAGATGTTTTGTTTTTTTTTTTAAGTAGGTAAAAGACACCATTTTTCCATCTCATTTCTTACCTACTTAATCACTGAATGGGCACTGCCTCAGATAAACTGAGACCTTAACTTAGAGGCCAAAGTCTCTCACTGCATCCAGGGCCATCTCCAGTCACCCAGATCTATATCTTGTCAGTGGGCCCAGATGGCTCCAGAGTATAGAGTGAGGCTGGTGACTTTGCATAGCCCTGCCTCACTTAAATACAATTCATTTGCAAGTCAAGACATCACCCTCCTGATGTCAGTGATCCTCTTCAAGAACAAAGGACAAACAAAAAGCACCTCTATGGCCTCAGTAAGGGTACCAGCTTCACTTTTTCCATGGCAGACATTCCTGTTCTTCCCCTTCCAAGCTCATTTCAGGTTCTACTTTATACATATATACATATGTGTATATATACACACATATGTGTGTATATACATATATATATATGGATACATGTATGTGTGTATACATATATATACTTTATATATGGTATATATACTTTTCTGATTCCTCTCTTTAATTACTTTGCACATTGTGTATACTTCGTATTTATTTAGTCATCTGTGACCAAATCTTCCACTAGAATGTAATGTTTTTGAGGAAAGAGATCATTTTGTTTTTGTCTTATTATTCCTAGCACCTAGCAGAGTATTTTGGCCCAAAGTGAGTCCTTAATGCTGGCTGAACTGAAAGACATTTTGTAACCTGCTCATATGGATCAGGTGTCTTTCTGCTGCTCTTTGAACTGTTGATAATTTCCATTCTTGTGAGATTTTTCTCTTCTGTAACTTGCTATTATAGAATGTTAGTTGTAGAATATTGGCTTACAGCAAATTTACATTTTAAAAGCACATTGAAGACTCCAAAATGCAATCCTGCATGATCTCTTCCTCCCACTCATTTCCTGGCCATGCTCATTATTCAATTGCATCATTCATCTAAAGATACTTACAGGATCAATCAATTTGATGAACTGCTTGTACTGATGCATGTCATAATCTGGGCAATAGACGTCTTTTATCTACTTTGCTTTTCCACTTCTTTTAGAAATAATTCTAATGAGCTTGTCTGTCTAGTTTTCCAGGCCAGAGTATGTGAGATGCTACAAATTAGAAGGGAAAGTCGGTGACAGGAGCGCTGACAGTCGTGAGAAGTGACAGCCTGGCAGTAAGGACAGGATGTGAAAAAACTACAGAAAGTAGATGCAAACTTGCAAAAGGTAGACTGGCTTATGACCTTTAAAGTAGAGACATACATTTCTCTACCTTTAAGCAGTCTGTGAGGATATAGCAAAGTTTCAGTCACAAGACATTTTTTCCAGTGATGACTTCAGATCAATAAGAGGGTTAACTGTGCTTATGAACTCTGTTTAAGAGGCCAGGGAAATATAAGGGACATACAGAAATACATGCACAGGTATGCTGGAAACGTAACAGGGATCTAACTCAGACCACTATTTCATAAAGGTTTTGATCAGAAGTTAATTTTTTTTAAGTTACACAAAAGGGGGTAATTTTTAGTTACCTTCAGCCTTCATTCATATGGTACCTCCAATTTTTTGCCAGTACCAGGTTAACATGACAGTGTGGTATATACTTATAGTAATTGTTGCGATACTTTCCCATTCTTCCCTTTTGAGTAACTGAGGAAAATAAAAAAATGTCCAACCTAAGGGATGCATGATCATGGGTGCTGTAATTTGGGGGGAGAGAGAGAGACAGAGAGACAGAGACAGAGAGACAGAGAGAGACAAAGATGAAGATGAAGAGGAGGCTACAGGGAAAAGAGCGGTAGCAATTAGCAGATGGCTTTAAAGTCCTTTGCCCTCATTTTGTTAGAACATGGTGGCATAGAAACATGACACTCATCCCTTTGATGTCTGAGAAACTGGTAGACTAGCTAATGGCATTTCAGAGCTGGAAATATCCTAAGAAACAGCCAGAAATTGCTCCTCATTCCCTTTCCTGACCAGCAGGGACTTGTAAGAGAAGTAGGGACCTACCAAATGAGCTTTCCCATTGAGGACTGTGACTCATTGATGCATTTCACTGACTCAAAGATTTATGTTTTTATTTTTCTCTTTTGTCACAATACCGTGAACTGAATGTTTATAGAAGGGACACTGGTCTCAGTGTATAGAGGGTGTGTGTATTATGCATTTTAGTGGTGTGAATTAAAGAAAGAGGAACTTGAAGTAATGAATCCTAGATCAAAGTCCTGGCTCTATCACCTCCAATCTCTGTGACCTTGGGCAATTCACTTAATTTCTCTGGACCTCAGCTGTCACATCTGTAAAATGATTGGATTGAATTAGAGGACCTCTAAGTTTCCTTCCATCTCAAGAACTATTCATCCATTGATCTGAGATTCTATTATTTTCTCAGGTTTCCTCTGTGGAAGCTCTGAGAAGAGGATGAGAAAACCCCCCTGAAATGTAACTGGGGACATCCTGTAATTAGATTATCAATTATGATGCTATTTATACACATGATTCTTGGGGAAAGAGGCATTCAAGAGCCTCTGGAAATCCAGACTATAGTATTATCTCACTATTCTTTTTAGTTTTGCATTTTAATTTTTAAAAATTCTGAGCAAACTTCAGCCAAGATGAACTGGTGTAGTCTCCTTGCTCCCTTTCCCGAATGCCTGGTCTTTCAAGACCCAGATAAAAAAAACCTATAAAATTGACCAGGCTTCATTAATTTGGGGGGTACCCAAGGGAATGGGCATAAGAAATAAGATATCTCCTGATTGGAGTGGCCACTATTGCCCTTTAGATTCAGTTATCTGTGAGAAGAAATAGAATACTGTACTGGCTTAGATCTATAACTTGTTTCTGTGTGAGTGAGATATTGTCTTCGTATTCTTCCTTTTGTGCTGTTTATACTTCACAAAGAAAACCCTAGAACAGGATCAAGAGAATTTGGTGACCCCCAAATCCCTCCCAAACTCTTGTGTGCAGATCTAAAATTTTCCAGTCTCAAAGCCACTAGCAGTGTTTGTTAATAGATGAATTCTTTGATTTGACGTAACAGGAATTTTATAAACAACTGGAAAACTCTCCACAGGACCTGGCCAACACAAAGGGAAAACAAGAACTTATATTCTGATGGCATTCTAAGAAGAGGATAAAGTCAAATTTTCATTCCCATATCCTAATTTCCCTAGTTCTCTATACAAATTTCTAAAAGAATTGCCATTGAACAGTCTAGATCAGTATTTTGCAAACTTTTCTGATCTCATTTTCCGATTTGGAAAAAATTTTGAACATGTACTTCCAGTATGTGTATATTTACTTATATATTATATTGTATTATAGTACGTTATGTTATATTCATGTACCTAGCTAACAATTATATACATTATAAAACTCACACAGAAATGTAAATTTAAAAAAGATGAGATAAAGGTGAAGTAATATTTGATTCTAGAGTCAACAGGAAGTCACTGAAGTCCAATGAGTGGGGGAATGACATAGTGTGACCTGCCTTTGGGAAAATCACTTTGGCAGCCCTGTAGAGGACGGACTGGAGGAGGGAGAGACCTGAGGCAGTGTGACCAGCTAGAACAGACAAAAGATGATGAAGACCTGAAGTAGGTGAAGAGCTGTATGGGTAAGAGAGAAGTAGAGGGGGAAATAGTGGGACTTGGCAACTGCATTATGATATGGGGCAAGGGAGGGCAAGGAATTGAATAGGATACTGACGTTAAGAAGCTGGGGAACTGGAAAATGGTGGTGCCCTCAGAGTTTTGAAGAAATCTGGGTTTAGGAGGAAAAAATGAAGTTACGAGCTCTTTGATGCAGAGCACAACCTGTCCACAATATGACTCAGTTTATCCCACCTAAAGCAAAAAGAGGGAAATGGGGTTCTTTTCATTCCCTGCTCTCTGGTTGCAGACCTATCCTCTAAGCGACACTTACAGCAGATAGGACCTGAGGGGTAGTGGGTGAGTACACTGGCAGGGCAGGGTGACTTTTCTAATCACATCGAAGCAGCTATTTCTGTGGATGACTGGGCAACAATTAGGGCATAACCACCCTGAGGGTCAGATACCCAGCTCAGGAGAGTGATAGGAGAAGATGAAGTGAGGAACTGTGAGGAGTAGGGTTTGGTGAGCGTGTGTGTGTGCATGTGTGTGTGTGTGTGTGTGTTTGTCCTTCATTGCCAAAGAAGACCATGACATCAGAGAAATGATGACATGACTTGCACTTGACTTTGTTTTGAGTGAGGGAGGGCTGTGCAGGTCACCAACCTCACTTCTCCTTATTGGAGAGAAGTCTCACAGCCCACTATCTCAGGAAAGGTGAAACATGACCCATCTTCCCCCGCTCCAATTAGCTGATCATAGAATACATTGAGCAGGTCATAAGTATCCTTTGGCTTATTTTTGGTCTAGAGTTAGAACTGTCTGCTGAAGCAGCTGGCTTTAAATCCTTTCAATTCCTGGTTGTCCAATATATTTTTAGCACAGAAGGTAAGGCAAAGTAATACAGGAGAGTAAGTGGGAATGAAAATCAGGAGACTGAGGTTCTGGTCACCGTCTTATTTCTGCTAATTTCTAGTTGTGCTGCCTTAGTCATGTGACTGAACCAGTCTAGGACCTGGTTTTCTTATCTGTAAAATAAGGCTATCGCCTTGTTACGGAGCTTGTGTAGCTCAATGAAGCTATGAGCAATGCTATGCCGCGTTACCCAAGACAGACAGGTCATAGTGGAGAGTTCTAACAAAAGGTGATCTACTGGAGAAGCAAATAGCAAACCACGCCAGTATCTTTGAAAAGAAAATCCCAAATGGGGTCACAGAATTGGATACAATCAAAAACAATTCTACAACAATCTTGGAAGGAAAACAATGGCAAATCTGGACAGTATACTAAAAAGTAGAGACAGCACCTTGCCGTCAAAAGTCCATACAGTCAAAGCTATGATTTTTCCAGTAGCAATGTACAGGTGTGAGAATTGGATTATAAG
Source organism: Potorous gilbertii (assembly GCA_028658325.1). Lineage (NCBI taxonomy): Eukaryota > Metazoa > Chordata > Mammalia > Diprotodontia > Potoroidae > Potorous > Potorous gilbertii. Next base: position 666,903,404 of record CM053769.1, read on the forward strand.
GAAAGCCTCAGAATTGACACTTTCAAATTGTGGTGTTCAAGAAGGCTTTTGAGAGTTCCTAGGACAATGAAGAGATCAAATCAGTCAATACTTAAAGAAATTAATTCAGGCTACTCCCTGGAAGGTCAAATACTGAAGCTGAAGCCACATAACAAGAAGATAGGACTCATTGGAAAAGACCCTGATGTTGGGAAAGACTGAAGTTAAAAGGAAAAGAGAACAGCAAAAGTTGAGGTAGATGGATAGTGTCATGGAAGCAACAAATAGCTTGGACAGATGTTAGGAGATAGTAGAGGATGGAAGGGTCTGTTGTGCTATGATCCATGGGGTCACAAGGGCCAGATATCACTGAACAACTGAACAAAAGGAACTCTGGTGCAGAAATTCCCTCTATGAATACAAATTGGTAATTTGCCTCTAACTCAGACTTAAAGAATTACCTAGAGTACCGATAGTGTAATTGACTTCCCATGTCCAAAGCTTATCACGAATCATAGCTTTGGAGCTGAAATGTATGTTACAGATTATCTAAGGTACATCTGGGCAGCAAGGTGGTGCCATAGTGCACAGAGCACTGAGCCTGGAATAAAAAAGATGGGATTCCACATCTAGCTTCAAATTCACACTGGCTGTATAACCCTAAATACCAACCTCTTTTTGACTCAGTTTATTCATCTGTAAAAGGGGGTATAATAGCAGTTATTTCACAGGGTCATTGTGAGGCTCACACAAGATGATAAAGGTAAAGCCCGGTGCCTGAGACATAGCAGGTGCTATATAAATATTAGCTATTATTATTATTTGATAAAATGATCAGATATTAACTGATCATTTTAAAGATGATAAAACTGAGACCCAGAGAGGTCAGATGACTTGTCCAAGGTCGCACGGGTAAAAGGGGCAGAGCTGAGAATTGAACGAACTCCAAATTCAACATTCTTTGCACTATACCAAGTGATCTCTCCTTACTGTCTTCCTGACTTCAAGGTGGTAGAATTTCTGTCCAATATTGCACACTGCTTCTCAAAAATACTGCATAAATGAATTATAATCTGAGCTTTAATTTCCTCAGTTTCCATATAATGGAGCTGAATTTGTTAACTTTCTAGTTGTATCAGTTGTGTGCTTCAAGATTTTCTTCATAAATTGTGTTGCTGTTCAGTTTTCAGTCATGTGCAACTCTTCATGACCCTATTTGAGGTTTTCTTGGCACAGTTCCTGCAGTGGTTTGCCATTTTCTTCTCCAGCTCATGTTACAGATGAGGAAACTGAGGCAAACAGTGTTAAGTGACTTGCCCAGGGTCATATACCTAGTATGTACCTAAGAGGAAGCTAGGTGTTGCAGTGGATAGAGCACCAGTGCAGGAGTCAGGAGGACCTGAGTTCAAATCTCACCTCAGACACTTGACACTCACTAGCTGTGTGACCTCAAGTAAATCACTTACCCTCAATTGCCTCATCCTGCGTCATCTCCAATCATCCTGATGACTATCTGGTCAATGGATTCAGATGGCTCTGGAGAAGTGAGACTGGTGACCTACACAGTCCTCCCTCACTCAAAACAAGGTCAAGTGCAAGTCATGTCATTATTTCTCTGATGGCATGGTCTTCTTTGGCAACGAAGGACGAACACACACACAAGGCTAGATTTGAACTCAGAAAGATGAGTCTTCCTGACTCCAGGTTCAGTACTCTATCCACTGGACTATAGTTTTGTTATTTTAGCTGTGGTTGACATACTTAGAGTTCCATAGCCATTGACTCAACCTTGCCACAAATGGATGATGAGGCAGCTTGACACATATTTCAACAGGTCAGTATATATTAAGACCTGGAATATAGTATGAATTTACTTGGAGAGCTAAATAAATTATGAGCCTATCCTGATTATCAGAATAAAGGATTGACCTTCAAAAAGCTTAAATGAGATGGCCATCCTGTAGCAGAATTGTAATCTGAAAATATTTTAACCCTAAACTCCTCAGATTTACTATATGATTTTCACCTGTGCCTTCTCTCTATTTCAATTTTTTCATTCATAAAATGGGTAAAATACCTACCCTATCTACATCATGGGATTATTATAGAAATAAAAATAAATGATTATAAAAGCACTTTGAAAGGTATAAAGTATATTACAATGATATGTTATTACTTATTTCAGTTCTCCAAAAACCCCTATCTATGATTTCATCACTAAATGTAATGACAGCCTTCTAAGAGGCTGTCAACTGTTCCTCTTTGTGACTTTAAAACTCATCATTCTGTGGTCATCTTAGTGACAAGCCTCTCCAAACCTGTTAGACTACTCACAGTCGGTTGCCAGGATGTACTGGAGTTATTTCTGTTTGGCAGGAACTCTCAGAGATGTTGCTATGCAGGATTTTTGAGAACCCAAGGTCATCTCCAAACCAGGACAACTGTGGTGAGGGGAGGTTTTATTCTTGTCCCTCCCCCATGTACACGAACAATTTTTCTGGTAGGGAAAAAAAAAGAGACAGACATAAACACTACTGATGAAAATGGTGGTCTTTTTTCCCTCTATTCTTAAGGTATATCATGCTCTTTATAAACAGAAAACATTAAAGACTGAATTGAGAGAGAAGTCAACCATGATCTGCATGAATTGTGAGCTTCTTGAAGTCAGGGACAATTTTTGCTTTTCTTTCAATTTTTAATATAAATTTATTTATTTAACTTTTTACATTTATTTTCACAAAATTTTGGGTTCCAAAATTTTCTCCCCATTTGTCCCCTCCCCCACCCCAGTACACTGAGCATTCTAATTTCCCCTATCACCAATCTGCCCTCTCTT
>CM053769.1:666906718-666940577 GCA_028658325.1 Potorous gilbertii
ATTCAGGGTAAGATTAAATCAGGTTCTCAGGTGGGGGCAGGGCCGCCTCCCAGGCTCAGTTCCCTCAGGAGGTTTATGCAGAGACCTTCTGTAATGGAGCTGCTGTTGAGCTCCTGCCTGCTCTAGGAGCCTCTGGCTGCTCGCTACCTCTGCTGCTGCCTCCTGAGGGGTCCTGAGTCATGGAGACACCCCATTCCCCTCTCAGCCAGTCCAGACGTCTCTCTTACTGACCTGTGCATCTGTGGGTGGAGGGACCTTCGCAGCCACTGGAGATTCCATCCCTGAAGCCTGCTCAGATCTGTTCCTCTCTGTGCAGTGTGGCCAGGGCAGGGCTGGGCTCCGCTCCTGTCCAGTGAGCGACAGACCTTTGGGATCGGTTTTTCAGGCCTCTCTGGAACAGAAATCTCCTTCACCCTGTTGCTGTGCAGCTTCTACTGTTCCAGAATTTGTTGGGAGTTCTTTTTACAGGAAATCCATGGGCTGTGGGTTCGGAGCTAGCATATGTGAGTCTTTCTACTCCGCCATCCTGGCTCCGTCCCTGCTTTTCTTTTAATTCCCACAGTTTAGCACCTAGTATCTCTGAAGGTATTTAATAGATGCCAATTGTTGTTGATAAAACAACTTAATACTGATCCTCCATTTATTTATTCATTCCACACCAACTTTTGAGAAGCATCTACTGTATGACTGGCACTGCGCTGTGTTGGTGGAAATAAAAAATATTCTATAAAATATGGTCCTATCTGGTGAAATTTATACTAAACAGAGAGAAGGATGCATAGAAATGCTAATAACTATAATAAGCAATATTGCATGATAAATACATCAGAGACACAAAGGCGGAGAATTTTACCGACTTAAATAATCAAGGGAGACTTCATGAAGAAGGTAGCATTTGACTTGGACTTTAAGTGATTTACAACCACCTCTGTTTTATGGTTGTTTTTGTCTAAATTTACTACCAATTTAGTAAGAAAGACGTGAAAACTAGGGGGTTGCCCATCAATGTAATTTAAGCAATTCAAATTTATTATAGTGCTTTAAAGGTTGCAAATATTTGCCTGTTATCTCATTTGGTCCTTACAACCACCTCCATTTTATTCACAGTCTAGCAGTTAATAAATGTGTAAGGCAGGATTTGAATTATAATGGAATATTGGACATAATGAAATATAATTGTGCCAGAAGAAATTACCAAGAGCAATAGCTTCAGAGAAAACTGGAAACTTATATGAGAATAACATAAGAAGAACCAGGAGAACAAATTACATAGAAATAATGCTAAATGCAATAATCAACCACAATTTCTTTTTCCAAATTTATTAATTTATTTGTTTTCAGTTTTCAACACCACTTCCATAAGTTCCAAATGTTCTCCCCTTTCCTCCCCAGGATGGCATGCCATGTTAGATGGGCTCAATAATACATTCCTATTAAACACATTTTCACATTAGTCATGTTGCATGGAAGAATTAAAACAAATGGGAGAAACCATGAGAGAAACAAACCAAAACACAAGGAAAATAGTCTGCTTAATTCTTCATTCCAACCCCATAGTTCTTTCTCTGGATGTGGATGGCTTTTTGCGCCATGAGTGCTTTGGAAATGTTTTAGGTCCTTGCATTTCTCTGAAGGGTTAAGTGTATCAAAAACAGTCCTTGCACACTGTGGCTGTTACTGTGTACAATGTTCTCCTGGTTCTGCTAACTCCACTCACATCAGTTCATATAGGTCTTTCCAGGTTTTTCTGAAGTCTATCTGTTCACCATTTCTTAATAGCACAACAGTATTACATTACATTCATATACAATTTGTTCAGCCATTCCCCAATTGATGGACATCCCCTCGATTTCTAGTTTTTGGTCACCACACAAAGAGTTGTTATAAATATTTTTATACATGTGGGTCCTTTTTCCAATTTTATGATCTCTTTGGGGTACAGCCCTGGAGGTGTTATTGCTAGGTCAAAGGGTATGCACATTTTTATAGACCTTTGGGCATAGTTCCAAACTGCTCTCCAGAATGGTTGGATCAGCTCACAGCTCCACCAACAATGAATTAATTAGTGTTCCAACTCTCCCACATCCTCTCCAACATTTATCATCTTCCTGTTTTGTCATGTTAGCCAATCTCATAGGTGTGATGTGGTACCTCAGAGTCCTTTTGATTTGCATCTCTCTAATCAATAGTGATTTAGAGCATTTTTTTCATATGCTGTAGATGACTTTAATTTATTCCTCTGAAAACAGCCTGTTCATATCTTTTGACCATTTATCAATTGGAGAATGACTTGTATTCTTCTAAATTTGACTCAGTTCTCTATATATTTTAGAAATGAGACCTTTATCACAGACACTAGCTATAAAAATTTCCAGTTTTCTGCTTCCCTCCTAATCTTGGTTGCATTGGCTTTGTTTGTGCAAAAACTTTTCTACTGAATGTAACAAAAATTATCCATTTTTCATTTCTATCTCTTGTTTGGTCATAAATTTCTCCATTCCCCATAAATCTGACAAATACACTATTCCTTGCTCCCCTAATTTGTTTCTAGTATCAGTCTTTATACCTAGATCATGTATCCATTTGTACTTGTTTCTATCAGCCACAATTTTTTAAGGGGCAAATGACGATATATGCGACCCATCTCCTGACAGAGTCACGGGTTCAAGACACAGAAAGGGATACGCATTTTTGGACATGGACAACCTGGGAATTTGTTTAACTTGACTAGGTAAAATTGTTACTCGGGGTAACAATTCCCTTTCCTTTTTTTTAAATGGGGGCCTTGTTAATCGAAAAATAAATTAAAAGACTTTAATAGTAAAGTAGTCATTTTAGTAGTAAAATACTACTGTGGTATGGGCTATCTGAAGCACCAAAAATAAGTGTACCCAACACAGGGCAATACTATGCACATGCCCACCTGGCTGCACCCAAACCCCCTATCTTGGGCATCCATCGGGAAACTTAATTTACACCCTACTTGAGAAAAGTGTCAAGCAACCAGGCAGTAGAAGCACCGAACAGCGCCAGCTGCGGCCAACATCAGGCAGCGGCAGCAGAAGCTGCTACAGTAGCTAAGCGGAGTCCGATAGGAGCAGAAAAGAAGTGCTACAACTCAGCGAACGCCACCTGGGCGGCCGAAAGCTAGCCAATCAGCGGAGGCCTCAGAGAGTATAGTTCGCTTATTGGTCCGTGCAGATATCTCTTCACGCTCACTGAAGAAGGGGCCTAGGCGTTCGAAGAAAGAAGAGGTTTCTAACCAATCAGAGAGGAGTCTGAGGGAGGGACTCGGGGAAGGCGGTGCCACGGCCCCTACCGTGGAAGCTGGATCTCCCCAAAAGAGGCGGGGCGCTCAAGGGTGGGGCGGGGTCTCCGGTCTCCGGATTGGGCGGGTTCCAGAAGGGGGAGGGAGTGGGCGTGGCCGGGCTGGGGGCGCGCCCACAGCACCTTGGGCGGGGGACCCGAGTCCGCCGCGGGAGCCGGATACGGGCGCCGGGGCCCAGGGCATGGGCGGAGCCGCCGCCAGCGCCGCCGCTGGGTGCGGGTGGCTGTCGCTGCCGGGGGAGCCGCAGCTCCGGGGACGAGCCGCCGCTGCTGTTTCTGCTCCCCTCGCGGGGCCCAGCTCCCGAGGGCCGTGAGATGCTGGGGAAAGGGGTGAGCGGCGGCGGCGGCTCCAAGGCGCCCAAACCCTCCTTCGTATCCTACGTGCGCCCCGAGGTGAGCGGCCCGGCCCGGGCGGAGGGCGCGCGGGCGCGGGGCGGGGCGGGGGCGCCGGGCGCGGGGCGGCCCCTCCGTCCCCTTCCTCCCTGGGCTGGCGCCGGGGAAGGGCGGGGACGCCCCCTCCCGGGCTGGGCGTCGCGGGGCGCGGTGCCCCGGAGCCCGAATGCGGGCGGGCCGTCGGTGCGGGGCCGCAGGTGTCGGGCGGGAGGCGCTCGGGCTCGCCCCGCGCCGCCGCGGGCCGGGAGAGGCGGCCGTGGCCTAGGAGCTTCGCGCTCCCCCGCCCAGCGCCGGGCTCCCGAGGAGGAGGACCCCGGTGGCCCGGGCTCCTCGCCGTGCCCGCCGGCTCTGCGGTGCCCCCGGAGTTCCTTAGAGCCCGCACGCTTCACCTGGAGCTCCGGGGTTTGCAGTGCCAAGTGTCCTGCGGAGGACGGACCAGCCTCCGGTGTGGCCTAGCCTCGGCCGGGCGCCTTGACCGGCCCTCGCCCCGCGCCTCTCTCTATCCTGTTTCTGCCTTCTTTACGTCCCCCGCGCCCAGCAGGGTTACCTGGTGCCAGCGAGGGCTTCGCGGACGCTTGTGGACTGGCAGGTCCCCCCCTCCTCCCACCCCCGCAGATCCTTTACCTCCTAAAACCTCCATTCATTTCTCTCTTGGCTTATGCCCTTCACAAAGCACAAGTTTTAGGGAAAGTCCAGCTTCTGGAGAGTATAGATATTCCTTAGGATTTCTTATATATGAACTCCACCAGAGACTTTGGCGTCCTGAAGGCCAGTACGGTGGAGCTCAGGCTCTGATGGGTATTGCCAGGCTGGAAAACCTCTGAATCTGGCACTGCCCGGCTGATGGACTGTCAGACTACCTGTTGTACTCGTAGGGGAGGGAGAAAGACCCTGCTTCTCCTCCCGCCTGAGACACTTCCCAGCTCTAGGACCTTAGGGAGGTCAGTTAGTGTGTCTCGGCCCCTTTGTCTTTAAAGTAGGGTAGAGCACCTTGCAAATTTTAGAAGTGCTGTATAAAAAATGCTCGAAATTATTATGCCAGGCTCCCATCCCGCAGCCCACAGTGAACACTTAAAGTGGTTCTTAGAGAGCATCTTTGTATCCCTACAGCCTTGAAAAAAGTGCCTTGTCCGTGTCAGGCAGTCATCCGTTGTCTCAGGACCCCCCTCTACCTAAGCTCCTTCCTGCAAGATGATACAGTTTCCACCACTGCACCTTTTGTATGCAGTCTAGGATATGAATGGTTTAGAGTCCATATTTGTGTGGGAGTGGGTCCTACCTTCACTGATGTAACCTTGGAGTCTTGATTTATTGAACCTCAAAGACAAATTCAAGTAGTTGCAGTCTTGCTATAGCCTTGTGAAGTTATCCTGTCCTCATTTCTGTCACTCACAACCCACCCTGTTACTCCTCCTATGTAGTTGAAGTAGCACTACACACGTTAATTCTATTTGAGTGATTCAGAGTCAGGTGAAACCAGCTTGTATGTTTAGAGTGGCTCTGTATGATTAGATAGGTATGGTCTTGCAGGGGCCTCACTTCTGGCCTCAAGCACGATCAGAAGTTTTTATATATATATATATATAGTTTTCTTAAGGTACTTTGAATAGTTTGTGGTGTTAGGTGGAGTGTAGAATAGCTAAAAGAGGTCTTATTTTTAGATCGTATTTTTTAAAATAAATAACCACTTCCTCAGTAAACACTTAGAATGGGTGAGCATCCTCTTAAACTTTGAACAAAGGCACTCTGATGTATAAGTAAAATAGTTTTGGTTTATCTCTGCTTCTAATTTTGCTCAAGTGCTCTTCAAAGAGCAGTTGTTGGGCTTTTACTTGGCTCCTTAAGGAAAATCAAAATTTTCATTGTAAAACCCACTGAGAAATGTAGCAGACACCAGGAATCCCTGAACCTTCCATGCGCAAGTGTACGCCTTTTCGTTAATTAGGTTTTTATTAACTCTACCCACAGGCTAATTTTGTTTTTTCCTTTGGAGCGGTTTAGGAAAGGGGAGTAGTTAAGCACAAGAATACACCAGAGCTAATAACTGTTCCCCACTAATTGTATTTCAGTTAACTTGTTTTTCCTGGACTGAAATAATTTAGATTATAGTGGTAAAACACGTAGCAATTCCCACCTCCCCCCCACCCCTACCTTCTAAACTAGGGAAATGTGTTATGAGAACTTAAAATTGTGGCCTCTCATTTTAAAAGGTATTGCTAAAATTAGTATTAAGTTCTTTTTATTGGTCTTACTATCAGAAATTCACATGAGTGGTATTCAGATAAAGCTCATGTCGTTCTGAGGATGGCACTAGTCTGTTTGCCAAGGACCTTAAATTGCTTTCTTATGTAAAAACTGCTTCAAAATATTTTTCTGAAAGCTCCTATTCTAGTGATCTAGTGCTTTTTGCTTCATCATACCTTCGAATAAGTATTACTTTTTATTAGTTAGGGGCAGCGAGGTGGTGCAGTGGATAGAGCACCAGTGCAGGAGTCAGGAGGACCTGAGTTCAAATCTCACCCCAGACACTTGACACTCACTAGCTCTGTGATCTTGGGCAAGTCACTTAACCCCAATTGCCTCATCCTGGGTGATCTCCAGTCATCCTGATGAATATCTGGTCCCTGGATTCAGATGGCTCTGGAGAAGTGAGACTGGTGACCTACACAGTCCTCCCTCAAAACAAGGTCAAGTGCAAGTCATGTCATTATTTCTCTGATGACATGGTCTTCTTTGGCAAAGAAGGATGAGCACACTTTTTATCAGTTGGGAAACTGTAGGGGGGAGTTTCTTGTGCAGATCAGAGGTGCCAAAGTACTTTTGGTGTCTTTAGATTTGATGATACCTGTTGTTAATGGGGAAATTATTTGAGACCTGAGAACGTTCAGAGGTGCTTCTCAATAACTAGACTCATCCTTTTCACTGACTATCATACTGAAAGGGATGTTGGAAAGAGTCCAGTACACCCTCATTTTACAGATAAAGAAACTAAAGTCCAGAAAGATTGTCACTGCCTAAGAAGATCACAGATATCTGATCAGTGGTGGTAGAACTACTGTTATCATAGTGTATGTTTAAATTTAAGGTTTACAAAATACTTTGCATAATTCTTTTTTGAGAGTTGCAACAAGGATGTGGGGTAGGTGCTGCAGGTGTTGACCCCCTTTTTCAAGATGAGGGAAAATAGTGACTTAGAAGGCTGAATGATTTGACCAAAGTCATACAACTAAGTGTTGAAATTGAGTTCAAATCAAATTTTTTCCTTTTTCCATGTCCAATACTTTTCTCACTACCACCACACTGTTTCTGAAGTTGTACATTTGGTTTTTAATAGCCTTATGTTCATAAAAGCAGAAGCACTGAACTGACCAAAATGCTTGAAGAAATTGCTTTTTATATTGGGTTTCTTTTTCTTTTGCCTGACATTATTGGCATGAGATCTAGTTGGGTGGGATAGAATTTGGTTCTGTCCTTTTAAAAGGATATGGCTGTACTTCAATGACTAGCTGTTTAAAAGGCCCAAGAGGTCTTCTTGTCCCAGATCAGTAGATATAAAAGGTCTAAAATCCTTCAGTCATTTTTAGTAACAAATTCCCCCTCAGTGTAAAATCAGTTGTGTAGAAAAGTGGGAAACAGATGGTTTATGTGTTGGAAGAATTGGTGCCTGGGTGGCCGCCTGAAAACAGCCCAAGAGCTTAGAACATGAGTTATGAGAGTGGGCTTTTCATTCCCTTCTTTTTTCTGTGCCATAGATAGCACAGAACATCATTTCTGGGGAAAGGAACATTGAAAGGAATATATGGGAGCTAGGAAGTTAAAATTTATCTTAGTTGAATGCTAAGGCATTTAGATGAGTTGTAGCCAAAGAGACAAATCCATGCTTCAATTGAATTAAAGAAATTGATAGATGGATGGAAATATGTACACCTTGTTCCAGATCCTGTGCTAGGTTCCTGGGGGATAAATCCTTGCTCTGAGGAGTTTACAGTGCTTCTTAACATGAATATGTACATGTCCACAATGGTGAAGTCATGGGGCAGAAAAAGGCTAGTAGAGTAGAACAACATTAAAGTAATCCATTCTGTGATGATTTTTTTTAAAATGTCTTATTGTTCATCTTTTTAAAACATCATTGTCACTGTGCAGTGGTTTTCTGATTTGTAATCTGAAGGCCATTCGCTACCAGGTTGTTTGACCTTGGCTTTATAAATTACTTTATCTGAGTGAAAGCTTCCTCTCACCTATTATTCAGTATTGTGAATGTACTAATCAAAGAGCTTACCTTCTAATGGGGAATAATTCACATATAAGAGAGGACACCTGTAAGTCAGAGGGAAAGGTCTCATGGTTGTTAGGGGCAGTGATAAAGCAGATGGAAGTGTCTTCTTTAGTGTCATCTTTACTAATAAAATTTTTTGTGTGTGTATATATATATATTCACATATACACATACATATATATGTATACATACTAAATATATAACATCATTTATGTAATATGTCTACTAGTAGATATATACTGATAAAATTATAGATATTACTGAGGTTGGCCATTTGACCATGCCAGGGACTTTGGTTGAGAATTTTCTTTTCCTTATCTTCAGTATCTGTTGTTGCTGAGGAGATAGAGTGATAGCAACCTCAGGAGGAATTGCCATGTCTTATTTCTATGAGGGTTGCTTCCTAGGATGATGGCTAAGGGGGCCAAACTGGAAGCAAGACTGGTGGATAGGGGGGTGCTCTGCCATTCTGGGGCTTTCACAATTTGTTAGCAGTGAGTGGTGGAGGAGGTGATGAGTGTGACTTCTCCAAAGTGTTTGCTTCCCTGGGTGATGACTGGAGAGTCTAGACTGGAAGCAGGTTCAGTAATCTGAGAGACATTGCTAATTCCAAGGCTCTTGGGTTCAGGATTCTTGGATATTGAAATCAGAGTCTGAATCAAGGTGGTGGTTGATAGTATTGGTGGTTTAAGTTGTCAAGGCATGTGCTGTCTTTCGTCTTTCCCTTATGTTGGCTTGTTGGTGGGTTGACAGGTTTGGAGCATAGAGTGTATGAGAAAGAATAATATGTAATCAGCATGGGAAGATAAAATGGAGCCAAATTATGATGGCATTTAAGTGCTAGAGAAAGTTGAATTTTTTTTTCCGGAGGGTAGTAGGGAGCTCCTGAAGCTTTTTGAACCAGAAAGGCATGTTCATTGGTGCTTTAGGAATATCAATTTGGCAGCTGTGTGAAGAATGGTTTATAGAGAGGAGAGGCTAGGGGCAAAGAGACCATTTGGGAGACTTGTAGTAGTGCAAGTGAAATATAGTGGAAGCTGGATGTGATTTGAATAGAGAAGGGGGTAATTTCAAGAGATTCTGATAAGGTGAACTTGACAACAGTTGACAGCTGATTAGGATTTTGGGGAGTAGCCGAAAAGTAAAGAAAACCAGAGTGGTTGAGTGTTGATGCTCTCCATAAAAATAGGGAAGTTAGAAGAGGAAGAGGAAGGGTGGGTTTAGAGGGGAAGATATGTTTTGGAGGGGGAGATCTGTTTTGGAAATGTGTTTGATATGCATATGGGACATCTGCTGGAGACATGCAACAGACATTTGGAAATTCTGAACAAGAACTCATGGGAGAGATGAGGACTAGATGTGTATTTTGGAGAGTCACATATATAGAGACTTAAATTCATGGGAACTGACAGAATCACCAAGAGAGAAAGAGGAGAGGGCCCAGGATAGAGCCATGGGGTACATTCATGCACAGGAAATGAAACATGGAAGATGCCCCCGAGCTAAGGAATCTGAGAGTTGACCCCATGAGTGTGGGGAAAAAAAAACAACAAAATTATGGCAAACCAATATCATTGCAGACCAAGATACTGGAGAGTATACAGAAGGAATGAATGGACAGAGTTCAAGAAAGGTGAGAACTGAAAAAAGGTCACTAATAAAGCAATAAAAAAAATGACTGGTATCTTTAGAGACTAGTTTCAGTCAAGTAGTAGGAATAGAAAGCAGGTTGCAAGGGTTTTAAAAAGCAAAACAGAACGTGGGTTTCCAAAATAAGTGGGCCATGCTGGATATGGTATATCCTCCTCCACACATGTTGTCTACCACATTCTTGAGGAGTACACTTCACCATCAGTTTTCTCTAGTAGCATTAGGTATCTCTATTGATTGCGACTTGGAAGCCTTTCAGTGTTGTTTTTCTTTGCATTTTTGTAGCCATCTTGTTGGTTTCCTGGTTTCGCTCTACATTGATACAAGTCATCCTAAGTTTCTGAATTTCTCACATTTGTCATTTTGTCACATTCATATGCCATTTTGGTTAGCCATGCCACCAATCAGTGGGCAACCACTTTTTTTTTTTCCATTTCTTTATTCAATTAATTATCTTTTCCTTCCAGTTATTTGCTGAGACAAAAACTGTACTTGTTTTTCTATGTGTGAGACATTTATTTCTTTGTCCTCCATGAAGTAGTGGTGTCATTGGCCACAAGATATGTAGAATTTAGTGACATTTTTTTACATTTTAATTCCTGGTTTCTTTCCCCACTGTACAAATTCAGATTCTCCAGAGCTAATTCGCCAATTACTTGAAAGTTGGGAACGGTAGTTTGTATAATGCACAATAATACTTGGTCATATTAAATGATCATACCCTGAAGCTTGGTAAGAAGGGACCATTATTAAGTGGTACCTAGGGAGAGCTGTCTTTTAGTAAAAATCCATTATTCATTGTGTTTCAGGAACACAAAGCATCGATATATTGTTGAGGTTAGGACCCTGACCAGTTGTAATTTCTGGCCTTTTACCACACTGGGATACAGCACAAAATGGTGACAAATATAATCTTAGATTAGAATGGAAGGGACCTTTTGTCACAACTGGGGTAACCAAGAGAGTTTAAGGCTTTGAATACACATCATATGAAGAGTGATTGAAGGAAGTAAGCATGTTTTTAGTCTGAAACTTGTAGACTGGAAGAGGGGGTGAGGGAGAATAAGGAATGGATATGACAACTGTCTTGGAGTATTTGTTGTCATGTAGAGGATACATTTTACTTATTAAGTTTAGTCTCAGAGAACAAAATTAGGAGCTGTGGGTAGAAGTTGTAAAGATTGTTGTAAAGTTGTATGTCCAATGTCAGGAAAAACTTCCTAACAAATAGAGCTTACCCCCAAAGTGTAATGGACACAATCAAGTCTCTGCCTCCCATGTGTGCTTCCTGGGGCATAATCTGCTTGCTTTGGACAGCGTTGCCACTGGGTTTCTATGCTTATCTTAGGCTGTTGTGGATAATAGGTCGTATAGTAACGGTAAATAGACTTGTTCATACTGTTCTTCTCCCAGAGATTTGAAGGCAATATAGTAAAATGGAAAGAGTCCTAGATCTGAAGTCAAAGGACCTGGGTTCAAATCGAGGAAGTTGGACTAGAGGGCCTTTGAGGTCTCTTCCATCTCTAGATGAATGATGTATGTGAACAGAGGCCTAGTTAATCTTTCACAGTCTAGGGTAGGAGACAACATGCAAATAACTGTGTGTATACAAGCTATGTGAAGAGTAGATAGAAGGTAGAAGGGGGAAGAAATTAGAAGAGTGGTCTCCTGGAGATGGTGTGATTTGGTCGTATCTTAAAAACCAAAGAAGCTAAAACAAAAAAAAGAGGCCAAAGTTAGAGGGCTCAGTGAGTATTCCAGGCATTGGGCCTAGCCAGTGCAGAGCCCCGAAGGCAGGAGTTGGAGGGTCTGCGAGAGGAATGTCAAGTTGGCCAATGGAACCATATTTTTGAGTGAGTGGAGGGGAGTGAAGTATGAGAAAACTGGAATGGTAGGAACAAGTCACATTGTGAGGGTTTGAATACCAAGTAGGGAACTATTCTGGATTCTGGAGGTAACAGTTTATTACGGTCAGACCATCATTTTAGGAAAAGTCACCTTGGCAGGTAAGTGGAGGATGGATCGAAGCAGGAGAACTTTGAGGCAGAGAGACCAGTCACAGGCTGTTACAGTAATGCAGGCAAGAGATAATGAGCACCTATACTAGAGTAATAGCTGTGGAGTGGAGGGAAGGTGACTATACAAGGAAGGTTGGTGAGGTAGAAACAAGATTTTGTAATAGCTAGGATAGAGGGAATGAGTGGGAATGTGGAGTTGAGGGTAGCACTGAGGGTGTGAGCCCTGGAGACTGGGAAAATGGTAGGAAAGTTGAGCAAAGGGGGAGGGTTTTTGGGGGGGGAAAGATTATGAGTTATGTTTTGAACATGTTGAGTTTGAGGTACCTAGGAGAACAGATTTTACCTAGATCTGTGAATCTTTGAACCCAGGAGAACTGATGAGATCACCAAGCAAGAGAGGATAGAGGGACAATAGAAGAGAACCCAGGACAGACCTTGTGGCACACCCAGTCAGTGGTAGTTACTTGGATGACAGTCCATCCAAGGACACGGAGAAGAAGCAGTCTGAGAGGTAGGAGTTTACTGTGTCCTGAGAGAAAAAGAATAAACCTCTGCATCTCCCCCTTTGTTTTTTTGGGCCTTGTCATATCAGGCATCACCTAAGATGGAGAATCATCTAAGATAAAAATTCTTTTAAAAGTGTTATTCAGTTCAGAGAATCCGCATGGATTTTATCAGCACATAATATGCATAGCAGGAAAGATACTGTGACATAGGAACCTATAAAATACTTTGACATTTAAAAAGGGGTTCTTATACTCAAAGATTGGGAACCATCGAACTAGCGTTTTCGTTTTTTGAGAAGAAAAAAGTCACTTTAATAGCAAGTTCCTAGTTTATTCTATGGCTAGGCTGCTTGTGGGTGTTGTTAGTGAATGAATGAGAGACTGACAGACTACAGCAATCATCTGGACTTTGAGTTCTTAGAAACTTTGTTATTCTAAAGAGAGTTCCCTTTTCTTCAGGAAAAAAACCACTTTAAACATAATGTTTGAAAAGAACCCTTGACCTAGATAAGGGGGAAAGAGCACTTTATCAAAAAAACAAGCTGTCTGTGAATATTATGTGTACATTTAAAAAATAAAAGTAATATATCCTCAATTTAGTCATCTTCATTTTTCTCTCAATTCCATCCTTGTTTTTGGTACTGATCTAACAAAATTTTTTTTTTAATATTTTAAGAGTATCAGTAGTTGTCAGTAAAGATTGCCATTTAAGTCAGAGAAGAAAGTCTCTCCAAAGGATCACTTTCTTATTTGTGGCTTTTGCTTAATGATCTCCCTAGAGCTTCTGCTTTTTCTTGCAGTCTTTCTGCATGTGGTTCCTGGGGCATCTCCCTGTGTTAAGTGTAGTGCTACATAAGTTTTTCCTGTGTAGACAGCAGTGGAAGATGTCATGAGACCAAATAGTGCTTGTAAATACTTCCTAAAGCCTGATAAAATAGCTATTGCAAAAGTGTTGTGAATTCAAAGGTTTTCTTCTGCTCTCTCTCCATATTTAGCTCTTCTGAATTCCCTCTGATAAAATTACAGCCAGCATCAGAATTGTTGGTAATGACAGATCTGAGATTTATCTTGCAATTATACGCTTTCTTTTGCATACAAAAAGTGGATGATGCTTTTGGAAGATTGAGATGCTAAGAAACCTACATTAAAATGGCATTTTGGAGATGAGGGTATCATTACAGGTACTGACTGTTCTTTAGTGCCGACTGCTAATTTTCAGCTTTTAGCATTTTGAGGAGAGTTTAACCTGACACACTTTCTATATCAACAAGCTCACATAATAAGAACCAGTATAGTAATTATATCAGAAAAAGAAGTGAGATTAGTTTGGTCTGACTTGTCCTTGATGAAACTAAGAAATTCTGAAAATTGAATTCACACTACACTGTGAAAGTTGGTGTCCTCCTTTAAAGTTCCTCCAATTAGAGGAGTAAATGAGACAGTCCTAACTCTCCTTGAGCTTATTGTCCAGTAAGGGGTACAATTGTGTACAACAATTCCTGAAATAAAAAGTGGAACCCAAGTGCATGAGATGTATGGGGAAACCAAAGTGCTTTTATGCTTTAGATCCTTGTGAATTCCTCTTTATAAGTATTGGAAGCTCTTTGAGGGCAGATATTATTTTATTTCATACCATCCTTATACCTTCCTTTTCTTAAGACTAAGTGCCTTACTTGTAATAGCTACTTAATAAATGTTGCCAGCTCCACCTTATACCCTACAAACTTTTTCCAAATGTCATACACTGCTGCTGAGAGATAATCCCCACCAGCCTGATGAGTGGAGCATAATATGGAAGTTATTTTTTCAAATTGGGAAGGTGAATTTGCCCCGAAGCTATTGCCAAACTCTCATCAAGGTTCCTTGTAACCATTGAAGTGCATTTTTCTGCACATTTTTATGATTAACTAATTGTTAGGGTTGCAACCTGTGATTGGAGTGAAGGTGACTAACGGGTACAGGAAATGAACCTGAAACCACGGCCTCATTAGCTCCAAACGTCGTAGCTAACTGTCTGTTAACAATGAGAAAGTTTTCAGTGAGAGAACCAAGAAAGAATTTAACATGCACAAAAGATATATATATATTTTTTTTTACAGCTTCAAACAAACACTAAAAAAAAGATCCCAAACTGAACCACAATCTATGACTGTTGAAGAGGGCATAATGTACTCCGTGAAATAGCATTTGTGGTTGTGGTGGGGGGAGCCGGGGACAGGATTGCCTTTGAAAGAGATCTTGTAGATGTTGGAAAAGTATTTAGAAGGGAGGAAATTGCAATGGTTCTCACAATCAACCCCCAGGCATGTGACCATTTGGATGGGAGGAGTAAAGAGGAAAATTAGGAGATCTTTGTATCCCCTATTGAAGGTGGAAAAGATGAAAGCTGGCAGAACAGTTTGGTTCAGCAGACATTTATTACTGCGTGTTCTTCTTTAAGAAAAGCAATTTGAAACAAATTTTTCAGAATTCATATGTTTTCAGCTTGATCCCAGCTATTTGGTTTTTAATTACATAATCTTAGCATATTGAGACTTTTCCCCAGGTGAGTTATAAATAAAAAGGAATGGAATGTTTTTGTCACTTTCATTTCCTTTTCCTCTTCTCTTTATTCTGTTCCACACATGGAAATATATTGATCATATTTAGAATTTAGAATTCCAAACTAATGAAAGAATTTTAAAAAAATTAATGGCTAACCTCTGACATTTTGATAACATTTCACTCTGTGGGCTTCTTTTTCTCTTCACTGCACCCCTTTCTAAAAGATCTTTTTTATCTAGAACAACTTTTACATCTGGTTACATCAGTTCAGTGATTCATTGAAAATTGAGGAAAGTTTTTAAAAATAAAATAAATTCTTGGGGAAAGTTTATTTCACATAATTTTAATTATAGAAGTCTTCCCTTTTGATTCTTTAACAGTGAAAATTTGTTTACATTGCTTCAATTAAATGTGACTTTCATCTTACCAAAGAGGGGTCTGTAACATTTCACGGGCAGCATGCCAAATATTCATTTATTCTTCTCATGATGGAAAAAGGAGGCTCTGAATATAGAAAGAAGGCAGCAAATCTTGTTAATTTTAGTTTTAATTAAGGTCAGCCCTGGCCACAACACCTGCTCATCTAAGGAACCAACTCTGGCAAAAATGTTTGCCAACCCTTTTTCTAGTTCATGCTTCTAGGACTTTTAATGATTTTTCTTTTACAAACCTAAAAATCCCTTTGCTTTACCCCAGTGGTTTTAGATCTGTTTTAGATCTCCATGTGTCTTAGTTTCTTACAAGGTGAAGAACATATGTATACTTAATCTTATCTTCAAATAGAGGAATTCTCTCTCTCCTTTAACCTCTCCAGTGAAATTTGGGAATTGTTGCTGAACTGGTGAGAAATAATTTACTTTTCTATCTCTCCTGGCATACCATCTTCCCTACTCCCCTTTAATCTTTCTTACTAATATGTTCTTCCTGTATGTTTCAAACTGTTTTGAAAACCACTTTTTCCTTTGGACCAGTACACAGTGTTATGGACGTCAGTACTTAAAGAAGAAAGTCTAGGGCCCAGTTAACTATGGATCAGTCACTTGGCAACAGGAAGCACTTATGTCTTTATCTCACAGAGGATCCTGGGTTGAGACGTTGTTTGGCAGTTCTCTTTTCCAAAAATTGGATCTCTTTGCTCTCCTGTACCCACCCCCAGTTTTTTCTTGCTTGTACTAGAATATAATATAGCCTCATCATTGACTTTCTCTTTACATTATCCTTGTTCTTGGAGAAAACTTTCTTTTTTCTTTGCATTATGCCACCCTTCATTGCTAGTTAACGTTTGAATCCCAGCTATGTGAAGAGAAATGTAGTACTTAGGAATGTTTGGGCATGCATTACTATACCCAAGGGACAAACATAAACGTAGCCAGTTATAATTGCATACCATTATTTACGTAAAGGCTAAGTATTCAAAGTCGAAAGATATGTAAAAAGAGGAATAGAATGTGTAAGTAATGGAATCAACCTCCTTAGACTATTCCCACATATAATTTCTTTAAGAGCTCCTGTGAATTTTCTGGTCACTTTTTACCAGGATGAATTAGCCTACCAAGGTCTGAATGAGACCCATCACTGTATTTCTGCTTATCTGAAGGCCTCTCCATTAGCTATGTAGACCAATTCTCTTTTGTCCCTCCTCCACTGGCAACGGTTTAGACCAAAGCAGAGGGGCAAGGTGTTATGTTATGCCTTGTGTGACTGTCACCTCGAATACACCATATTCAAATTTGAATTTGTGTTCCTTCCTTGCTAATATTAGTATGAGTGAGGATTTAATTGCACTTGAATGAAAGATGAATCGTCTAAGGCATAGGAAGTGTTTGGTATAGCTTTTGTTGAGCAGCTGTTCCCCTTCCCTGCACCTCCCCCCCCCACCCTCCCTCACACATACACACACTCCTCTTAGGTCAGCAGAAGAGTTCAGAATTGTTTCACATGAAATTTAGATTATGTGTTAGTGTAAGTAAGAACTTTTTAGAAATAATGGTGTAGGCAGTATGATAGCTGTATGTGGTGATTTTGACAGAAAAGTGGTAGGGATCCATCTAACTGGTTCCTAGTTACTAGTCTTAGGCCTATCGTGCTTACAGGTCTGAGAAAATAACTGGAAAAGAGTACTAATTTTATGTAATGAGAGAGTAAAGAAATCAAGAGGGCTTTAAAGATTAGGGACTGGGACTGTGGCTTTGTGTGATTTGCTTACCTTCAGAAAACTGGAATATGTCTTTTGACCAAACATCTGATTATCAGTTATCTCAGTTAAGTGTGTCTGCTTCCCAGGTGTCTGCTACTTTTCTCTTAATTGATCGTGAGTGATCTTTCCTTTATATTGCCAAGACAGTATGTAAAGGAGAGATTTGGTCAGGCTTCACAGACGATTGATTGGTCATGATCTCAGAGTCTAGACTCTTGAGAAAGTCATCTACTTGTTTGTCCCAAAAGAAGTTATAGAAATGACTGCCTCCTGGAAGTTCGCTTTTTCCCTTCTGTTACCCAATTCTAATGACCTAGAAATTAGAATTAGTGGAGGACTTCTAGCAACCCTTCATCTTTTTTGTTTCATCGATGAGATTTAGGAGATTTAAAATTTTGACTATTAAAAAACTCCCAGCAAACCATTTTAATATAAATAAGATTCCATTGCCTTGCTGTATCATTTATTCTTTCCAACAGGGCTGTTTTAGGATATATGTAAAATTTTTAGTATACTGACTTCTAATACTGATTTTGTATTTAAGTTTCAGGGACTGCTTTTAGGAGATAGTATTTTAAACTTTTAAACTCTTTTAAACTCCTGAACGTTCTTTTACCAAGATGCTTAGCTTTCTGCTCCCTTTCCCTAGTTGCTTGTCTTGTGACTACAACACTTACTCAGGACATCCTCCCAAGGCTCTGTTATAGTCTAGTGGAGGAGATGACATGTGAATAACTTAGTCATTTTCTTTAATTTCTCTATCCTCTCACCTTGGTTTTGTTTTCTTCTGTGGCTTCAGTATCACTTGTGCAGATGATTCCCAGATGGATATATAATTTTCAGTCTACATCTCAGATTGCCTCTTGTAGCTCTCCACCTAAATGCCTTGCCATAGCTTCAAACTCAACATATTATCTCTTTGACTTTCTCCCCCTCCTCCTCCACCCCCCCCCAAAAAAAAATCCTTGGACCTCCCAACTTCTCTATTTCTGTTGGTTCTACTAGTCTAGTTATTCCTTTAAAGTTTGTCATATCAAATTCTTCCCTCTCGTTGCTCCTCCTCTGCCATTATTTAGTAGGTTGCTGTCTTCTGCCTCTGAAATATCCCTTGGATCATCCCTTCTTTTGCACTCGCTGACCCAAGTTCAAGCCCTTCTTACCTCATCTTTTAAAAGTTTGTTATTTTTACTTTTTAATTAATAAACATTTTAAAAATTTATCTGCTCCTCCGACTACTCTTCACTTCATCGGACTGCTGGTTTACTGTTATATTGATCAGACTTCTAAAGCTTTTCAAAGATTTTTTTTACTAAAATGTTATTATTGTATAAGTTCTTGTAGTTCTACTGATTTTTCTCTGCATCAGTTCACAAAGGTATCTCCAGTTTCCTCTGATAGTGTCCATTTGTCATTTTTATCAGTAATATTTCCTTATATTCGTAGCTTTCATTGCCTCTTGTTTTTGATTACTGTTACTAATGAGCATGTCTGGCATGTCTGCCCCTTCATTTTCTCTCCTTCCAGACCTTGTTCCATGTTTCTACTTTCTGCTATAAGTCTGACATTGTCACTTCTCTACTCAAAGTCCTTCAGTGGTTCTCCATTCCTTACTGACACAGAATTAGCTCAGCATTCAAGAGCAGTCAATAATCTGATTCCACGGTTACCTTCTTGTCTGATTGCATTTTGATTTCCTTGATGCAGTCTGATCCAGTCAAACAGAATTACTTGGGGTTTTCCAGTGTCATCCTTCCCTTTTCTAGCTTCATGCAAGGAAGCTGTATACCCTGGAAAGAATCCTCCCTCTGCCACTTTATTTTAACCTGTGTGTTCTGGGTCAAGTTGTGTAGCTTATATGGATCTTAGTTCCTCATCTGTGAAATGATAGGACCAGATGAAATGACTTCTTCCAGGGGCTCTTCTAGTTCTGAATTAATGGGCTTAGGAATAGTTTTTACCCCCTTTTGAAGAAAAAATTTCTCACCTTATTAAATCTTTGCCTTCCTTTGAGGACCAAATCAGATTACACTTCCTCAGACACTTGCCTCATTTTCTCTCCCCTAACCATCTTTCTGATATTGAATCTCATGCCACTCCAGACCTCTTCTATTTACTTAACAGCATAACTTTATGTGTAGTTTTTATATTTTCTTATCTCTCCCCACCCCCACCTCCATTTCCAATTGATTGTAAGATTTTTGAGAGCTAGGGTTATCTTACCTGAGATGGACCTACTCTTTGAATTCGTTTGTTGAAAACTGGCCCAAAGGAAAGGAATACAGACAATTCAGCAAACATTTAGCAGATAATTAGATGCAGATCAGCATAGCCCTGAGTCTCAGATTCTTCTGGTAATGTTGCAAAAAGATTGTAAGTATGTGGAAATAAACCTAGTTGCAGATAAATTTAGTAATACTGGGCAGTTTGACTGGAAGAAGTATTATTAAAGAAAGTAAATAATTTACCTGTAGATAATTAAGTTTATGGTACTAGTGAATGCTGCATTCCATTGAAACCTTGTAGCGTTACTGTTTTATAAATGAATAGTCATGTAAAGATGTCAGTTGTTCAGGAGTGAATGAAAGCACATTTTTAAGTACTTTCGATAGGCTAAGCAGTGATGAGACAAAAGCAAGCAGGATAGCCCTTACCCAGAGCCTGGGTCACAGAGACAGGTGTTTAGGAAGATGGCTGAAATACAACTGCCGTGATTTGTAAATAACTGGAAAATAACATGGAGGTGATACTGATGGGATGCTTGGGAAGCTTATGGGAAAGGGGAAGAGAGGGAAAGCTTACTTGGAATTGAAGAATGCCTGAGACCTCAGACTGTGCCTCATGTTGGGTGCCAAAAATATGATGAGGGCTGGAAGGGGGTGGGACTCCCAAGACTGGAGTTCCCTGCATGGGCCTTCTGGAGAAGAATTCACCCACTAAAGCATTGTTGAGGTCAATGTAAAGATTTATTACGCTTTTCAGCAGGCAAGAGTTTTTAGGGAACCTACAACTTTAAAGGGGTACAGGTAAAGTTTATATAGGATATTCTATAGTAAAAACATGTGCCAAATATGCTAAGTAAGTGATTCAGGGCAGGATTAGGGACTGGTTAAGGAGTGGTTAGTTCTTAAAGGTACATGCACTTTTGGTATCTACTGCGCAGGTATCTTACCCAGAATTCATTGGGAAATAGCCAAGGCGGGGCTACCTGGAAGTGTGGTTTTAGGCCTGAAAAGTCACTAAGTCAGCTAACAGGGCTGACTCAGGAATACCAGGTTGTCCTCATCAATGTCTTGTTAGACAAGATAAATGCTCATTTCTGTGATGTCATAGTTTTCTTTGAAAACAAAGGACAAACACAGACAGAAGGGCGTATGCCTGTGTCTAAGTCTAGGATACATATGATTGGTCGGTGAGTAGTTAATGTGGTTATGCTCCAATATATAGCCAGCTCAGCCAGTATATAGCTGGTTCAGACTAATAAGTTCTGTAGGTGCAGCTGGCTGTTGTATCAGGAAGGGAGATAACTGCCCTTTCCTGGGGCAGGCTGCATCCTTGGGCTGGGGAGTAACTGCCTGGGATAGTATTTTGAAGCTAGGGAGAAATGTGATTTTTAGAGAGCAATGTGATTTTAGAATTGGGGTCCAAGCACATGCATTCAGGCACCTATCAATACTACAAGAAGTAGGTCAGTTACCTCAAATGTCTTTCAGTTACATTTGACATATTTTTACTGGAAGATTTTTCTTTGTTTCACAAGCTGCTATGGCTAGCCATAGAGTGATGGACCTCTTTGTACTTAGACTGAGACCTGAGTAGTAGGCCTGACCTGTCTCAGCTAGATGGGATGTATCAGAGCTCATTTCTTACTGGCTGATCTTTAAGGACCCAGGGTTACCTGGAGGCTACAAGGAGGCGGAAGAGGATGAGTCTGCTATAAAGAGCCAAGCATTCCTTTTGAGAGGGGGTCCTCTAGTTTACATCTTAAGTTTGTTATATATAGCCCTCTGATTTTATCTATATATTTACTGAAAAGTAGTTTTGATAAGATTTGGATTATTGTTTGCACAGAAGACCTAGAATGTAAGGATTATAAATCTAGAGTCAGAAGAACCTCAGAAGTCAGCCAAGTTCACCCCCTTCCATTTACAGATGAGGAAACTTGGGTCCAGAGAGATTAAGTGATTTGCCCAAGGTCTCATGAACAGTAGTGTGTGATGTAGCTAGGATTCATACTCAGATGTTGAATATAACCTCAACATTTCCCCTGGCACACTTTGCCTGTACTCTTTACATTGTTGAACAGGCTTATTCTATAGGTCCCAGCTGATATATTATCTCAGAGTTACAAGCTTGTTCAAGGCCTAGAGTGTTTTCATAGACAGTTCAGCATAACTGCTCACCAGTTTGAGGGCTGATCCTCATTAGGCATAAATAGACTACTATTCACAGAAGTAGCAATAGCTGAAGATCTCTAGAATTTCTGCTTTTGGTTGGAGCCTAAGCAGATATAATGAAGCCTCAATTTTTATTTTACATTTTTTTATTTTGAACTTAATAAAGATACAACTATGAATATTTCAGTGGAAAAAATTAAAAAGGAAATTGTATGAAACACTAAACTTCTGTTATTAAAACTTTTTTCCCTGTAAGTAAAGCTTGGGATTTCTTTTTCCATATAATTCAAATTTAACACCGTGGTAAACTACCCACCATTTTTTTTTAATCTATATATAAGCTTGGGGAAATTAGAAGACCCAGTATTCATGCTACTGTCCTATGTGAGTTTGAGCCACTTGTATTGGGGAAGTATGATAACAGTTTCCTGGCGTGAAAGACCAGGACATCCTTTGTTCTCAGAGCAGCATTTACTTTTGTCTTGGGCTAAAATAGCAAATTTTTTTCTGTATCCAAGTATAGCCATAAATGATTTTTTATATATATATAACACAACTATGCAGCCGGTATGTTTGGTAAAAATCTCTAATTAGTAAATGAATTACTCTTCAGTGCTTTTACTTTTAAGATTTGGGGAATAACAATAGAACACTGGATTAGATATTTTATAATCCGTCAAACCTGTTAGGCTCAATGTTAAAGCACTGCAGTAGTCTTCTTAGCCTTGTCTACACACAGAACATGATAGTTGATTGAAAGAGATTGGAGGGAGGTGAAAATAACATTTTAACTGTTGATTTCTCAGCTGTGGCCATAAGATTTCCACCATTTACTGGTGAGGACACTGAACCAGCAGAGTTGAAGAATCAAGCTATGGTTTAATGGGAGAGCCTGGAACGTGGGAGATGTTTGAAAAGCCATTCATTTCTAGACAGTGGTGTGGAAGCTGCTGCTTCGTTGAACATGTTGAATGGGTTGGGAAAACTTGGTAATATTCCAGTTAACAGCTGTTCCATTCCTGAACTTCCTGTAAGTCTTGCTCAACAGACATGATTTCCAGTTTGCTGGGTTAACACCAAATAAGGGGCAGTCTTTCATAGGATATCATATTTCTTCAGAACGTTTCTCCTGGTAGGAGATTCCATAATGCTTATTCGCATCCTGTTTCTCATTTAGCAAGGTAGCATTTCTCAGTACCCTCCCTATGTCAGTCACTGTGCTAGTTGCTGAGGACACATATAAAAGTAATCAGGAACCCTAACAACTGTGGTAAGCAGGAAAAGCCTCTTGGTGGACCTGGCACTTGATCTGAGATTTGAAGGGGGCTAAGAGTTTAGTTCTGAGAGGCAGAGATGAAAAGGGAGAGCATTTTACAAATAGGGGACAATTTGTGGCAGTGTTTGATGGCAGAGAATGAAATGTGTTGTCTTTAGTGGCAGCAAATAGTCCAGTTTGGTGGAGGCATGAAGTATGTAAAAGACAGTAATGTGAAGTCCATCTGGAGCCCAGTTGCGAAGGGCTTCCAGTGACAAATGCAGGAGTTTGCATTTTGTTGTAAAAGCAGTAGGGAGGCACTGCAGCTCTTTACACCTAAGAGTGCCATGGTCAGAACTGTGCTTTAGAAAAATCAGTTTGGCGATTATGTGGAGAATAGATTAGAGAGGAGAGATCAGTTGGGAGGCTTTTGAGTGAGTACAAATGAAAAGTGATGAAGACACAGTTGGGATGGTTGTGGTGTGAGTAGAGAGGTAATGGATTTGAGGTATGTTTAGGAAATGGAATGACCAGACATGGATGGCATCATGTTGGTTTTGAGATACCTGTGGGGCAACTAACTAAAGATATCCAGTAGACATTTGGAGCTTAGGAGAGGCAACTAATTAAAGATATCCAGTAGACATTTGGAGCTTAGGAGAGAGATGAGAGAGCTGTATTTGGAAGTCATCTGTATAGTGATGATAGTTCATTATATCTCCAAGAGAGTGGAGAAGAGAGGAAGGCACTGTGAGGAGTGGGATGTAGATGATGAACCTGCAGAGAAAACTGAAAAGGATTGGTGAGACAGGTAACTGTGACTAAGCTTTGTCTTCAAAGCCCAAGGAGGAGAGAGTCTCCAGAAAGAGGGTGTGGATAGGAATATCACAAGGCAACAGAGTTCAAGAAGGATAAGGACTTGGACAGAAGCCTTTGGATTTAGCAATAAGAAGTGACATTGGACTTGTGATATCAGAGTGAGCTTTCCCAATTGAGTGATGGGAATAGGTTAGCAATAATAGATTGTAAGGGTTTGAGAAAGGAACTAGAGGTGAGAAATTGGAGACAACCACTCTTTCTAGCAGTTTGGCTGTGAAAAGGGAGGAGGTTGGTATAGAATAGTACCAATTATTGGTAATAATACCAATTATATGAAGAGGTGATAGGATAAAGGCTTTTTAAGGTAACAGGGCAGGAGCTATAACAGATAGGGGAAGGTTGAAAATTAAGAAGAGGGAGTTGGTGAATGAAGGGACAGGTGCACAAAGGAGAGGAATTTGTCCCAAAGGAGTTAACGAGGAATAGGGCCTATAAATACAAAACCATTTAGTAAGGGGTATCTATCAAAGAATGACAGAGCAAATCATGGTGTATGAATGTAATGGAATACTATTGTGCTGTAAGAAATGATAGAAGTGGCAGTCCAAGAAACCAGATAAAACTTGTATGAGCAGATACATAATGGTGAAGTGAGCAGAAACTAAAGAACAGTTTACAGAAGGACATCAACATTGTAAAGAAAGCCAACTTTGATAGACTAAGAATTTTGATCCAAGTCGCAGTCAGCCATGATTCCAAAGGACTGATGTACTATGTCATCCACCTCTTGGAGAATGAGACGTGTTTTGGGACATGGCCAATACAGGAATTTATTTTGACTATTAATATTTGTTGCAAGAATTGTTTCTTTTTTCTTTTCCACTGAAGAGGGGGGAATGCTTGTTAATTGAAAACAACAGAGATAAACATTTAATATGTACATTAAATGAAAATAGTATGAGGTGAATAGAGAATCAGGAAGACCTGAATTCAAACCCATTTCTGACACAGCCATGTGACCTTTGGGCAAGTCGCTTTCTCAGTCCTAACTTTTAGGGCAGCTTCAGATTTGTAGTTGGTAGAGGAAATTTTGTCACTTAGTTTCTTATGTGAATAAAGTCCTAGTTCTGGACGTGTGTGTATATATATATATATATATATATATAGGCATGTCTGTATACTCATAGATATGCACATTTCATAAGAATTTGACAGTGTATTTTTTTCTCTTTAAGGAGATGACCAAAATGTTTCAAATATGTAGGTGCTTAGATGCAATGTGCCATTTTGATTTCAATATTTAAGTCTTTTGTGAATATTCTCCTGATTGAAGTTTCTGGGACTAAATAACAGCCGCTATGAAAAGCTGCTGCTCAGAAAACCATCTTCCTTCCTGTGGTATGCCTTATCATTTGTACTAATGATAGTATATGCTTAAGATAGCCATTTGGACACTTCGTGTGTGTGTGTGTGTGTGTGTGTGTGTGTGTGTGTGTGTGTGTGTTTGGAGTGGGTAGAAGAAGATAGTTCTAGTGTTAACAGATCTTTGTGACTATTTAGAGAAAATGAATGTTAACAGAAAAGGCCATTTCTTTCTCTAACTTAGGGCAGCTCCACACAAATAAAAGCCAATGTAGTTTAGTGAGGATCTTTTAAAAAAAAGAGATATGTAGAAATTCCACACTTCTTTCTAATTAAGAACTAAGAGCACAAAATGATTTTCAGTACGTATAACAAATGATACATGTATTTTCTATGTCCTGGTAAGTTAAATGGATGAGGAAAAAGAAAAATAATTGTGAAAGGGTGGCTGAAAAACAGAAATAATTGAGAGACAAAGAACAATAGAGAAATGCTCACAGAACTGATGAGGGCTGGAAGGGGAAGTGGTGAGACCCCACAAAGACCAGAATATCAGGGGCAGGTTGCCTGGAATGAATTCGAGGACTCAAGGTAAAGATTTATTACCCTTTCCAGTGGGCAAGAGTTCTTAGGGAACCTGCAGCCTTAGGAGGAGTACAGATAAAGTTTATATAGGATGTTCTATAGTATAGCATATGCCAAATATGCTAACTAGGTGATTCAGGGTGGAATTAGGGAGTTTTTAAGGAATGATTAATTCTTAAAGGAATATGCACTTTTAGTATCTACTTTGAAGGTGTTTTACCCATAATTCATCAGGAAATAGCCCAAGAGAGGGGCTACCTGGAGGTGTGGTTTTAGGCCTGAAACATCACTAAATCAACTAACGGTCAAGGCTGACTCAGGAATACCAGGCTGCTTTTTTATCATTGTCTTGTTAGACAAGATAAATGTAAAGGAGTATACATATGTCTAAGTCCAGGATACATATGATTGGTCAGTGAGTAGTAAATGTCCTTATGACCCAGTGCACAGCCCATTCAGCCAGTACACAGCTGGATCAGACTAAGTTCTATAGGTGCAACTGGCTACGAAAGCAGGAAGGGAGTTAATAGTTGTTGCTGGAGCAGGCTGTGTCCTTAGGCTGGAGAGAAACTTCCTGAGATAGTGTTTTGTGTTGAGGAAGAAACGTGATTTTTAAAGAGAAATGTGATTTTACAGTTGGGGTCCAAGCACATGTACCTAAGCACTCCATCTAGAATAACATCGTTAACATTTATCCAGTGACTATACTGTATTTTTGTGTTCCATCCACAGGCACAGAGGAAGTGAGAAAGACAAATGCAGTACCAGGCTTTAACTCAAAACAGAATATCTCAAAAAATAGAGATTTAAAAAAAAATTTTTTTTAAAAGTAAATATTTCCATTTAAAAAAAATGGTCATTCTTACTGGAGGCCATCTATTTACTTTAGGTTTTACAGGTTATTCCAGCGGGCTTAGCTGAACCTGCTACTATATGATTTCAACTTCTCTCTTCCTCCCCTTCTCTTCCTGGTTGGGTAGATGAAGGAGAAGCCTGGGGCCTAAGGCCTTTTGCATATGACTTTATGGTACAAAGACTTGGCTTATCACCCAGACCCTTAGAAAGTGTTCTTTCCTGGGAAAAAGAGCTTCCTTGGCCTTGTAATTCTTTTTACCATGTGAGATTTTTTTGTTTAACCTTATTTTTACTTTTTATTTTTAACTATTTTCTCTACTTCCAAAAGTTTATTTTGATTTCACTCTACGGAATTTCTGATTTCACTCACTGTTTACACTCTCTTGTTGTAAACACTGGAGACTTGATGTCTTTTGTCTCCCGCCCCCCAAGTTAAATTCAGCAGAGATACTCCTCCCCTTCCTCCCCCACAGATCTAGAGACAGTGTTGCATAATGGGTAGAAGGTTGACTTTGTCTCAAGCTGTACCTCTTAAGGCACTGTGTGATCAAGATCTGAACCTTTGACCTCTCTTTGCTCCAAAAGAAATAACGGTAGTAATAGAGCAATAATGTCGTTTATGTAGATAGCTAGCACATCAAGGTTTGTTTGTATGTGCTATCTTATTTGGTCCTCACAACAACCTCATGAAGCAGATGCTATTACTATTTTTTTTTTTTTTTACAAAATTACTTATTTTAATTCATTTAAAACATTAAAAGCATTTCCATGTTTTGATATTAACAAATACACTAAGAAGATGAGTTAAAAGGCAAAACCTCTCACAGGTGAACATTATATTAAAACACCATTCTTAAGCTAGAAGTCTTTCCAGGAAAATCTTTAGTGAGCTACAGAACTGCCCCTATTATACAGATGAGGAAACTGAGGCTAGGAAAGGTTAAATACTTGCCTAAGTCACATGGCAAGAATCTAAGAAAGATTTTGAATTTACATCTTCCTGACTGTAGGTCCAGCGTTCTCTCTACTTTGCCATCCATCTGCTTGGATCAAAGAATGACTGTTTGCAGGGGCTTTTGTTTAGGTTTGGGGTTTGGTATTGGATTTTTTTTTTTCCTTTCTTTGTAGATCCAGGGCTTACCTGGTTCTGAGTGGGTGCATACTGACTGACAATTCCATAACAGGTTGTTAATGAATAGTTTATTATCACCTAAGAAAGGCAGTGTTGATCACAGCACATAATCGTGGATTCCTTAAGAACAACTTATGCTAAGCTAAGCCCATTTCATTTTCTTGGTTAGGGGTACTAGCTCAGGAAAATGCCACAGATGTAGTGTATTTGGTATTCAGCAAGATATTTGATGAAGTTTTTCATGGTGTCTAATAGGAGGTGGTATCTGAGGTGAGAGCTCTGAAGATGTCGAGGTGGGTGAGCATGGAGTGTATATCAGGCATGAGGAAAACCTGGGCAAAGACATGGAGACAGAAGGCAGAAGGCGGTTCTGTGGGCCCATTTGGCTAGATCATACAGTGCATGAAAGGGAAGCAATGTGAAATAAGTCTGGGAAAGCTACCTGAAGCCAGAGTTTGAAGGACTTTAAATGCCAAATTGTTTTTATTTTCTTGGAGGCAACAGAGAACCCCTGAAGCTTTTTGGGCAGCCTAATAGTCGTATTTCGGTTCTAATATTATTTTTGGCACCTATGTGAACAGAAAATTGGAAAGCCTGGAAGCAGGGATATGTATTTAGGAGCCTTTTCTAAAAGTCCAGGCAAGAGGTAACGAGGACCAGACCTGGGATTCTTGTCTTGTAAGGAAAGAGTAGGGATTGAATAGGAGAGATATTTTGGAGGTATAACCAACAAGACTTTGCAATTAATATAGAGGTTAGGAGAGATTAAAGGGTCTGGGATAATCTTGAGCTTGTGAACCTGGATGCCTGGAAAGAGATGGGTTTCCTCTGCAGAAACAGGGAAGTTTTAGGGGAGGGGCAGGTCATGGGGCAGGAAATAATGCTTCTCTTTTCAGAGCCATAGTCTGAGCAGAGCAAGAGCAATTGAAGCTTTTCTCCAGACTCTGCTGAACTTGAGTATGCCCCTCACTCTAGCAGGCATGGAGAAAATGGCTGTAGGTCCACATATGGGAGGGAAACATGGTTCATTTGTGTGTCAGCACTACCTTAAGCACCCCAATTCTCCACTAGGTTCTAGGGAAGTTGATGCAAGGCATTTCTTCTTTCTGATGTTCTGCTGTGGCCCTGTCACCCTGGGTACTAAACACCTAAGCAGAGTCTGGCAGCTCTATGTGGAGCACCTTGTCTCCCCTTTCCAGGTGACCAGTGGTACCCTCAGCATCTTATAGTGATGGGCCATGAAGGAGGTGTTTCACTTGCTGTTTCTATAAGTTCCCTTCCCATTCCACCTCTTTGGTTATCCCATTTCCTCCAATTGTGGGTACCCCAAGGAAAGGAAGAGGAGATGGGCAACTTTGGGGGTGACATGTGAAATGTGTGCATCCATGACAATGTATTCCCTTCTGCCATCACCCCTCCATGAAAGTAACTGCTTACCTCTACTCCTACTACCTTCTTACTTCATCCAGCCTCACCATCAGCTTGAAGAAAGAAAAATGGATTCCAATATCATGGTGGTGGTAGAAGGAAGAGGTGGGCATATGGAGGAAGGTGTTATGCCCTCCCTTTCCATGCCTTTCATTGAAAGGCCCCTGTAATAGATGTTCTCTGTCCCTTAGTGAGTATAACTAGATAAAATAAGCCACCTGTAATCTGCCTTTCATCCTTTCCTCCACACCATGCCTTGCGTGGGTGACTGAAGGTCTCTGTGCTCAGTTTCAGGGTACTTTACATAACGTTATGCCTTGTACCTTATGTGTAAAAACTCCTAGTTTCACCTCTGTTTTTGAACACTATAACTTTGAAATGTTACTGATGTGTCCAGGGAGTAGGCAGTTAATGTAAAACAAGTTCAGGAGAAAGACTAGGCTTGTTTTTGTATTCTCAGTTCTTGAGAGTCATCTGCACAGAGATAATGACTGAATTTGTGGCAGCTGATGTGATCACAGACAGATAGTATATATAGAGAAAAGGTCTAAGGAAGAGCTTTGGAGAAGAAGAGATGCCCACATTAGGGGCATTAGATGATGGTTCAGCAAAGGACCCTGAGAAGGACCAGTAAGACAGGTAGGAGGAGAACCAGGGAAAAGTGTGAAAGACATAAAAGAAGTGGTCAGCAAGAGAATTGGGGGTAGAGAGATCAGGGAGGTTGAGTACTAAGAAAAGACTAGGGATTTAATAATGAAGAGAACAGCTGGTAACCATGTGAGCATTTCAGCCTGATTATAAGAGGTTGAGAAGTGAAAGGTGTAGAAATGGAGATAAGGAGTTTGTGAGTAAAAAGGGGAAAGAATAAGAATAAGGTAGCCAGAGGTGATGGCAAAATGCGGTAAAGATTTTGAGAATGGGAAAGATAAATATTTGCAGGCTATGGGGAAAGAGCCACAGGACAAAAAGATTAAAGATAAGAGAGCATAATTGGGAAGAAAGTTCCTGGAAGAGATGGGAGAGGCGGGGATGAAAGGCACAAGTAGAGAAATTTGTTCTGGCAAGGAGAAGGGCCATATCTTTCTTAGAGATAGGAATAAAGTAGGAGAGAATGAGGAATGATGTAAGAGGATTTTGAAGTAGGGGTGGTAGCCTTGCATTTCTTCAGAGTGGATGGCAAGATTATAGGATCATAAACTTAGAATTTGAAGGGATTGTGGAGGCTCTTGAGCCCAACTCTCTCTTTGTTTAGATCAAGGAGCCAAGATAAAGAGAGTTCAGGTGACTTGTACAGGGTCACACAGGAAAGTGTCTGAGGCAACATTTCCACCACGGTCTTCATGACTCCGGTGCCTATCTTCAATACCATTCTGCCTATTAGGAAGGGATTCTGTAGGGGGCTTAGGAGAAAAAGATTTAGCACATCCACTATATGCGACTGAGAATCAATCAGAGAAGAAAGAAAGGAGTACAATGTAGTAGAGGAGGTCCAGTTAAAACTGGGTAACATAAATTTGCTGTAGACCCTGTTGGCATAGTTCCTTGACTTCCTGCCTGACTGAGCATCGTATGTGAGTCCAAGTAGAAAAGGCAGATATTAGGGATAACTCAGGCTGAGGGCTTGACAAGGCATTAGTGGTAATAGGGTAGGGATTAAAGGCAAGAAGACTGTATATAGTCAGTCTTATCAGTCATTGTATAGCCAACTGAAGGGAAGAAAGTAAGGACAGAGCAGACAGAGGTGATGAACTCACTGAGTATGGGTTGTGTGGGGTCACTTTTGGTCCCATTCGAGATGAAGAATAGGAGTGAGGCAGCACTGAAATGGAAGAATAGGAGGTTATGATTAAAGAGAAGAATTTCAGCTCTGGATCCTTGAACCAGAACAGTTATGAGTGATGAGATCAAGAGTAGGTCTATTAAATTCGACAAGCATTTATTGAGTACCTGAAAGGTGCTATGTATTATGCTAAACCCTGGCATACAAAGACAACAGCTTCCCTCACCAAGGAACTTATTTAT
Source organism: Potorous gilbertii (assembly GCA_028658325.1). Classification (NCBI taxonomy): domain Eukaryota; kingdom Metazoa; phylum Chordata; class Mammalia; order Diprotodontia; family Potoroidae; genus Potorous; species Potorous gilbertii. The sequence continues at coordinate 666,937,485 of CM053769.1, forward strand.
ATTCCTGTGAGCCAGAGTAAAGACAGTTATGGGAGCTGCTGAACTGGGAGATCAGGGTGTTTGAGCGACAAAGTGTTGAAGCCCCAAAGTAGGGGTGCCAGGGTAGAGAGGAGAAAGATTATTGAGAGCCATTTAATTCCTTGAAAAGAAGAAAAGGTTCCCAAGTATTGGTAGCAGAGTCCGAAAGTGGCAGTGAGAAATTAGAACCATGCTCATTCCTCTCAACGGCTCTGTTTGTCAGATGGTACATGGGAAAAAGAAGTGGGGCAGCTAGGTTGCTCAGTAGATAGAGTACTGAACCTGGAGTCAAGAAGATCTGAGTTCAAATTCAACCTCACACAGTTACTAGCTGTGTGACCATGGGCAAGTCACTTAACCCTATTTACCTCTGTTTCCTCTTATGTGAAATGAGCTCGAGAAGGAAATGGCAAACCACTCTAGTGTCTTTGCCAAGAAAATCCCAAATGGGGTCATGAAGAGTTGGACATGCCTGAACAACAAAAATGAAGTAAGTCACAGAGTGGGATAAGGTCATCCAGGATGCAGCAGCTACTGGGGAAATAGAGAAGGGAGCTCAGCTTCTGTGAGTACAGAACTGAAAAATGGAGAGGAAGATGTCTAAGATGAAAGGATATTGGTTAATGATAGGATGGGAATTTCAGAGGAGGAATGAACGAGAGGGTGTAAGACCGACTTTGGAAGGGGAGGGCTGAGGTATGAATGAGTGAGGGGGTAGGAATGGGGTAGTAGTAGGGGAAAAGAATTTTCAGAAAGACCGAATATTAGGAATTAGAAAAGGAAATAGGAGCTTACTAGCCAGAGGATGGGGAAGTACCATTTGAGTGCAGCTCTTCACCATAGTCCCAGTTGGGAAGATTTCTTCTCTTTTAAATATCTTGTCTCCAGTAATTTTCTTTTATTGGCTAAAACTCTTTTCTTTCTGTAATTAAGATAAATGTCATTCACTTTTTTAACATTTCTCAAAGTATTTGAATAACTTATCATTTTATTGTCCTGTCATCTCACGGATTTTTATTGAATTCTATTCCATGTTGTTTAGTATTTGTTAAATCAAAGATTAAAAACCTTTTGTATATTCCTGGTTATAATTTTGGATTTTTTCATCGTATTATACTAATTGTTCTACATTTAAATCCATAGATGGTTTTGATAATTATTGCTTTGTAGGGTAGATTGAGATCCCACAAAAGCAAGTCCCTTTTTAAAGTTCTTTTTGAAATTATTATTTTTATGATTCTCCCCAGTTATTCTTACTTGTTTGTTTGTTTTTTTATAAATTTTGATTGGTATTGTATTAAATCTGTAAAATAAATGATTTTTTTTGCTATTGGTTTACTTTAACCATTTGCATTGATTATCTCTCCAATTATTTGTTATTCTTTTGTATTAAAATTATATCTGTCTTTCTTTAGGTCTTGTACATATCTTGGTAGGTACATTCTCAAGTTTTAGATACATTTCAGTCATTGTTGGAAAGGATCTCTCCATTTCCACAGATAATTTGTGAGGTTAGAAAAACTAATTACATCCCTGTTCATTCAATAGCCTAGTCTCCAGAACTTTGGTGTCAGCTGCTCAGAGGGCTCTGATTTCCTTCCTGGTCCACAACTATGCCTAGATAGGGAGGGTGAGGGATAGTTGAATTCCAGATAGGTGAGGTTCTTATATTTTACTGAGCCAATATTCATGGGGCACAATATTCTTCTCTTGGCTTGATGCCCATTTTCCTTAACACAGCATTTCATCACTGAAGATTTTGTTTTTTGTTCTGAACTCCGGTTTTTCCTACAGCTACAGGATTGAAGGAAGTCTGGTGAATGCAAGAATTACATAGGAAGTTAGCCCCTGCAGGGATTCGGCGGCCTTTCTGTCTTATCCTGATGTTAAGAGCAGCCTTTCTCTTGTAAAGTGCATGGCTCCTGGCTGACCTAGTATGTTCCCCCCCTTTTCCTGATTGATAGACACTTTGTTCTGTGGCTTTAACACCAACTTCAAAGTCTGTTTTCAATCTAAAATAAGCTGGCAACTTGAAAATGTGACATTTCTGCTGAGATTCTAGACCTTTGACAGAGTTTGTGAAGGGTCTTCCTTCAGTCTTTGCCTTATCAAAAGTGAGCTCTGAGCTCTCTTAAACATTTTCTAATTGCTGTTACTTTTACTTAATGCTACTGTAGATTGTTTCCCAAGGTAGTTTGTCTCTTTAGAAAGATTCCACCCCTCTCTTTTCTGACTTACTTTATGTGCTGTGTGTGACCAAGTGATTCTGAATGAGCACTACAGTTTCTATAAAACTGCTTTTTCAAATCTTTGACCCAAGGGCATGTTACATTGCTGGATAATACTATATATTTCTATTCAAAAGTTTAACAATCTCTTGAAGCTGATCAGAACCTTTCAGTTATCAAGAATCTTCTGGCCCAGTAACCTGGTATTGAGCCCCTTTGAGCTTGAACAGCAATTACAGTCAGTCTTATGAGATGTCCTTGGGGTCTCCCAGCTTGGAAGACCATGCCAGAGTTTGCTCCCCTGTCCGAGCCTGTGAGAACCCAGAACAGCCCGGTGCCCTGAGGAGGCTGAGGAGTAGAGAGTAGTACTTGTTGTGGATGCAAACAAGAGTCATGTTTTACATGAGATCATAATTTTATTACTAAGAGTTACAAATATTGTCTTTCCATGTAGGAATGTAAACAGTTCAACTTTAGTCTAAAGTCCCTTATGACTTCTCTTTGCTGTTTACCTTTTCATGCTTCTTCTCATTCTTGTGTTTGAAAGTCATATTTTCTTTTCAGCTCTGGTCTTTTCATCAAGAATGCTTGAAAGTCTATTTTATTAAAAGACCTTTTTTTCCCCCTGAAGTATCATACTCAGTTTGGCTGGGTAGGTGATTCTTGGTTTTAGTCCTAGTTCCTTTGACTTTTGGAATATCCTATTCCATGCCCTTTGATCCCTTAATGTAGAAGCTGCTAGATCTTGTGTTATCCTGATTGTATTTCCACAATACTGGAATTGTTTCTTTCTAGCTGCTTGCAATCTTTTCTCCTTGACCTGGGAACTCTGGAATTTGGCCACAAT
>CM053769.1:666941077-666985042 GCA_028658325.1 Potorous gilbertii
AGCCTATTTTTCAAGGTGTTATTTTCTTCAGCATTTTTTTGGGTCTCCTTTAGCAAGGTGTGGACCTGCTTTTCATGCTTTTCTTGCATCTCTCTCATTTCTCTTCCCAGTTTTTCCTCCACTGTCTAACTTGATTTTCAAAATCCTTTTTGAGCTCTTCCATGGCCTGAGCCCACTGGATATCTATTTCAGATGTTTGGGATACAGAGGCCTTGACTTCTATGTCCTTCTCTGATGGTAAGCATTGTTCATCCTCATCAGAAAGGAAGGGAGGAGGTATCAGTTCACCAAGAAAGTAACCTTCTATGGTCTTATTTTTTTTCCCCTTTTCTGGGCATTTTCCCAGCCAGTTACTTGACTTCTGAGATTCCTTTCCACACCCACCTGGCCTCCAGATCCATCCAGCTAGTGCTTGGGGTCTGAGATTCAAATGCAGCTTCCCAGCCTCAGGGCTTTCAGTGGGGCAGGGGGTGGGGTGGGGGCTGCTATTCAATGTAAGATTAAATTCAGTTGCTCAGGGCGGGGCAGGGCCGCCTCACAGGGCTCAGTTCCCTCGGAGTTTATGCAGAGACCTTGCATACATTATGCAATGTATCTGAGCTCCTGCTTGCTTTGGGAGCCCCTGTCTTCTGCTGCCTCCTGAGGGGGCCTGAGTTATGGAGACACCCCACTCCCCTCTTGGCCAGCCAAACAGGATCTCTCACTGACTTTTGGCGTCTGTGGGTGGAGGGACCTGTGAGGCCGCTGGAGATTCTGTCCCTGAAGCCTGCTCAGATCTGCTCCTCTCGGTGCAGCACGGCCAAGGCAGGTCTGGGCTCTGCTCCGGGTCCTGTGCGCGACGGACCTTTGGTGTTGGTTTTTCAGGGCTATCTGGAACAGAAATCTCCTACACTCTGTTGTTGTGTGGCTTCTCCTGCTCCAGAATTTTTTGGGAGTTCTTCTTTACAGGTATTTTATGAGCTGTGGGTTCGGAGCTAGCATATGTGAATATTTCTACTCCGCCATCTTGGCCCCTCCCCATAATCTTATTATTAACTAATTATAAAGTAATTTATTTTAATAAACAAAATTATTAGCAAATTTTAAAATTGCCTGTTACCTTTAACAAAATGATAACAAAGTTGTCCTATTTGTTTCTAGGTTCTATTCTGAACTATGTTTTTCTCAGATGCTTTTTGGCTGCTCCTATTATTTACATAGTTGTAATCAGTAGTTGTCTAATGGCTACGAAATAGATCGGACCCTCATCCTGGAGTCAGGGAGACATGTTCAAATCCAGCCTATGATACTTACTAGCAGTGTGATTCTGGACAAGTCACTTAACCTCTGTCTGCCTCAGTTTTCTTATCTGTAAAATACTTGATAGTAATCATCTCTCAGGATTGTTGTGAGGATGAAATATTTGTAAAGCACTTTGCAGCCTTAAAGTGCTACGTAAGTGCTAGCTATTGTTACTTTGTATATTTTGATCTCTTCACTCAGTCATTTCATACATCTTCTTGTGCTATTTTTTTTATCCTCCACATTTGTCATGTCTTACGGGTTAAATCCTTTATTACGTTCATATGTCACAATTTATTCAGCTGTTCTCCAGTCTTTGAACATCTAGGTTGTTTCCATTGTTTGCTTTTGTGAATTAAACTCCTATGAACGTATTTATCCAAATTCTATTTTCCCTTCAGCAATACTTAGTATTTAGTCCTAATAGTACCTATATCTTTGCTGTAATTAAACATTGGTTCAGAATTAAAATGTAACAAAATGTCCTGTTCTACCTTTTGACATCTTAGCTTTTTGACTGTATGTATGTGAATTTGAACTCCTCCTCAGGCAGAGACAGAGTGAATGGGACTGTCACATTATGGGTAGTAACAACTTTAATGCCATCCGGAGATCAGGAGTACATGTCTTATCTTTCCTATTTTCTGGCCTTTCTGACGGACATATAAACTGGGTTATGTTCTTGGAGGAATAGATAACTGCTTCGTTAGGAAGCTTTCCAGGACAGGCTTGTGGTTTAAAGGCTTTCCTGTTAATGATCTTTGTTTTTTATCCAAGTCTTATGTATGCGTGGGATGCAGTTACTCAGATTAATAGTAGTGCAAGTCATGGTTCAGAGGCATCACTTTTTGCATTTTCCACCCATCCAAGTAGCATCTAGTTGGCCTGCACTATTAATGTGCATAAACTTTGGCTGTACTTAATGTTCTTTGGGGTTTTTTAAGTCTTGGTGACCTTCCTTCTAAGATTACCTTCCATCTACCCTGTATATATCTAGTTTTACATAGTTGTTGGTGTGTTATCTCCCCACAGTTCCCAGACTGTGAGCTTTTTGAGAGCAAGGTCTCAAGGTCTGCTTTTTATTTTCTTTGTGTCCCCAGCAATTAACCCAGTTCGTGGCACATGATACATGATTAATAAATATGTTGATTGACTGTAAATTAATTGGAAAGAAGCTATAAATAGAAACCTGAGCCAGGCTTGAGTGTGTGTTTGCTTGTGTCAGGCCACAAAGGAGGACATTTCATCATCTTCTTGCCTAAAGTGCTACTTCCCAGTTCAGTGTACTGTTATAATCCATTTGCTTTGTGTTTATCTTCAATCTGTTCTGTTTTTTTTTTCTTTTTGACTTTGTGTCTCCAGCAGCTTGTACGTAGCAGGGGCACATGCTTATTGGGCTGAATTGAATTGGAGAAGTAATTGGGAACTTTCAGGGTAAATTATCTTGGGTTGAGCTTTCCAGGCAGTGAAAAATTCACAAGTGTTAGGTTCTTAAATTGGCTTTTAAAAATAATTGTACATATATAATATTAATAATCAATTTAATAATAGTCATAATTTTACATAATGTATTTTGTATGTTTCATTACCTTTTAAAATAGAGTATATGAGCCTAATCTGACTTTTTTCTTTGACTCAAGGTCATAATCATCGTCATCATGGTTATTTTGAGGAATAGTTACTTTGATGAACTGAAGGTGTAATATAGAAATAAAGAAAACAGTGATGATGATAGTTAGCATTTACATAAGCACTTTAAGGTTTATCAAATACTGTACATTTGTTTTCTCACTGGATCCTCGAATGAGATAGGTGCTATTATTATTCCACATTTTGCAGGTGAGGAAACTGAGGCTGAGAGGAGGTTAAGTGATTTGCCCTAGGTTACACAGATAGTCAATGTGAAACTTCAAGTCCAGCACTCTTCCTTATTTGACCACCTAGATATCTATGCATATAATGATGTGGGGCATTGGAACAGCATGGTGTGTAGAAAGAGGTCTGAATTTGGAGTCAAAGCTTCTGGGTTTAAGTCCTGTCTCAGCTGTTGACTACACTCTCCTCCTTGTTAGCTCTCTTCTCTCTGTCTCCTGGTTCTCCTCCTAACTATCTGACTGATGCTTGTCTGTCTCCTTTGCTGTATTCTCTTCCAGATCATTCCCTCTAACTAGTTATTACTCAGGGTTCTGTTCTGAGTCCTCTTCTCTTCTCCCTCTATATTACTTCATTGGTAATCTCATCAGCTTCCATGGATTTAGTTACCATCTGTATGCTAATGATTCTCAAATCTGCCAATCCTACCCCAAACTCTCTGCTGCCTCCAATCTCAGATCTCCAGTTGCCTTTCAGACATCTCAAACAGGATGTCCAGCAGACATCTTAAACCCAAAATGTTGAAAGCAACTTATCATCTTTCCCTAAAAACTCGATTCTCCCCCTCATCTTCCCTATTACTATTAAGGCCCACAACCTCAGAGTCATCCTGGATTCCTCACTGTCTTTCATCTCCCCTATCCAATCTATTGCCAGGCCTGTAGAGTTCACCTTTGCAACATCTCTGAAGTACACCTCCTTCTCTCCTCTCATACTGCCACCACCCTGGTTCTGGTCCTCATTACCTTACTTTTTGTTTCTTGCAGTAACCTACTTGTGGGTCGACCTGCCTCAAGTCTCTCCTCACTCCATTCCATCTTCTGTTTAGCCACTGAAGTGATTTTCCTGAAGTCCAGGTCTGACCACATCACCTTCTGCTCAGTAAACCCTCGTGCCTTCCTGTTGTCTCCAGGATCAAATACAAGATCCTCTGTTTGGCATTCAAAGCCTTTCATATCCAAATTCCCCTCCTACCTTTCCAGTCTTTTTACACCTTACTCACCAGCATGTACTCTTCAATCCAGTGATGTTGACCTCCTGACTGTTCCCACAAACAGGACATTTCATCTCTTAGTTCTAGGTTTTTTTCTGGTTGTTCCCTCATGTCTAGAATGCTTTACCTTCTCTGCCCCAGCTACTGACCTCACTGGCTTCCTTTAAGTTCCAACTAAAATCCCACCTTCTACAGGACATCTTCTTCAACTGCTCTTAACTATTTCCTACTTACCCAATATATATCTAGTATATATGTACACATACACACACACATTCATTCATTCATTTTTTCGCATGTTGTCTCCCCCATTGTAAGCTTCTTGAAGATGGACACTGTCTTTTGCCTCTTTGGTATCCTCAGTGCCTCATATATAGTAAGCACTTAATAAAATGTTTATTGATTTATTGATTACTGTCCCTGGCAACTCTAAGCACATCTGAGCCATAGTTTTTTGCCATTAGGACTCTTATCAATGCAGATCTGTGATCTTAAAAGACTAATGACTCCTACAGCGATCCAGTGTTGACTTTCTTGCAGTCCTTGCCAACAGTTTGCTTTTTGCTCATTTGCTTCATTCTCAAAAGTAGAATAAAATATGGACAGTAAACAGCTGAGTAACCTCTGTGCTAGAGGATATGACTGATTTCCTGCTAAATTAATAACTTGGACTAACACATCCTTTTTTCAGGTGGCATTTTTGTCATATAGAAAATTAACTTCTCTTAGTCCAGTGATTTTTCAGTACTGTTCAAAACATCTATGATTTCTGTATGTCATACATAAAGGATGGACCACAGGTACCTCCTTGCTGACTTACCTCCATTCTTCTAACTTTGCCTTAGTTTTGCTCATGGCATATGCAGGAGCAAGAGAAGGAAGAATAAATCAATTGGTAGAGTTAACATCCTCAAGGATCTGTAAGGAGGATAGAAAGAAGGAAAGAAAGAAAGAAAGAAAGATAGATAGATCCTGGCCTTTTCACACTGTTTGACTTACTCTAGACAAAACAAATACTCTTAAATTAGGTGTTCATGCCTAGTGTTTACACAAAGTTCTTATCAGTTCTTCCAGTCCTTCCCTTACTCAAATGAAGATATTTTTCATACCTTGAAGGGTTGTAATATATTGAGGTACAAATGACTGTTGCTCCCTTTGCTAATGGGGGAAGCTAGATGTGACAGTGGATAGAGCGCTGAGCCTTTAGTCAGGAAGACCTGAATTCAAATCCATCAGACACTTGCCAACTATGAGACTCTGAGCAAATCACTCTCTGTTTGCCTCAGTTTCCTCAAATGTAAAATGCAAATAACAATAGCACCTACCTCCCAGGGTTGTTGTGAGGATCAAATTAGATAATATTTTAAAAGCACTTAGTACAGTGCCTGGAATATAGTAGAAGTTTAAGTGATTACTCCTCTTTCCTTCTCCTTCCCTCCCCCTTGGCTGTAAATTTATTTTATTTTATTTTCACCAAAAAATAATTAGGCTAGGAGCCAAGAGATCTGAGTTTTCATCCTGGTTCCCCTACTAATGTACTGTGTTTCCTTGCCTATAAAATGAGAGTATTAGATTGGATCATCTTGGAGATCTTTTAATTTTAAATCCTTTCCATCTCCAAAATCTTACAATTTTCCATTATCATTGTCTATAGTTCAATATTCCCTTCATTGCTTCTAATCCTTAGTACTATGTTCTATCTTCTTTTTTTCTTTCTTCAATTTTAAAAAAGCTTCTTTTGCTCTTCTATACATAAAGGCTGAACTTTTATAGACAGTGTCATTGAGAAAAAAATATTAGTTGACAAATTTACCAGTTGTGATGTGGCCACATGTACTGTTAGAAATATCGGCTTTTCTTTGCTGTGTTTTCATGTTCTTGGGGACATTTTTTCATTGTCAAAGAGGATCTTTTGTTCTTTAGACCCTGTCTCCATGCACTTAAAACAGTTATTTTGGGGTCCAGAAACATTCCACATTAGTTGTGTTAAGTTTGCTTGCCTTTCTTTAGAAATTTTGTGTTTTATTTATTAAACTCATAATATTTTAGAGAGAGAGTTGTTAAAAAATCTTTCAATTCAAAGCAAATAGTTTTAACATATTGGGGCAGGTTTGATATGTTCAGTTTTTTGTCTGACCCTTGTCAACCAAAATCACCCCAGTCATTTATGACCTAATTAACTGTGCAGTATAGTGATATTTGCTATGTTGTGTACAATATCTTGACAGCGTAGCTTCATTTTGTTCTTTTCAAGCTTGAAAAAAATTTTTAATGCCTTTTTTTTTTTTTACCTCTCTTCTAGGAAATACACACAAATGAAAAGGAAGTAACAGAGAAGGAAGTAAATCTTCACTTGTTACCAGGTAACAGGCTTTGTTAGGATTATATACCATATGCAACTTGATCAACAAATAAATTACCTCATTTCTGATATTACTATATATACACTTCTTTGTCTTCAACCAAAGGCCTATAGCCTCAATGAGGAGGCAGAGTTGTATTGCATACTGGTTCAGTAACTGCATACTTGGGTCTGCATCTGTGTTTTGTATGGCAAGACAGCAGCCTCTTGCTTCTCCTCCCTGTTGTGCCCCACCTGCCTGTCAATTAAGTGTTCAACCCCCCCTTTTCACTATATGTATCTTAGCATGCTTTTTTTGCTATAAGAGCCCCAAGTTGTCATCCTTTTCTTTCCTGACATAATTTGAGCAGAACACAACATCCATTTTCCTCAAAACCCTTCCCCAGTTAGTATATACCAGCTCTCCTTAGTGATAGAGTAGTTTGTCACAGTGTAAGTTGTCTTCTTGACTTCTGGTATAGTTTTTTTCTCATCCTTATTTCTCTGTACTGCTTAACATAGGACAATTGATATATCCAGTAGGATTTGTATTTATTAAACATTTTCTGTGCCAAGCTAAGAAGTTTACATTCTAATGGGAAAGACAACATAGACATATATAGGAACATATGAATACATACATATATATATATGTGTGTGTGTATGTATATATATATATAATATGTAACATATATATGTGCACATATAAATAAAAACATATACACACAGAAGTTATATACAGAGTAGATACAAGGTAACCTTGCAGGGGAAGAGCAGAGGGTGGAGAGGCAGGAAGATGTACACAAGATGGGCTTTGAGCCAGGTCTCAAAGGAAAGGAGCCACGGGTTGTAAGAAGTAGAAGGGGAGAAGGAAAGGTGTTCTAGGCATAGGGGACAACTGTTGTAAAGGTGTAAAGACAAAGGAATGCCCTCAGCTGTAATAGAGAATTTGGAAATAGAGAGAGGAGAGGGGAAATGATAATGGATTCTTTTTAGGATATGTTAAACTTGAAATGCTTACAGGGCTTTCACTTTAAAATGTCCAATATTGGACAGTTGATGGTGAAAAACTACAGTTACAGAGAAAGAAGGGGCTGTATCTATTGATCTGTGACTCATCTGCATAGAGAAGATATTTAAACCCCTTGTGACTGATGAGATCGTCAAGCAAGACAGTATGGAGAGAAGAAGATGGCCAGATCAGAGCCTTGAAGGACACTTAGAGTTAGGGAGTATGACATGGAAGATCCAGCAGAAGGGACCAAAGAGTTGTTGGTAGGAGGAAAACCAAGAGAGCACAATGGTGTTACCCTAGAGAGGAGAGACGTGCAGAAGGAGAAGGAAGGGGGTCAGCAGTCCCAAATGTTGCAGATGATGAGAAAAGGTAAGGATTGAGGAGGAGGCCATTAGGTTTGCCAGTTAGAAGAGAGTATCTTCAGTTGAATGATGAGTCAGAAGCCAGATTGCAATGGGTTTAGAAAAGAGTTGACAAAATAGTAAGTGGGAATACTAAGTATAGATGGTTTTTTGAAGTTTATCTGAGAAAGGAAGAAGGCACTATAGGATAAAAAATAGTAGGGGATGGTAGGAGCTAGTGAGGGTTTGTTTTTTTTTTTTTAAGGATAAGGGGAGATTTGGGTGTGCCTAAAAGCAGCAAGGGAGAATGAGGAAGGAAGGAAGGAAGAGAAAGGAAGGAAGGAAGAAGGACTGAGCTGAATAGTAGGGGCAGTCTCTTGGAGAGGATAGAGTGGGATGGAATCAAAGCTAAGTGAGGAGGTATTATCCCAGTAAAGAGAAGATCCACATCATCATCAGACACTGGAGTAAAGAAGGGGATGGTGGGAGACCATCTCAAGGGCATGTGACCCAGAAGAGCCTCGAGTCACGTGGCCTCAGTTTTTTCTAGTGAGCTAGCAAGAGACTCCTCAGCTGAGAGGATGGTGGAAGGCTTGAGGAGAAAGCAGAAGGTCTGAACAGCTGTTGTGTTGAGTGGGATAGAAAGTCAGGTAGGAATAGGATTGCTTTGATACAGTGAAGGCTCAGTTAGGTTTAGATAATGTAGATTTGTCGGGGACAGTTGTGTGACTTGTGCTTTGTTCAGTAAGATTGAGTAGGAGTGAAGGAGGCAGATGGTGGGATATCCAGGGTTGGAGTTTGGCAAGGCATGAGCCTCAGTAGAACTTCAGAATGAGAATTTGAGAATATCAGATAACGTAGGGTTGAAGTGATTCACCAAAGTGTCACCCAACCTTGAGAAGGCAGGAGAGGACAGCCAGAGCAGCAGTGATGGCCTGGGAAAGTATGAGGGCGCAGAGGGATTGAAAGTCGTGGTTCAGACAAAGAGTAGAATTAGCAGTAACAAAACTTCAGGAGAGATGCAGTGGTCAAAGATTAGGAGTGGGACGGGAACTGGAGCCGGGATTTCATTGGTATAAGAAGTTCCTCAAATCAGCAAGGAAAATCAGTAAGCATTTATTATTTGTGCCAGGCACTGCACTAAACGCCAGGGATACAAAGAGAAGCAAAAACAATTCCTCCCCTTAAGGAGTTCACAGTCTAGTAAGGGAGATGATAAACTATTATGTACAAATAAGGCATATGCAAAATAAATGGGAAATAATCAACAGTGGGAAGACACTAGCATTATTAAAGGGGACCGAGAAAAGACTAATTGCACAAGGTGAGATTTTAGCCAGGTTTGGAGGAAGCCTGGTAGTAAGGAGAGGGTGGAAGAGAACTTCAGTTGTGGTGGGTAGCCAGTGAAAATACCTGGAGTTAGGAGGTGAAGTGTTGTCCTGCAAGGAAGAGCAAGGAGGTCAGTATCACTCACTACATGGAAAAGTACATGGAGAGAAGTAAGGTGTAAAAAGATTGGAAGGTAGGAGAGGGCTCTAACCTTCATGAAGAGCTTTAAAAATCAAGCAAACAATCTTGTATTTGATCTTAGAGGTGATAGGGCTACTGGAGTTTGTTGTTGATTGATAGGTGTGGGGGCAGTTTGGAGGGAGGATGAGTGAGATCTTTAGGAAAATCACTTGGATAATTGAGTAGAGCGAGAGTTGAGTCAGGGAGACCACCAGCAGGCTTCTGCAATAGTGAGGTGATGAGGGTGAGCACCAGGATAATAGCGGAGGGGACAAAAGGGGGCCTATAGGAGAAATGTTTTGAAGGTAGAATTTAGTTCTTGATGGAGACACTTCCTCTACTGATGCAGTTTGGATTAAGATTATCCGGGGTTCTTGTGCATCAAAATAGATTATGAACCTTCTTTGTGTTTAGCTCAGGTGAAATGGAGGAACTAGTCATGGTAGTTGAGTTGTTTAAAGAACCAAAAGTCAGGGTAATTGAGAGACTATCAACAATTATGTTGAAGTTCTCTACTTGAGGGCAAGAGTTGGGATGGAGAGGAAATGATGAACAGGCCCTGAACTCTTTAAGAGAGGAGGGAAAATGTCTTGGGGATTGTTAGATAATGGTCAGCAGGATGAGTGAATGAAAAAGCATTTAATTACATGCATACAGTGATTGCTTCCCTCATTGATGGTTGGGAGCACTGCCATTCCCAAGGCTCTTGAATTCAGGATCCTAGGCTATCTCTATTGGGGTCTGAGATCAGGTGGTGGTCCAAGTGATGAAGTTGGATTTCCCTGGCACATACTGCCTTTAGTGTGTCCTTCAGAGTGCCTAGATCTGGATTGAGTGATAAATTTGGATAGAATAAATGGCATTAATAAATGGAGGTGGTGGCAATAGGGAGAGTTAGAGAAGGCAAGGAGTATTACAGCTCTCCCACTGGAGGTAATGAGTCAAGGGAAATGCAAGAAGATGCAACCACTACTAGAAAGAATAGCCCAAAATCATGGGGCAGGCTGGGGTGATGAGGAGCCATGTCTTAATTAGTGTCAGAGAATAGGGGCTAAAATTGAAAGGATATCTTAAAATCCGAGTCAGAGGTCCAGGTGGCACAGTGAAAAGGGCTGAGAGACCTGGAGCGGGAACATTGAGGGGGATGGGGTTGAGGTGGATAGGATTAAGCTGCCAGGGCTGAGGTTATAAAGGTTGATTCCTCAGTGGTTGGGGACTCAGTATCTCTGGGACAGGGTTAGGACTATTGGAGAATGGGAAGACAATCCTGAGGAAAGAAAGTAATGAGGGTTCAGGGTTTCCTCCAGAGTCAGGCTCTCTATTTCTCTTCTATATTCTCACCAATACAGCCAGTCCCCAGTTACCTAGCCCTACTCTTTAGGTACTGGAGGTCCCCACATAGGGATGTGGTGATCCTAGGAGCCTAGTAAAGTTGCAAGTGGTGTTGTGTCCCCTACATTTTCAGTCTTCTTATACCTTACACCCTCCTTCCCTTCCCCTATGTACTCTGCAGTCTAGTAACACTTGCCTCTTCGCTGTTCCTTGAACAAGATCACCTGACTCCAGGCATTTTGACTGGCTATCTGCCCCTATGCTTGGAATATTTCCCTCATCTCTACCTCCTGGCTTCCTTCAAGTCCTAACTAAAATCCTGCCTCTACAAGAAGCCTCTCTTACTTCTAGTATCTGCCTTCTGTAGAAGATGTCCAGTTTATCCTCGTATAGCTTGTTTGTACTCAGTTTGCATTTTGTCTTCCCCATCAAATGGTGAGCAGCTCCAGGGCAGGTTATGTTTTTGCCTCCTTTGTTTAGCGTAGCACTTAGTAGGAACTTAATAAATGTACAGTCTGCCAAGCACGGCCTGGCTGCATTTGTCCTAGGGGCCTCCTGGAGCCTAGCGAGGAGATAAGAAATGGAATGTCCCAGCCTGGCAGTCAGGCGGGCCTGGGCCTGGCTGTATTGGTGAAGAGGCCTAAGTCTCAAGTGTTCCAAGTCACACAGGTTTGTCTGAACTTGGGAGAAGCCTAGCTGAAAAAAGACTTCATGAAGTTTTTTTCTGGCAAGGATTTTAAAGTGCTAGAAGCGTTTTTCACAGTCTTCCACCTATTCCTTTTTTCTGGAGCTGGTTTGAAAGCTGAATGCATGACTGCCATGATTGCCCTAGGCATTGGGAGGCAGTGCCTAGCACAAGCAGGGCCAGGCTTTTCTTGGTGATGGACTTATTTCATTCCCTCTGAAGACTAAACTTCATAGTATTATATCCATTAGGGTGAGATAAAGGGAATAATTCTGCAACAGAGTAATAAGTCTTTGTTTTCCTGACTGTTCAGAAGCAAGAGCTTGTTACCTTGCTTTAGTGAGAATGTTTCTGTGGAGTCATGAATGTAATGACATCAGCTGTTTCTTATTCTCCTCTTAGAGCACATTCAGGAACAACAACTTGCTCCCAGGTCTGTGACTGATTAACTTCTTGGAGGAGACAGATTCTCAGTCAAATAACAGGCATTTATTAAGTGCTTACTGTATTCCAGGCACTATGGTAAAAGCTGGAAATACAAAGAAAGATAAAAACATGATCCCTTCCCTCAAGATGCTCACATTCCAATGGTGGAAAAGCATGTTACTACCTTGGCACATACAGCATATATACAGAGTAGATGGAAGGTCTTCTTTACCTCTCTGGAGGATTTTTTGTGGAGAAAGGAACTTCAGCCATCGCCTGGACCACCCTTTGATCTCTACTAATAGCTAGGATTTACATGGTGCCTACTCTGTGCCAGGCACTCTGCTAAGCACTTGACACATGTTATCTCATTGGATCCTCACAACAGCCCTGGGATGTAGGTGCTATTATTCCCATTTTATAGTTGAGGAAACTGAGGCAGACAGAGGTTAAGTAACTTGCTCGTGGTCACACAGCTGGTATGTGAAGCTAGATTTGAACTCAGGTCTTCTTGATTCCAAGCCTGGCACTGTGTGGCACAGCCAGTTGTCTCTATTACATGTGGAACCTCCCTTAGTCAACTTGACTTGGGCATCCCTAGCAGTTTCTTCCTTTCACCAAAAAGTCAAGTTCAAGTTCATCCAGGAAGTAGCAGAAAACCATAAGTCTCTATCAGATTTCACTAGGCCTCTAGGAGTGCTATTCCTCTTAAACAACTTAGAATCTAAAAGATTATTTTTCTTTTGTTTGGTCTAGACTTGTGATTTCATTTGTGTAGAAAACTCTCCTCTATCGTTATAGATCTACAACTTTGAGTCTGAGAGAGTTGCCTCCAGGGTCTTTGCCCGAGTCACACAGCTAGCATGTGTTCTGAAGCCAGCCCTCTGTATACTATGCCATGTTCTCCCTCTTTGGAAAGAATTTTATCCTTGCACACACAAATTAGTATACAATCTATAGCTGCATACTATGCTTCAAAATATTATCTCCCTCCAGTATTAGAAAGCCTCCTGTTAACTATCTTATATTAATTTTTAGTGTAAAGTGTTTCAGCCACAGGATGGTGTCCTCCTGTTTTGGGGAGAAGTGTAGTGGAAAAACTTACAAAAGCCATTTCAGGGAGTTTAAATCACAGGAAGCCTTTTTTAAAAAAAAGACAACAAAACAAGTTTCTTCTTTTAGCTTAACTAAAGAGCCTTTTCTGGAGCTATTTTGAACACTGAATAAATTACTTAACTATTGCGTATGTATTTTCCCCAAACGCTCCTGTCTCCAGAGATTGAACTATTGGATGAACCTTCATTGGATAAACATCTCCTTTATTGCATCACTCTTTAAACTGAAAGCAGTTATTTAACCTCTTAAAGATAGAAGGTAAATTAATGCTGGTCCATGTTATCTTGCCAATCCTGGGGCATCAAAAATTTATCTCTGGTCTTGTATGGAGTGTTGAATTTAAGTGGAACAATTTTATTGACACTACGAGAAATTTATAAAGAAGATAATTTGTTTTCCTTTTCTCTTCATCTCTTTTATATATGTGTATTCGGGGGTGGTGGGGAATGTGTATATTGTAAGGGAGTTGCTTTTTAGAGGAAATAGTTTCTTCTGCTTCCTCATTATACTGTATCTCCAGCCTTTCACCACATGCCATTCCTTTTTCCTACCATATATGATGAACTTCCAGAAAACGTGAGCTTTTCTTCTTGAGAACCTCTGCACCTACCTCTGTACTCTGAGCATGTGCTGTGTTCCTTATCCTTGGAACAAAACTCCAAGTGATTATGAGAATTTTGCAAGAAGATGCTCTGCCTCACATCTCTGCTAACCAACTGCCCACCTTGCAACCAAGGAGCCAAGAAGACTGTCAGGTCCCCTTCCCCTGTCCAAATAGAAAATGTGGCCATAAAACTGGCTGGAAGTTCTAGATTATAGATATATTAGCAAGGTTTTACTCTTTTCTTTCAGCCACCCAGGGGAGATATTTCATGGACTATCTATCTAGTCTAAAATGAGTTACTGGCAGTCTTACTCTTATATCTTCTTGATGGTGTAGGCCTGATGAACACCATCTCCTTAGAAACTTGCATCTCCCCAACTCAAGTTTATCCAGGAAAATGTCTGTCATAGACCTGTCAGTCCATTTTGACTTTGCTTGTCTTAATGCTTGATTATTTGTGCTATAATTCAGTCTCACAAAATTTTTTCATTCCATCCCAATCCATTAAAAAATATATAAGGTCAGTAGTATTTTCACATGTAGAGACACACACATAGAGTATATATTGAAAGTCTTTAATTTTTTATATTATTCATGGACAATTCATGTGCTTATTTTCTTTTTTGATTAGGTGAACAACTGCTTTGTGAAGCCAGTACAGTGCTTAAGTGTATCCAGGATGATTCAGGTCAGCATGGAATCTGTGGAAAGCTCGTTTGCACAGACTTCAAGATTGCCTTCCTCGGAGATGAGTCTACGTTGGATGATAATGTATGAGGATACTTTTACCTAGACTGTTACAGTAACGTCTTAGACACTTCTAGTTTACATATATATATATATACACACACATACATATATTCTTATTTTCTCTCTCCCCCATTACACACACACACACACACAGGAAATTTCTTTTCTATCTCCTGTCTTCACTGGTCAGTCAAAAAAATGCTTATTAAGCTCTTTCTGAGAATACAGGGCATTTCAAGAAAAGCAAAAAACAGTTTCTACCCTCAGATTATTCTTTTAAGAAGCAGGACTTCTATAAAACTTTCTACTAGTATCATTTACAAGCTAACTTACATTTGCCAAGTCCAGATAATTAGGCTGTAGTCTGTTACTAAGACTACCTTAGGTATGAAATATGGTATTAAAAAAACTACTCTCAGGAATGTATATGAATAGAAAAGGAGCTGGGTGGGATGTGTAGTGAAGGATAACAGGTCGACAACCTAAATGCTGCACAGATGTACATGAAAACATTAAAAGACTCAGGAAGGTCTCCAGGATATCATTTCATTGCATGGTAGATCCATGGAACAACATGTACAAAGACATTGTATGTAGCATAAAGGAGCTGTTTTCTTCATTGGTAGGTGAAGTGCTCACACTTGTGACAGAATGCCTCCATCAAAATTTAGAAGTTTCTATAGAATACTGTGTGCTGGGCACTAGGGAGATAAAAGGTAGAAGAAATTGTTCCTGCCCTTGTGGAGTTGGGACTCTTGAGTCGACAAGATGAATAAACGAACATTACATATAAAGAAAAATGTGACCAACTCGTAGTATAGAGCAGAGATCACTTCCTGGTTTCTGTTTAAACTTGCCCTTTACCAAGCTCGAGTTTTAAATAAGGCCATGGTGTTAGTGAAGACTGTGATCCACTAGTGCCTCTCATTAAGAGGCTCCCAATTCTCTGTATCAGCAAGGACCTCAGCATACACAGGAGGGCTTACTTTTATAGAATCTTAGATCTGCTTTTCTAAAAGGAAAGCAACTTTGGAGGGGTCAGTAATCTACTTTAATCAAGCACATGGATCATTCACTTAGTTCAGGGAAAAAGTCAGCACCCTGAACTTCAGAGAAAATGACCATAGACAGTATATACATCGTTGCCAGAGGGAGAAACACCAGCATCTGGGTTTCAAAGACAGGGCTCCTTAGCGGCTGCCCAGAGTCTCATCTGGCCTGATGACAGGAACACTCTCCCAAAAATTGAGCTCCAAAGTAAAACCACACCTCAGAGTACATATGCACTTTTCAGAGCCGGAGGGTAGGACCCTCATGACCCAGGGCCTCATTAGAAACGAACACAAGGTATCTGAGACCTGTTAATAGGAGGGGGAGATCTTTAACTCTTCCCTACCCACCATTAACCTTACATCCTCCTGTGGAAATTTATGAAGAATGCATTTACTAGAAACTTGCATCATTTGGTCTTTTCTCCTCTTTCTTGGTTTGGATTTGCTCACTTTTATAGGTGAGTAGGATTTCTGTGACTTTAGAATTTAGAGGAAAGATGTGAAGCCCTATTTCCCTTCTCCCTAAATAGAGTGGATGTTGTTTGGCCCTGTGCCTCCTTATTTGGAACAACAAAGGAGCAAGAAGTTAACCACTGATGTTTGGATAGTGCAGGGTTCTTTAGCTTGCAGTCAGTGCCATGTACCTACGTAATGTCTTACCCAGAAGTGGGGTCACTTTTCCTGAACGTCCTTGGAATTTGTAAGGAAGGTACTGACTCAGTGTGTGCCCAACCTGTACATTTCTCAATCCCGAGCGTGATGGATTCTGACTTATTTGTTGTTCATGTTGATTTTTTTAGGAGCCTCAATTTAAGAATAAGGTGATAGGAGAAAACGATATTACGTTACACTGTGTTGACCAGATTTATGGAGGTAAGTGTACGTTTTATTGTGAAGTTTGAAGGTATCACACGCAAGCAGATCTTGAAAATCTCTTCTGCATGCAGTGTCAACTCCATCTTCAGTGACAACTTTGACTCTTTAGGGTGCCCCCCAAAGGCTGATCTCATCAAATCTGTCAGACGATCATAGATTGAGAGCCAGAGGGGACCTCTGAGACCACCCCATTGATTCCAAAACTGATGAGGCAGAAGTAGGGAGCTGAAGAGACTGACCCAGAGTCACATGGCTAGTTTGTGTCTGAGGTAGGACTTGAACCAAGGTCTTTTTTTAGTCCGAATCCAGTGATGTATCAACTTTACCAATACTGCCTCTCCATCCTCTTAAACTGAGGAGCAAAGTTCACTTAATTCCAAATCCACCGCACCTTGAATTGATGCTTTCTCTCCTAGTGTCAAAGAATTTGCCTGAGCTGTCTTAGGCTTCCTTTCTTCCTCCTGTTCACAACATCTTTCTTACTCAGAGTTTAACCAGTTTAGAGCTATGGAATTCATTAAACATTTACCATGATTCTAGCGTGCTAAGTACAAACAGTTATAGCAAAAGAAATAGAACGCAGTTCTTATGTACATGCCCATAAAAAAGCATCATGTTGTTCAGTCACTTCAGTCATGTCTGACTCTTCTTGGCCCATTTTGGGGTTTTCTTGGCAGAAATGCTGGAGCGGTTTGCCGTTTCCTTCTCCGGTTCGTTTTACAGATGAGGCAAACAGGGCTAAAGTGATTTGCCCAGGGTCACGCAGCTACTAAGTGAGTGGGCCAAATTTGAACTCAAGTCCTCCTGACTCCAGGGCCCAGGGCCCAGTGCCCGATCTGCTTCACCACGTAGGAAATGACAAGCCACTCCAGCCTCTGCCAAGAAAACCCCAAATGGGGTCACAAAAAGTCCAAAATGCCTGAAACTACTGAGCAAAAACGAGAAAATAGATACATTCAGACATTCCCTTCACCCTAGAACCATGGTTCCTGTATTAAAAAGGTTTCCCCTGGTGATCTCTTTCCTTAGTAGTTTTTAGTTTTAGGATCCTGGTTTCTTCAGATCACTGAGGTTTAGTTCTGAGAGTAAGCAGCCTATTCCATTGCTGGTGTTGTGTGCAGAATGAAGAAACATGACTGCTCAGAGACTGGGGCATAAGTGGAGCTTTTGCTTGCTGGGGTCATCTTCAAGAACAAGCACTGTTTTTTCTCTCACTGCCTTGATTCTTCAAACATTAGCTTCTTAACGCTTGTACTTTTGTAACCCAATTTTCTTTTCTTGTCTGATTTGCTAACTTGAACTTCTTTTCTCTGTAGTGTTTGATGAGAAAAAAAAACCATTGTTTGGACAACTGAAGAAATACCCAGAAAAGCTCATCATCCACTGCAAAGACCTCCGAGTATTTCACTTCTGCCTGAGGTACACCAAAGAAGAGGAAGTTAAGAGGGTAACTATTTGTATATGTTTGGGGAATTCATTTCCCTTTAGATTTCCCCCTTGGAATCCTGGAAGGGAATGGGTTGTTTGTTTTGCTTATATTACAAAAAAGGGAGGAAAAAGAACAGCTTGTCTCAACAATTTTTTTTAATATGATGCCATGATGCATTATTGCATTTGGACTGTACTCAAAATCTAATTAAGCCAGCTATGCATTTTCAGAGAGTATACTGCCAGCTTCTGAGGGCCTTCATTCTTTCACATATTGCTTTCCAGTCCTTCACCAGGCAGAGGAATGGTAGGTCAGAGTAATTCCCTGTGAAGGCAATTAGGGGCATTGCAGGTGGGGTTGACTAAAGAGAGAAGGCCTGCAGCAATCTACCCCCTAATTGTTGGCTTCTCAACCAGAAGCTGATATGTCTATGACCTTGATGTCCCAGGAAAAGCAAAAATGAAAGTCTTGAAAAGGAAGTATTGAGGTGAGGAAGAGAGAACTATAGGTTCATTGAGAGAAGTTGAGAATCTTATAGAAAGGGCTGTCTTTTTGGAGAGTCCATAAACCTTGATTGTCCAGGGCCAGGTGAATTCAAAAAAATGACTAGGACCATTTTTTTAATCACTGTTCTGTACTTTTACTTAACAAGATATAGAACATACAGTAAGACTTTTTCAGTGGAAATCTGATGGGAATTCAGTTTGTTTGCTTTCTTTTTATGGCAAATAACATCCATGCATTGTCCCTCTCTTTAGTTGTTTGCCAGTTAGTGTAATACCTGAGTTTGTATAGATTCATCTTACTCTCAGACTGGTTGGGGGTGAGTAAGTTTGGGTAGTCCTAAAAGATTATTGTAATATGTAGTCTTCAATGTGCTTTCCTAACAGGCAGTAAAATGGACTGATTTGACTTTGGGGAAGGTTATTTAACCTCCTTTTGTCTTGGCTTGCTTATCTGTGAAAAGAGAAAGATAATAGCACTTTCCTCACAAGATTGTTATATCCTGGTAATTTAAGCAAAGCACTATAAAAATGCTAGTTGTCATTGTTACTATTATTGCACCAAGTCACTTGGGGAGTGTCAGAATGGAATTTGAACCTAGACCCCTTAATTCTAGTGCCTCTTCTCCATCATTTCCACTTAATCTGGTGTATGTAGATTGTACGTAGTTGTTGGCATGTTATCTTCCCCATTTGACTGTGAACTCCTGGAGAGCAGGGACTGACCTTTCTTTCTGTTTCCAGCGTGTAGCTCTGCCTGGTATATGGTAGGTGCTTGATAAAGATTTGACTGACTCCAGAGCCATGACTCTTATTATGTTACCTTCACGTATACAGAAACAGAAAAAAGATCAAGAAACAAAGAACAAAACAAGTTGCTTTTTTAAAGAAAATTAAACAAATATTTTTATTAGCAAATATAAATATAAATTTATTATATAAATATAATTAGAATATAAATAGTCTGGAGTCTAGGATTGTATTTAAAATTTTATTAATCATTGGGTTGGCACTTAAATTCAGTTTTTAAGAAAAACACTTTTGCCCATGTATTTGGCAGTCTGATTACTTATTGATGGCTGTGAGAACTGTTCTTAAAACTTAAGCTTACCTGGCTAACTGGTCATAAGGTGCCATAGGCCATCTTTCTTAGTGTGTTTCTAGCTCTGTTCAAAAACTACAAGCTTCTCTTCTCTGATATTTTCCTGGACAAAATTTAACTATGTTTTGGGTCTTTATTGCTTAATAACTTGATGGCGGTTACTTTTTTCCTAGATTGTCAGCGGCATAATTCATCATACCCAGGCTCCTAAACTACTTAAACGATTGTTTCTATTTTCCTATGCAAGTGCTAAACAAAACAATACAGGTATGCGATTTTTATGTCCTTTTTTTTTCTCTTGTCTTTTGAGAGTGAGCAGCATTTTTCTTCTACTATTCCAGTGGAAGTAGAAGTAGGGGTCAGGAGGGGAAATAAGTATCAAAATTATGCTTGCTTTATTTCTGCTCTCTCTGTTTTCTTCTTGCTTTGGTTTCTGTCTCAGTTTGGCCTTAGTAGGCTGCTTAAGGCTAAGGAAAAATAAGTTTTTGTCCATAGCTTTTCAGTCACTGAACTCCAGGGTTTAGCTTTTTAACAGGCTGGTTGATTCTTAGGAAAGCTAGACTATGTAAATTGTAGCTCTGTGTGCTTAGAATATAGAAAAACACAAACTGAAACAGATCCTTCAATTTTCTGTCCTTTTCAAATGTCTTGCTCTGGAAGGGTCTAGAGAATGTGTTAGATGTTCAAAGGCTTATGAATAATAAAAGAAATAATTGGGTACAATAAACACAAGCACTTTAAAAAGAAACGGCCTTGGGGCAAAAAACACCTAATTACCACAAGTTCAGCCTTTGCTATAGTATATTGGTACTTAGTGCCGTGGACCCTGTTGAAAGTCTGGTGAAGCTCCTTCTCATAATAACACTTAAAATGTATAAAACAAAATTCATAGGATTACAAAGGAAAACAATTATATTGAAATATAGTTATCACAATATGTTTTAGAAAAAATGTTCATGGACCCCAGGTTAAGACCCCTTATACTAGTCTCTTTTTTTTTAGTCCTTCTGAAAAAGGGAGCCAAAACAAAGAAATTTTGGAAGTCAAAGTGACAAGTCTTTGACTCAGAGTCTAGTTCTCCTGAGATCAATCACAACCTATTTTGTTGCTAATGTTGTGGTCAGCAGAATGAGGAGCTGTGACTGCCTGGCAGCCTGGGAGTTTGGCTGGAGCACATGCTCTGAGCACTTGCTCCAAGTGTTGAAGAAGGCATCCACCACTAACCATTCTCCTACTATTTTTGTTGTCTCAGTTTGGCCTCTAGATCAGCCAGTTTGCCATGCTTTCTTTGTCCTGAGCTGCCTTGCTTTCCAGTGGCCCCTTAGACTTCCAGACATATCTCAGAGAAATGGCACATGGAATGATGTGGGAGTTTCCAGAGGCAAATAAAGGGCATTCTAGAATGCAGTAGTGTATGTTCTTATGGCATACTTGGTCCTGAAGTATTCTGCTTAGTCAGACATTCTGGGTACTAGACAGCTGTCACATGTTAAGCATACTATGACCAATTTTCATAGAATTGAACTATAAACTTTAATTTGGATGACCTGGATTCAGATCCCACCTCTGACACATACTGAGTTGATGAACCTGGGCCTTTCACTTCATGGTGTCAACATGTGTTAATAGAGAGAGTTTCTCCAAAGCAGCCATTCCATATATATATTTCATGAATTTCCAAGGACTGAACCCAAAATACAGACACACACACACACACACACACACACACGTGTTAATGTTTAACAACCAGATCTCTAGGGGGAGAAATTTCTGTAACACACTTTAAAGTTTGCTCTGCATCATCAACATTTTCTCCATCACTTTCTTAAGCCTAAACTACAGCAAAACAATAAATATTTGCTGATTTTTCCTGAGATATAAATGTTCACACTGATAATTTAATAATTGGCTCTTGCAAGGTGGTTTGAGCTGCCTAAAGCACACCTTTGCACACATTCACTAAAACTGTGCTGACTATCATTTAATTTGGTTTTGTTTTGGAAAACAGTTGTGCTTTAGAGTTATTCTTATAGGTGCCAGTTAATATAATAATGTAGATGTATGGAACAAAGTTTGTTCTAATATGAAAATGATTACATGAAAGATGCTAATTCCTTCTCAGTTATTATAAATAATTGGAAAGTTTGCTCCTTTAGAAATTATGCTGTACTTGAATTAATTCTATGCACTTTTTGGCTTTATTTTAGCTTTCTCTCTTGATTCCTGGAATTTGGACACAATCTGTGAATATTTCTCGCCTAGCCAGTTTTTAACTTTTCTCTCCACCCTAACATATGTTGATCAACATGCCAAGAACCTTACCTCAATTGACCCTGCCTGTTTTATTCATCTGTACTAACATAAGTCCCTCAGCTAGAATCTTCTTTAACAGTTTTTGTGTCTACCCTTCTCCTCTCTCATCCACTACCCTCAATGAGGAATTTTATACAAATAGATGTTAAATTTAGCAATTAATTTGACCAATTTTAAGTTAGAAATCAAATATGAAGGAATTTGAAGAGATGGGAAGTTTGCAATCTGGATCATTGGTGTCATACTCAAATAGAAATATTTGCCCCGCCTGATGACTTAGAATACTGTAAATTAACATTATCTATGTTGTATTGCGTTTTTATTTATTTTGTTAAGTGTTTCTCAATCACTTTTGAATCTAGTTCCATGTATTCCTTGCCACATCCTAACTGTGAGTTTGATACCCCTGGTCTGGACAACCTGTTGCAACCATTATTTGCCCTGGTAATTCATTAATATATTTCACTGAGACTCCCTAAAAACTTCATTATGCTTTCAGAAAAAGACTTACTTCTCTGGAAATTTAACTGTGGAACCTGAGTGACATAGTCTTTGAGACTTTGTAAGTTTCACTTTACTAGCTGGGCAGCTACTGTCTTGATTCAAAGCCATAGAGGAAAGCTTTGGGTTTTTTTGTTTGTTTTGATTTCTTTTGGTTTCTTTGATTTGGGGTATTTTGGTATTTATTATTCTGTGGACGTTTTATTTATGCTTATGCCCTGGGGTTATTCAAAATGGAGGGCACGGATTTACAGATTTTATCAGACAGGTAATCCTTTAGTAGCCTCTTTATTTTCAGATATGCAGTGATAGACATTTGAACCAAATGGTTCACTTCAGTTTGAGTAAAACATCTGAGACTCTCTTTGGCAAGTGTCCTCACCCGACTGTGGTCACAGCCAGAAACTTCTCTCCCTTCTAGCTCCTTTCTCACGACTCACAAATGGGAGCAGACATCAGGTGAGGCAGAGAGATGATCATCTGTTGCCTCAGTATCTGAATGACTGCTTTCTCCCTACCCATCCCCAGGAATCTTGATTTCCCTTCCAGAGGAATGACACATGCTATTGTATGACTACTATAGCTGCTAAACTAGAAAATTCTCTTTTGGTGGCCGTCTGCCCTCAAATAAAAAGGGTGGTTTACACTGAAATATTTGACACTTGCCCAAAATCAGCCTTGTGTCTTTCTGTACATTGTGGTAAGGCTAAAAAAATGCGTTTGGTTTTTTTTAGTGTGCCTGCCAAACCTTTCTTCAGAGTTTAATGCCTCTTTGAGGAGCTACATTATTGCATAATCTGGCTAAAAATGTAGCTGGGTGTGGGGTTTTGTGAAAAATAGCAATCAGAATATCTTTGTGTCATGTGAAATGACAGTCATTTGTTAATGAAGAAAATAGGATAAAATTTTTGCTTTTTTGATTTGGATCTGACTTCTTCATTGTTATAAGAACTCCCTGTGTCAAAATTGCTTTCATCAGCGCAGCTCCTCTATAATTTACAGTCCTGGAGATTTGAACCACTAAGAGTGAATGACTTGTTCTTGGTCACATACCTTTGTATCTGTCACATGTAATACTTAACGAAGGTCTTCCAGATTCCTCGGTCACCCTTTGGGGGTAAGATGAGGAGTAAGAAATTAATAGTTTTGTAAAAATTAAGTATATTTGTAAAAGTTAAGTTGATGGGAGCTCATGAAAAAGGGAAAGAATCTCAAATCTGAGATTCCCCTTTCACATAACTGCAATTTTAGTGCTTTTTTGAAAATCTCATTTAATCCCCTTATTTTTGTTTTGTTAGCCACAGGCCCCCCACACCAAACTGTGTTGTTTGACACTATTAAGGACTGGCATTGGGAGTTGGAGCGAACGAAAGGAAACCTAAAGTACAAAGCAGTGAGTGCCAATGAAGGCTATAAAGTCTGTGAAAAGTAAGGTTTTAATATTGTGCTTTTTAAAAGAAACCTTGAAAATGCCAAAAGGTGTTATTGTGTAGACTTCAGAACTGTGCTATGCAAAATTCAAATGTACAGCTTCTTTTACCTTGGAGTGGGAATTATGGTTTCTAGGAGCTCAATGCCTTTTAGAAACTTAGTTCTTGATGCTCATTTTAAAGAGGGTCTGTCAGTGTCTCCTAAAATCCCTATCATCATTATAGCATTTCATAGTTAAATAATCTCTCTCTGCTCAAAGATGCTTTCCCAACAAGTAGATCTGTTAACCAGTAGATTCTATCAAGTCTTGTAGTCAGGTGCCAGCCTGAGCCATGACCTTTTCTTATCAGGGCATGAATGTATTTAGTGGAGTTTGAACCTAACATGCCTCATTGTTTTCAGCCCTATTTCATGCTCTAGGACCTCTTCAGTTGAGCAGCTTAATGGTAAACTTTCAGAGTAGTTTTTTGTTGTTAAGTCCAGCACACATGAAAACAGAGCATCTGTAATAATTGGTAAAGATTATGGCTTAATCCAGCAAGTAAATGCTGGCAAAGGGGGATTTTCCTCATGTTTGTTCTTTATTTGGTCAGACATATCTTTAAGGGAACTACTGTATTGAACCAAGAATAAAAGCAATAAAGAAAAGTGGTAAAACCATTATATTACTGCTTAAGACTTGGGTCCCATGGCACTTGGATAGATATGCCAAGCCTAGAGCGTACCCTTTTCCAGATCCCTCTATAGCAGGAATTCTTATCCTGTCTCCTTGTCTCTGGTTTTCTTTAATATTTCTGTGATAAGAGGCTGCACTGGTGGTTAGAACACAGTACTTGGAATTGGAATGTCTGGAGTTCAAATCCAGCCTCAAATACCAGCTGTGTGACTGGGCAAATCATTTAACCTCTCTGTGCCTCAGTTTCCTCATTTGTAAAATTGGGGTAATAAGGATGTTGTGAAGATAAAAATGTATTTATAAAGCCCTCTATAGATACTAGCTTATATTAATGTAGTTGGTTTCCTTTGTAACCCTGTATATTTTTATGCATTTAAAGATATTATTCTGAGGAATCCATAGGTTTCAGCTTACTGTCAAAGTAAATACTTTCATAAAAAAGTTAAGGACCATTCCATAATGACTTAAGCAAGTTCTCAGTTCTCTAGACCACAAACTTTTTCCACTGGAAATCCCTTAAGTACTTCTTAAACTGTGGGTGATGACCTCATATGGGGTTGTGAAGCAACTGGTAGACAGATTGCCCAAATAATTAAACTCCCAAAGGTTACCCTACTTGCATCGGTTTTCTCTCTGCCAATCTTTTTCAACGTTGTGTGCTCATTTATTAATTAGGTACAGACTTTTGGGTTTGTCCTTAAAACCAAGCCTTAAACATTTATGACCCTAGGCAAGTTATTTACTCTCTCTCAGCCTCCATTTTCTTATCTGTAAAATGGGCACAGAAATACCACCTACTTCATAGCGCTGTTGCAGGATCAGATGAGATAATATACCTTTCACAGCTCCAAGTGCTATAGAAATGTTAGCTGCTGCTGTTAGCATTACCGTTATTCGTAAAGCACATCTGTCCTGTATTAGAATCTTCCGTAGGCATTCCCAGTTTGGGAGCTACTGTAAGGACCCTCTGCTTAACATTCAGAGAATGCTAATAAATCCATAGCTCATTAGATAAATAAAAGGGATTAATAGTGAGTTATTCGCACGTTGAGATGTATGTTGTGCTTTGTCACAAATTGTCCTTAGAAACACATGTCACATCAGGGAGGTCACTGACGTGAGCAGTTGTGTTATGTTCCTGTGTGCATCAGTCAGCTAATAACATCTAACATTTAAAGTGACATGTTAATGTTTGCAAAGTATTCTACAGGTATGATCTCGTTTTAACCCCCAACAACTCAAGGTTGTTCCACTTGACAAATTATACCTTTTAACTCTTTCCCAAAGTACTTAACACCCTAAGGAGAATTTCTTTCATTGACTTAAAAAAGCAGTATATTTGCTTAAAGTCACAGATCTGGCAGCCTTGAGCACCCTAACTTCTGATTTCTGACAGATCCGCACCCAGGACAATAAAAGGGCATGTCAGGTCCTCATGCCCTCCAGGAACAGAATAACCCAAAATGCCTACCAGTAACACCTTAGCGTGTAGAATTTACTACAGACCGCGACTACTTATAAATTTAGAATTCCTAAAAGGAAAACAGTATGGTTTTTTTTTTTATCATTTTTTGAGGATATCTTGTTTTATTCCTCTATCTGCCAGATATTTTCTGACTCTTCTAACTTCAGGTAGAAGCTTGAGGGGAAATTTTGAAACATTTCTGTTGGAGATCACTTTAGTGGGCTTGCCAGTGCAGTGCAGGTGTTGGCACTTAACAAAGAGCCCACTCTCCACTCCAAATGGAATTCTCCCTACTTGCCTCATGGTCACATTTTTCTTCATGGCACTGGGTAATTTTAGTTTCTTTCCTTGAAGAAAGGGGCTTTTTAAGAGGAAGAAGCAAAGAGCTGCTTTGTTGGGAACCAAGGTTGCTTCTGAGAACTGGGGCTTCATACCTGGTTCCATTTAAAAACCATTCATGGTTTTCTGTATATCATTTGATTTGTAGACATTTAATAAAGAGTAATTTAATGTGAGACATTTTTAAAATTCAGTCCAGTCAAGGCTTACCTTGTTTAACTCTATCTCTGAAGATCTAGTATTTAGGACTAGTTGACACATTTGCTGTACAGTAAAAAATATTAGTAGGGAGAAAGTGATATGCTGCTTTTAAGGTCTTTGAATTAGCTGTATTTCATGGTTTGGGACAACATGTCACTTTCCTTGGTGCTATTTGTGGAGGAACTGTGCCCTCGGTAAAGTGACCAGAGGCTTTAGAAGTTCTTTCTTGGATACGATGGGCAGCCTGGACTTGCTGCTACGGCTTAGCTGGTTATTGTTGATAGATATTGATGCGGTAGCTCCAGGTGCTTCCATTACCCAGAAAGCAACATGCTTAGATGTTATTGCTTGCCATCCTCAGACATTTTATTGTTTACTCTTTGAGATAATAGCTGAAGTTTTAATAACCTTTTAATTTTGTAAAGTGCTTTACATAAATCATCTCATTTTATTTTCATAATAGCCTTATGGGGTTATTCAGACCCCTATTTTCAGATATTGGGACAGGGACTGGATCTCTGGTTCATTGGTACAGGGACCTCTTGATGAGGAAACTCTTTCTACCAATGCAGCTCATCATCTCCTTGGCGTCTTAAAGTCTAAGAGAGTTGCTTAGAGCATTCAGAGGTGAAATGACTTGCCCAGGCTCACACAGCTGGTATGTGTCAGGAGTGGGACTTGAATCCAGGTCTACCAGGTTCCAAGACTGACCCTCAGTTCATTACTCCTATTTCCTCTCTTCAAAATACAGTTTACCAGGTGCTGGGGATGCAGCAACAAAAATGAAAATCTTTGTAATGTAATAAGTAACACGCATGTCACTTAAATACAGGGTAATTGAAAGTGAGAAAGGGCACATTAACAGTTGTAGTGTGACTCTAATGAATGGAATCCTAAAGTGGCAATTTGGAAAACTTGATTTTGAAATCATCAGCAATCATTTACTCTCTCTTAGCCCTGTTTCCTCATCTTTGAAAATGGAGAAATAATAGCACCTGCCAGGTTTGTTAATAGGACCAATGAAATGACATAAAGTGCTTTGCAGAAGCTATAAAATACTGTGTAAAGGTGAGCTGTTCACTGGACTGGATGTGTTAGGAAAACTTTCCCAGAAGAGGCAGCACCTGAGCTGAGCCTTGAGGTAGATTAGCAAATCTTAAGAGTCAGAGGGCCAGGAGGGTGTGCAGTTCAGTGCAGTCTGGGCAAAGTCAGAGATAGGAGATGGAATTCCAAGTTTAGGAAATACCTTCTAAGTCACTTTGGAACAGAAGCTTGTTGAAGCAAGTGATAGGACATCAGTCTAGAAGTTAGTCTAGAACAAGATTGTTGTTCAGTCATGTCCCATTCTTTGTGACTTTACTTGGGGTTTTCTTGACAAACATACTGGATGGTTTGCATTTCCTTCTCCAGATCATTTTATAGTTGAGGAAACTGAGGCAAACAGGGTCAAGTGACTTGCCCAGGGTCACACAATAGTAAGTATTTGAGGCTGGATTTGAACTCGGAGATGAGTCTTCCTTACTCTGGGCCCAGCACTCTATGCCCTGACACTTAGCTTCCCTGAGCAAGATTGGATATTTCCTAAGTAGCAGCCTGAGATATT
The DNA here is from genome assembly GCA_028658325.1 of Potorous gilbertii. Lineage (NCBI taxonomy): Eukaryota > Metazoa > Chordata > Mammalia > Diprotodontia > Potoroidae > Potorous > Potorous gilbertii. Next base: position 666,968,835 of record CM053769.1, read on the forward strand.
TGCATCATATCTGAGGTATAATAAGGCCCTTCAGCAGGGTTTTGTTTGTTTTTTAATAGGGGAGTAATGTGGTCTGGTATGTGTTTTGGAAGTTATTAACAGCAGCTATATGAAAGATGGAGTGAGGAGAGTAGAGAGTTGGGCTAGGGAAACTGATTGGGAAAAGGTCCATTGGACAGAGGAGAGTCATCTCATGAACTGAGAACATGCCTGGAGGCAAGAGATGTGGAGATAGAATCAGCGAGGTTTGGCAACTGACTAGGTAAGGAGGTCAGGAAGTGAGAAGAGTCAAGGATGACTGTGACTCAGTATCTCTATATCTGGCCTCATTGTCTGCTCTGAGCTCAGCCCTCAGCACTAGCTGCCTGTGGTACATTTCAAACAGCGTGGGCCAGAACATCTCAGACCCAACATGTCCAAAACAGAACTTCTCTTTCTTTCCCAACCCACCTCTCATCCTAAGTTCCTTATTTCTATTAAAGGCACTACTCTTCTCCCTTGTTTGTAACCTTATCATGGTACTCAACTCCCTCTTCACCCCACCTATTGAGTGTGTTTCCAGACCTTGCCATTTTTGTGACAGTGGGCAAGTCATTTAATCTCTTGGTGTTCCAGGCTAGGGGTCAGCAAACTATGACCTGAGGATCCAGTTAGGCCTTCTCCCTGTTTTTGTACAAACCTGTGAGCTAAAAGTAGTCTTTACATTTGAAAATATAACAAAAACTTGTTTAAAAATATAAAAGCCTTAGCTCTTACGTTGTACAAAAACGGGAAGTACGCCACATTTGGCCTACAGGCTATAGTTTGTTGATCACTGCTCTAGACAAGTCTCTAAGACCATAAGTTGAAGAGAATGTGCTGACGAATCAAAAAATAAACATTTATTAAGCCTACCAGGTACCAGATAGTATGTAAAATGCTAGGGATACAAAAAGAGACAAAGATAGCCTCTATCTTGGAGGAGTTTATAATCTCATGAGGGAGATAATATGCAAACAAATACATAAAAAGCAAACTCTATACAGGATAAATAGGAAATAATTAACAGAGAGAAAGCACTAGATTTGGAAAAGGAAAGCTTCCTCTAAAAGGAGGGATTTTACTTGAGATTTAAAGGAAATCAGAGAGGTCAGTAGTTGGAGTTGAGGAAGAGTGTTCCAGGAATGAGGGACAGATACAGAAAATGTCTGGAGCCAAGAGGTGGAGGGTCTTATTTGTGGCACAGTTAGGTCAGTGTCGCTGAGCAGGAGAGTATTTGTCAGGAGGTAAAGTATAAGAAGACTGGAAAGGTAGCAGGGGGCCAGGTTATGAAAGACTTTGAATGTCAGTCACAGCATTGATAGAGGAAGTTTCCTCTTCCTTACCTGAGAGTTTCCTCTTCCACTAAAGCCCGGTTCTTCTTTCTTTCCTTAATGCCATAGAATTTTGGAATTGAAAGGAATATCAGAAGACACCTTGACTCTCATTTTACAGATGAAGAAATAAGGCCAGAGAAGTAAAGGGGTTTTTGAGATTAGACAACTAATTTTTGGCACTCATGGGGTTAGAATCCGTGTCTTGTGACTTCCTGTCCAGTGAGTGCTCTTTCCGTCCTGAGAGAGAAAGAATACATTGGAGCTAGTTCTCATTAATCAGGGAAATATATCCTTTGTCCTCAGATGTGCTTGAATTTCTTTGTTTGAGAATCTCAGCCTTTTTGATTTAATTAACACCAGCTTTTCGTAGTAGAATGAATTCTTTTTTCCCTATAGGCTGCCAGCCTACTTTGTGGTTCCTATTTCTCTTCCTGAAGAGGATATCTCATGTTTTCAAGGACGAGGTATACCTGTAAGTACCTGTGGAAGCCTAAATACCCTGAAATCCAAATGCTCCTATCATTTGCCTTCAAACATGTATTTATCAGTTACAAAAAAATTAACTAATTTAAAACTCTAGGGTTATGTCTTTAATACTTGGTAGTTTGTCCTCATTCCAACAGGGATCTGGAAATATCCTAGGGATTCCCCAGAGATGGTAGTGCTGCTGCTTCTAGAAAAGGAGGCTAACTCAGCCTGGGCTGAGATTTTCTTCACAAAGTTTTACCCCAGTTTTACCGCAAAAACTTCTCAAAAGCTGTCTCTGATGCAATACTAATTGTTTGACCCTGGGCAAGTGACTTAACCTCACAGGGTACAAAATAGCTCTGAAAAATTGTAAGAAAAGATGCCAGTGTATGTTTCTGACACTCATCAAGTATTTACAGTCTAGTTTAAAGAAGGAGTTGCTTTTGGTCATCTGAAATGATTTCTATTGGTGTAAGGGGAATCCTTAGAGATTCAGTAGTATATTTTTCATTAAAAGGTGGCATGCAGAGCTTTTTTCCTTCCATTCCAAACCACAATCAGTCAGGAAGTATATTTAATGATCAAAGAAGGCAAAACTCCAGAAACCACTCCTAATTTTTCAAATTTCCTCTGCCTTTGGGGAATTTCTTGAGAAAAGAATATCGTGAATAAATTCTATCCTATGGGGAACTTGTTGGTCTGCTAAAACAGTGTCTTTGTCTCATTGAAATTATAGCAGTGTCCCTTGTATGTTTGAGTATCAGACTGGCCTAGTAGGTATTTGTAGATGTGATCTCTGGAAGAATGTTCTCTTTCATTTTCTAGATTTGGTGTTGGTCTTGCCATAACGGTTGTGCCCTTCTGAAAATGTCAGCTTTTCCCAAAGAACAGGATGACTCCATTTTACAAATACAAAAGGCTTTCTTGGATAGGTCAGTAATTTCTTATATTTATATTCCTTTTTTTTCCTTCTAAATGACTTTTTAAAAAATAAAAATGCCCATGCTTAGTCATAGTAGTCTTCAGAAACATAAATAACATTGATTTCCTCCAGTTGGCTGATATCCTTTTACTACATGAACTTAATATTTGTAAATTACCTTGATTTATGTTTATGAAACTAATTATTATTAAAAGTGCTTATGTTTGTTACTATTAGTCTTCAGAGATACATACTGAAATACCGAATAATATATTCATTTTTATCAACTTGCAGATATCCTCTTACTATGGGGACTTTGAGCTTTAAATACTTGTAGGTTACTTTGATTCATGTTTCCTCCTCTAATCTCTTGGTATTTTTTGATATCTAGAATGTACAAGACCATCCACAAGCCACCCTATGAAAATTTAAAAACTGAAGACCTGTCAAATACCTTCATATCCCTGCAGGAAATCCAGACTTCATACTCGAAATTTAAACAGCTGTTCCTAATAGGTGAGGAGTACACAGCAAAGATAACTTTTCTTCAAATGGGGAAAGAAATGCTAAGTGGGTCACATGATAGATGGTACCTTTTCTTTGCTCGAAGGTAACATTCAAATGCTTCTTGCTATCAGAATTGACAAATGTGTAGAAGAGAGGTCTCTAATTTAGGCCTTTTGTTGACTTAACCTTATTCTAGTCTCAGGTTCTTCCCCTTCTGTTTTGGGGGTTTATTTTTGTCTTTATAAAGTAAAGAAGTTCCTTGGGTGTAGGGAATATGTATGTAAATTCTTTATATTCTCATTATAGATATAAGTATTAAATAATAAAATTCGCATGGTTGCTGCTACCTTTAAAGGTTGGCAAGGGAGGTCATCGAAGAGTATGATTGATATCTTGATACCTCACTTTTGAAAGATTCCCTGATCCTAAATAAGTTGTGATACAGTAATGAGATATTCTGTACCATAATAAATGATGAATGCATGTTGTTTCACCATTGGATTATAAGTCTCTTGAGGGAAGAGACTGTCTTTTTGTATTTTTTTTTTTTTTTGTATCTCCAGGGCTCAGCCCAGTGCTCTGGCACATACTACACTTAATAAGTCTTGGTTGATTGATTCTCCCTGACAAACATACTGTAGACCCAACCAGGTGGGCTTCCTTCCCAGATGATCCAGGTGAACTCCAATGGGACAGATTTATACAAGTTTCTCACTGGTTATTTTTGCCCTTATTTGGCATGAGCAGGCATGAATTTGCTCTAAATATATGTGTTAATTTGACAGATGTTTTTTGCTTACTTTTGCTTTTCTTTGTCACATGTGATTTTCATCTAGAAGGAGGAGGGATGGGAAGTAACTGTGGTGTGAGGACAGAAGATATCAATAAAATATATTTAAAAATACATGTATTACAAACAAAACCAATACAAGCAAGATTAGAAGAAAAGCAGAAAGCTGGAGAAAATTTTTACAACAGATGCCTGTGATAAAACGCCTCATTTCTCAAATATATAGAGAACTGAGTCCTATAAGAATACAAGTCATTTCCCAGTTGACAAATGGTCAAAGGATATGAAGAGGAAGTTTTCGGATGAAGAAATCAAAGCTATCTCTAGTCATATGGGAAAGTGCTCTGAATCACTATTAATTAGAGGAATGCAAATTTGCATCTCACACCTATCAGATTGGCTAATATGACAGAAAAAGAAAGTAAATATTGGAGAGGATGTGGAAAAATTGGGATCTTAATGTATGTTTGCTGTTGTTGTGAATGCCTCCAACCATTCTGGAGAGCAATTTAGAATTCCTCCCAAAAGGCAATCAAACTGTGCATATCCTTTGATCTAGCAATACCACTACTAGTTCTGTATCCCAAGAGATCATATAAAGGGACCTACATGTACAAAAATATTTTTAGCAGCTCTTTTTGTGGTGGCAAAGAATTGAAAATTTAGAGGTTACCCATCATTTGGGGAGTGACTGAACAAGTTGTAGCTGAGCAAATGTAATAGAATACTACTGTGCTATAAGAAATGATGAGTAGGCAGATTTCAGAAAAACCTGGACTTAATGCATGAACTGATGCAAAGTGAAGTGAACAGAGCCCTGAGAACATTATACACAGTAACAGCAATACTGGGTGATGATCAGTTATGATAGACGTAGCTCTTTTCAGCAGTATAGTGATTCTGAAAGACTCAAGATGGAAAATGCCATCCATATCCAAAGAAATAACCATGTAGTCTGAATGCAGATCAAAGAATACTGTTTTCACTTTTGTGTGTATGTGCGTATGGTGTTATTCTTTTTGCAAACTGTATTTTTTTTCAAACTTTTTTCTTTCACAACATGACTAATATGGAAATAGGTTTTACATAATTGTACTATATAACCTATATCAAATTGTTTACCAGCACAGAGAAAGGAAGAAGGGAGAAAATTTGGAACTCAAAATTTTATAAAAAAGCATGTTATAAATGACCTTTACATGTAAAATACTATTAAAAATACATCTGTTAGCCCTTTGTGAAACTCAAAATACTATTAGAAGAGAGTGCATTGATGGTCACGGTGTATAGATTTAAGATCTTAACTTAATTGAAATCTAGACTGTGGGGTTTCCTTACTACTTTATCCAACAGAATATAGACGTCTTTGTCTTTTATTTCTAATGAATATTTTCTGACTCTTTAAAATTGGGAAGTATTTGTATATTCAAACTAAGAAATTGTATATTAAATAATTGTATATTCAAACTAAGAAAAAATAGTAGTTTAATGCTTCTTTGCTACCAGGTTTTTTTTTTAAACTAATGTAAATTTCTCTTATATTTCTCCAGTGTCTAATGTAGAAGCCACTACTCTTCCAGGACATCTCAGTTCAGAAGCTACTTTAACTAATGAATTCACAAAGTAGCCTCATGTTTAGGTTATGGAATGTAAACTAAATTTCTGCATATGTTGTCCTTTCTTAATCTCAAGTGAGGCTGTTAAGTAACACTGATTTCTTAAGTCTTACTTAATGTTGCTATAACTTTTTTTTCTATTATTGCAGACAACAGTTCTGAATTTTGGGACACAGACATGAAGTGGTTTTCATTATTGGAAAGTAGCAGCTGGCTGGACATCATCAGGTATTTAGATTACTTGCAGTTGTGGTTTTTAATCTGCTAGATCTGTAACAATTGAAATTTATTCAACCACATGACTTTTATTCAGGGACTTTTTAATACTTTAATATTTGATATTGATATTAATGAAATTTTATTATTCAAGACTTGTGTCTCTTTTGGGAATATACAGAATACACAGGTATTTTTCCTACCCCCAAGGAACTTTTTCTATTCTCTGAAGACCAAAAATAAATGCCCAGAACAGATAAAGGACTGTTAGATAAAGGAAGTAATTTTTCCGTTTTCTTAATAGCCCTCATCTTTTTTTTCAAACCTGTAAGAAATGAGGAGTCCTCCTCATAAGACAGAGGAGGAGATAGCCTCAAGATACAGAATAAAGATATTCATTTTCAGGAATGACTGATGTGGGGATTTATTTATATGGCTTGTTCCAAGAGTTTTGTATTTCTTTTTTTAAGGTGGAAAAGAATAGATGGCTTATAGAAGATAGAGGATTGCCAGAAAAGGGAAAAAAAAAAACATCGCTGAAGTATTTTTTAATATACAGAATAGAATATTAAAAGGGCCAGAAGAAATCATAGACAAGCAGGCTAGTTTTGAAAGTTCTGTTCAGTCCTCTACATTCTGCTCTGTGTTGCGTAGAAATGTTCGTTTTGTTTGGTGCTTGAGTTAAATAAATCCAAAAGAGATAGGAGTCACTGAAGGTTCTTTGTGGATTTTTTAAAGTTTTATTCATGCCTTTTGTTTTCACTTCAGTCATTTCCTTATATAACACTCCACATTTACCCCACACACAATTTTTCCCCCGTTGAACCTTTCTTTATAACGGAAAATTATTTAAGACCAACCAACACCTAGCCAAATCTGACAGTATAGGCAGTATTTCACATCTGCAGTATCCTCCACCCCACCTCTTTATTGAGAAGAAGGATTGTTCTTCTAGAAAGGACATCTCTTATTCTATGTGACTAAAATTGTTCATTACAGTTAGCTGAAGTTTAGTTGCATTTTGTTGTTTTTTCCAAAATTACATTTTTGTTGTCATTTCTGTTCTCCTGACTGTTTGTTTCACTCTGCATCAGTTCATATAGGGTTTCCTGTGCATCTCTCAATTTCTCCTATTGTTCATTTCTTTTGACACAACAATATTGCATCACATTCATCTACCACAATTTGGCCATTACCTTCCTTTGTGTCCAGTTCAACCTATTTTTAATATAGCCATAGCCTATTGAGAATTGACAGAGCAAAGTCCCAGTGGAATGATGGGATTTGTTTGAGGGTTTGTCTGAGGAAAGAGGGATTCTTCTGTCCCAAAATAGTAATTGCTCAGCTATGCTCATAAAAATTCAGAGTTCTCACCATGTTGTTTCACATGTAATCAAGTGTTCTCAAAACTAAAAATACCCTCAGACTTTGGAGTAAAGAAATTGTAGTATTAATAGAAGCTACAGATTCAAATTAAACAGTCTTCATAAGAATATACAGTGTAGAAGGGACCTTCTTGGGCTTTCCAGAGTCACACAGTCACCTCAAGGGAAAAAACATAAATATGCATTAAGCTCTTGAGGTTAGTTCAACTATTAGAGATTGTCAAGTCTTCCTAGGAATAAGGTTTGGGGTTTGTTTTTTTTTTTTTATAAATATCTAGTTCAGAAATAACTCTACGAAAATCCTTATAGGAGTTTTTTAATTCCATGGGCTTTTTGAAAATGTTAAGATTCTCATTCTTCACTAAAGTCCTATCTTAATACCACATTGCAGTATAAAGATATCCCTTTGATCTCAGAAAACAGTATCAGCTAAGTGCAGTTCCATAGCCAGAGTATATGTCTACTCCCATGATTAGCTTAGCTAAATTCAGAAAGGTTCCTCACTATAGAAGGTTGGATAATGACCTTAAATCATACCAGCCAGCTCACTATGGCTTCTATATAAATAGGCATGTAGGAATTGTAGTCTGTATGAATGGAGGGAATACCCACACCTGTAAAATCATTTATCTTTTTAAGTATTGGAGAACTTGAAATTCAATTTAACAAATATTTATTAAGTATTTAGTATGTGGTGGAGCTTTGTTGCTTGCTCTAAGTCTTAAGCTTGTCTTATCATTTGAATATCTTATTGGATCTTTTGTTCTCTAAGATACTGATATGTTTAATTAAGAATCTGAGAAGCAATTCAGACCATGCCAAAGCTTAAAGCCTTTCTGTTCCTTCCTCCTTATCCCCCGCCCCCCACCACCACCTTTGATGTTTTTTCTCTCCTCAAATATTCCTAAGAACTCTGGTGTCTCCTCTGTTTCTGTCTTTCCCTACCCCGTATAGTTATTATCTAGGTAGAAAAAATCCACAAAGAACCTTCAGTGACTCCTATCTTTTTTGGATTTATTTAACTCAAGCATCAAACAAAACGAACATTTCTATACAACACAGAGCAGAATGTAGAGGACTGAACAGAACTTTCAAAGCTAGCCTGCTTGTCTATGATTTCTTCTGGCCCTTTTATGATCTATGTTCTATCTCTCCAGGAGAATGAAGGTTCCTCGAGTAGGGACTGTTTCATTATAGATATTATGTCTTCATATTCCTCATGCCTAGCCTTCATTGTAGGCCCCTTATGAACTATCAGTTGCACATATGTTGAAAGTACCACATGTAAGCATTCATATCCCCTTTCCTTTTCTCCCTTTTTAGACGCTGTCTGAAAAAGGCAATAGAAGTTATTGAATGTCTGGAAGTACAAAACACAAATGTTCTTCTCATAGGTAAGATGCTATTTGAAGAAAAAAACATTCCCCTTTTTCATTCAGTTTATGTGACAGTTGTGGAGAGTTAATGATTTTTTTTTGCCTATTTTCTTGGAACCCTAAAATTCTCTGCCTAGAATTTTCATGTGATTCTTTGAAAATAAAGTCTTACTCCTGACCCCTTGGCAGCAAACTTACTTTGAGCCTAAGAAAGAACATTTGAAATTGTAGGGGGTATATTTTCTTTATTCAACCAGATACCCCAAAACTTGAAATTATTAACGTCCTTGAATTTCTTAGTGGTACTTCAACTTAGTTGAAATTAAAAGTCTATAGATGTGTTAAAGTTATACTGTGTACACTTGTACAGTCCCAAACATAAAATTTTATAAAGTTACCCTAGCCATTTTTGAGGATTAGGTGATGTTCTTTGCTTAGTGGACTGAAGATGCCATATTTCAAGATGGAGACTTGGAAATTCAAACAGAATAAAAGCAAAGATGGGGAAAGGGGGTTCATCTCTAAAAGCAAACTTTACAATAATCCCTGACACCCAGCTTAATGCCTTTAATGTAGTTGGGTACATGAGCTAACTCTCCTTAAAGTATTTCATATAACCAGAATTTCATTCTCCAAAATTAACAAAGCTTTTATGGTTCGTCTACTTAAGCGAGTATTTTAGTGCTTACTCTGTTCCAGGCACCAAGAGCTGCCACTGTAGAGAAAGGCAAATAGATCCTGTTCTCAAGGAACCAGCAGTCTGGTAGGGCATTTTATATACAGTTTTAATCTATATTTCTAAAGGCAGACTAAAAAGTCTGTATTTAACATGTTCAAAAAGGATCTATCTTTAATCTCAGATACCATCATTATTTTTTGCTGTGTTCAGAGAGCTATATCCAACTTCAGTAGGTAGAAATTTACATGGAAATTCTTTGTGGTCTCAGCCTTCACAAATTAACGGGAAAAACAGAACACCTTCCTACAAACAGCACTACATTCCTAAAGTGGGATGAAGATTTGTGTAAAGTAATTTTGAAAATCAAAAGCACCTCAGGCTGTACTTGATCAGGATGAATTCACTCCATGGGGAGTTTTAATTCACTCTGGCGAAATGTGGAATGTTAAGTCACCGGGAGAAGGGTTCACTTGAATAGATAGCATTGTTTGAACTGAAATCTTAGCCTATTCCCTTTTCTTTACATTGCCTAAAAGAAATATTAGCTTAGGCTAAGTAGGGGAGCAGGAATTTTAGCCTTGCTGTCTGAACTTCCATGTATTTGCAAAAGTGTAACTTGTTTGGCCACTGCTAGAATATGAAAGACAAAAACAAAACCGTCTTACCTGTAAAATCTACCAGTTCTTTTATTTTTACTTTTGTCCTGAAGGGAGAAAGAGGTAAGAGATGTGATTCAAGTCTTAATGTAATAAATTAGGTCTGATGTAATTGCCTTCAGAATAAAAACATCTGTTGATTCCCTTGAGTTTAATAATAACATAATCATCTTCTTCAACATTTTTCAAATTGTTTTTACATATCACTCATTTCTATACAGAGCAAACAATACAGACAGTTGGCACAGTTCCTGCTTTCTAAGAGCTGAAAGTCTAAGAAACATGCATGTTTTTTTTTAATTTGTCACTTTATGTCTATAGTACTACCATTCACCCAGCTTCCTGAAGTGGAAATCTTAGGATTACTTTTAATTCTTCTTTCTCAAAAATGTTTATCTTTATTTTGTTCTACGTCACAAATATTAAATTTACAAACAGACAATGTGGTGTTTACACATGTAGAGCATTCACTTGGTAGAGATTTAGTTAGCTTCTGTTTTGTACTCAACTCTGTGGTGGTTGCTAGAGGACATTGACTGCCAATTCCCTCATAGAGTGTAACGTTTAATGGGAAGATAAGACAACGCTGTGACACAATTTTGTGAAAACCTGCATTAGAGACTTAAAAAACAAAATATGTGAGATCAGAAGTGGAAGGGAAGTCAAGGAAAGCTCCACTTGAATTCCTACTCATCCTTTAAAGCTATTTCATGAGGCAAAGAGGGACAGAGAAAAGTAGTCCAGGCATAGAAAGCAGCTTGGGCAAGAAAGGCTGCATGGGTGTGTGACAGGCTGGGGGACAGAGCATGAACCTGTTTGGCTGTAGCATAGCATGTCTAGAAACTAGAAATGAGATATAGCTAGAAGAGTAGAGTGGTGCTGGACTTTGGACAGCCTTGAATACCAAGCAAAGGATCTCAGACTTTACTTGAAGGACATTAAGGAAACACTAAAGATTTTTGAGTAAAGTAGTGGCATGACCTGAGGGACACATAGGAAGATGATTGATCAGAGACATGAAACAGGAAGACCTGTATTTCAATAACTGTAATGAAAATAATAGTTAACATTGATATGTCACCTTAAGGTTTACAAAGCAATTGATGTACTTTATCTAATTTGATCTTGATTTTCCAAATTTAACCCTCATGATAATAGCTGCTGTTATCTGAAATGGCTGCTATTGTGATACCCATTTTGCAGATGAAGAAACTGAACTGAAAAAGGTTAAGTTTCCAAATTTCCTGTGGACAAGTATTAACCCTATTTTATATATTAGGAAACTGAGGGCTGAGAGAGATTAAATTAATTATGCAGAGTCACGGGTAGTTTCTAGAGTAGTGGCAATATATCCCATCCTGCAGTTGAATTGAGGGTCTGTAATTGGTTTTGATGCCTCTGGGAACAGAAAAGAAGAAGCTAAGTTAACAAAAGAACAATTCTGACTCTATAACAAGACATCATACTTGGTTGGATTTGTAAAGTTTGGGAAAAGGTGAAGTTAAAGCTAACCCTAAGATTGCCACCCCAGAGAACTGGGTGAATGATACTATCACAGACAGAAAGGGATGTCAAGAGGAACAAGGTTTAAGTAATAAAAATAGCCCGATTTTGGATGGGTGAGTGTGGAGGTACTGGTAAGTCATCTGGGTCTAGATTCCTGAAAAGTGGAACTTGGGAACTTAGAGCTTAGGAGAGATAATGAATGGATTTAGAAAGTTCTCTGCATAGAGACAATGATTAAAATCATAGGAATGACTTAGAATACTAAGGAAGAGAATGCCACCAAGGGTCACTCATTGTTGCTGTACAGTTTCTTTAAGGAATACCCACCCACATTAAAGGGTCGTGAAGAAGACAAGGAGACAGACGTAAGGGAAGGTAGGAAAAGAACTGAGAATGTGGCATTTCTAAAACCAGGAGAAGAGCAATCAAATATGAAAAAACTATGGAAAAGTCAAGATGGAGGAAGTTTGAAAAGAAGCCATTGGATTTGGTGATTGAATAGCAATTTCAGTAGAGTGGTAGAGATGGAAACCAGATCTCATGATATTGAAGTGAGAAGAGAGTAAGAGAGCTACTGTCTGAGCCAAATGGAGTAAGTTGTTATTAACAACTTTTGAAAAGTTATTTTTTCATTTATTTTTTAGATATTTCCCAATTATATGGGAGAATTTTATTAATTTTTTTAAAATTTTGAGTTCCAGATTCTCTTTCTCCCTCCCTTCTATATCCCCTCTTTGAGTTGGCAAGCGATTTGATGTTAATTATATACATGAAGTATAGACAGCTTTTTAAAGAAACTTAGCAGTAAAGAGAAGCATAAACAGAAGATGGGTAGCTGGATGACATCATGATGATGATAATGATAGTAGCTAATATATAGTTCTTTAAGGTTGGTAAAATACTTTACATATGTTTTCTCATTTAACCCTCATGATAATAGCTGCTGTTATCTGAAATGGCTGCTATTATGATACCCATTTTGCAGATGAAGAAACTGAACTGAAAAAGGTTAAGTGACTTTCTCAGGGTCACCTGAGACAGAATTTGAACTCAGGTTTTCCTGACTCTTAAGTCCAGCCCTCTATCTTCTAACTGCCTCTAAAAGGATCAAAGGGCATTATATTTTAGTATTGGGATGATTTGATCACATTTGTAGGAAAATGGGAAAGAGGTAGTTGTGAAGGCAGAGGTTGTGCTAAAACCAGCTCATACTGTTAAATTTTCATTGTATTTATCCTTTGAAGACCAGCGAACATTACAAATTAGAGCTTGGCTTATTTTGGTTGTCTGAACTTAAGAATATGGTGGAGAACATGTCAGTAGTACAGATTAAAATGAAAAGTGTGCAGATAAAAGATTAAGTTTAGTAAAGAGCTGAGTATAGTTCTTGTGTGACCAGAGGAAAGGAGGAAAGAGTGAATGTGTTGAAAAGTTTTCAGGAGAACCAAGGGGGAGATCATGTCAGGTGGCCTGTCTTCTTGGTGAAATGAGAGCCTGGGTCATTTCCTGTAAGCATAGTGAGGAGAAAAGAGAAGGTTTGAAATAGCTTTTGTAGGAAATAACAGGGAAGTTATTAAGATAGAGTGGAATTTTCATATAGCATTGAAATTGGACATAACATATTGTAGAGTGTAAAGTCACCTTGATTTTATAAATTTCTCCATTGACACTGAACTTTCTTGGAGCAGGATTGCAGAAAATCGCACGATTAAGGTTAATGAAGGGTGAGAGGTTAATGAAGGATGAAATCTTCACAGGTCAGGAATGGTCGAAGATCAGAGGCAGAATGGATTCTAGGGAATCAGTTTAGGAAAACAGTGGCAGACAATGTGGTCAAGACTGGGTGTGGACACAGTGAATGAAATGAAATGGGTTTGAGTCAACACAGCTGAGACTCTGATAGAGGTAGGCATAAAAATTTCAGTGTGAATGAGAATTGGAAGGATAAGAGATTGTGGTTAAAGGGTAGGATTCCAGTTTGAGGAATTGGAGACGGTACAGTTCTAAGAGACAGTCTTGTTATGACTGCTTGCATGGGACTTATGTAGGGTAGAAAAGGATGTTAAAGACTTTAAAGACACTGCAGAAGAGGTCAGCCTAGTGGGATACATGGGATTCAAAAGACTTTTATTGAGAGATGTTGGTAGGAAAAAAAAGGTCTAAAAGCAGTAGGTTGGAGCAACAAGTATAGCCAACCCTTCTCCTGACCTGGTAAGTCAGCCTTGCAGTTGCAGGTGATGTGGTGTCACCAGAGAAGAACCAAGTCATGATTAAAGGAGAAGTAGAACTGTTCGTTAAAAAGCTTAGGAACTTAGGGGATTTTTGCAGTAGAGTGGGTCTTCCAGAGGTCACAGTGGAGTAGGCTGTAAAGAAGATGAACTATTGTTACTTCCTTGTGATGTCAGGACTTGAGTCTTCTTGTCCTCTTGGAGGGGGAGGGTAAAGTAGCTCTGCTAGTGATTTATGGGTCAAGACAAAGGGAAGAGCATTATTAAGATGAAGGCCAGGTTCAGTAGAATGGAATCTCCTTGAGAGTTTATAATGTTTCACTTTTCCCTCCATATCCCCAGTGTCTAGCATAGTTTATGGCACATTGCAGATGATTAAATCTTAAATTTATTATTAACAGATACTTGATTGATTGAACCAGGGAGGACTAAAGCTAATTGGAATATGGATGATAGTTTTGCAGAAGGCTCTATGGATATGCTGCTTGCATCTAAGGCAGAGAGATTAAATGACCTGGATTAAGTAGTACAGCAGAAGAGAAATAGTAGGCTACGGACAGCGTTTAGCAAGGGAAGTTAACCCACCTCAAAATTCAAAACAAAACTTGAAATGTTTATATTTTGGGATTTCTTTGGGAAGCTTCAATCCCAGATATACTGGGTTCCTCATTATGGGCTTGAAGTTGATTATCTTATCCTTTGAGTATAAAGGCCAAGGAACCCTTTCAGTGGTTTTTTATGAGTGAGTGGCAGTGGAGGTCAGGGAGAGGTACCTGTCATGGCTTCTGTCTAGACTAGAAATGTAGAGGAAAGCAATCACTAGACAAGGACGAAGATGAGCTCTGTCAGAAATCAGAATAGTGTCTGTGCCTGTAATTTAGTTGCTATAGGAAACTCGCCATTGAAGAAACTTCTTCTGCCAAGGCACATTTGCACCTTCTCTGTAACTTAGAATCTTAGAGTTACCTTGAATACTGAGAGGTTAAATGAATGTACACAGCCAGCTTATGTCCTAGGCAGGATGTAAGTGCAACCATATCTTACTAGCTTCATTGCCAGTTTGCTATCCATTGTGCCCATTCTCTTTTTAGATCTAGATCAAGAGTAAATCAGTTGGTTTAAAAATAGGGCATTCCAGGCCTATGAAGGCTTCTCTGAAGCATTGCAAAGATAGCAATAGGCAAAAAGGTTGACTTACAAGGTCAAGAGAAGGTTTGGGCATACTTGTTGTTTTCATCCTTTATGATTTTAAAATATTTTATATTAACTATACTATTACCATGATTTTTCCTAGAGGAGAACGCATCTGACCTGTGCTGCATAATCTCCTCTCTGGTGCAAGTGATGATGGACCCGTACTGTAGAACCAGGTTTGGTTTTCAGAGCCTTATCCAAAAGGAATGGATAATGGGTGGGCACTGTTTCTTGGATAGATGCAACCATCTACGCCAGAATGATAAAGAGGAGGTAAGTTTCCTGCTGACTATTTCAGAGTTTCACTTGCAGTGGATCTTAGTGAAAATATGACTTAGCACATCAATTCTGGTGTAAGATCACTACTGGCAAAAGCTTTTTGAGTTCACCTATGTTAGGAAAGAATTGAATTTTCCAAGTTACTACAAAAAGTTGAACAATTCTAATGAAGTGATTTGTAGGTGAAAAAAACATTAAAGAGATCCTCTCAGGGCGGAGCCAAGATGGTGGAGTAGAAAGATGTACATATGCTAGCTCTCTCCCCGTAGCCCATAAAATACCTGTAAAGAAAAACTGTCAACAAATTCTAGAGCAGCAGAAGCCACAGAACATCAGAGTGAAGGTTTCCAGCCTAGGGTGACCTGAATGGCTGACTGGAAACGTCTATCACGGCTCTGGGAGGAGGATGCAAGCAGGCCTCGGGGATGGAATCCCCAGTCACAGCAGCAGTAGTTCACAGATCCCTCAACCTACAGGCACCAAAGGTCAGTGACAGGATTTTTTCAGCTGGCCCCCAAGGGAGAAGGGCCTTCCCATAGCTCAGGCAGTGGCGGCAGAGGCCTTATCAGGCAGGCAGCAGCAGTTCCCACAGCAGCCTGCATCCCTTATTGGATCATAAAACCCCTGGGAGCACTGAGCAGCTGATCCTTACCTCAGCCCTGTGTAGAAGCCCTGCTCCCACCTAACACTCCTGAGGAATTTGAGTAGCTGATTTTTATCTCAAACTGAATGGTGGCCCTGCCCTCGAAGCTTATCTGAATCTCAGCCCCCAGTGCTGGCTTGGTGGAACTGGAGGCGAGGCGGTTGTGAAGAGGAAACTCTGCTAAGATTCTGGCTACAAAAATCTCTGCTTGTTCCCAGACCAGTGTACACACTTGATTGTACCACCTTGGAGGAACTGAGATCTTATAGATCCCCAGAGTATACCCTACTCTTGACAAAGGACCCAAAAGTCAAGTAACTGGTTGGGACAATGCCCAAAAAAGGAAAAAAAATAAGACTATAGAAGGTTACTTTCTTGGTGAACAGAT
>CM053769.1:666985542-667070106 GCA_028658325.1 Potorous gilbertii
AAAATAGGCTAACTCAATTGGCAAAAGAGGTTCAAAAAGCCAATGAGGAGAAGAATGCTTTCAAAAGCAGAATTAGCCAAATGAAAAAGGAAGTTCAAAAGCTCACTGAAGAAAATAGTTCTCTCAAAATTAGAATGGAACAGATGGAGGCAATGACTTTCTGAGAAACCAAGAAATCACAAAACAAAACCAAAAGAATGAAAAAATGGAAGATGATATGAACTATCTCATTGGAAAAACAAGTGACCTGGAGAATAGATCCAGGAGAGACAATTTAAAAATTATGGGACTACTTGAAAGCCATGACCAAAAAAAGAGCCCAGACATCATCTTTCATGAAATTATCAAGGAATACTGTATATTTCAATTCTAAATATTGAAAGAATCCACCGATCACCACCTGAAAGAGATCCAAAAAGAGAAACTCCTAGGAACATTATGGCCAAATTCCAGAGTTTCCCAGTCAAGGAGAAAAGATTGCAAGCAACTAGAAAGAACAATTGGAGCATTGTGGAAATACCATGAGGATAACACAAGTTCTAGCAGCTTCAACATTAAGGGATCACATGGCTTGGAATATGATATTCCAGAAGTCAAAGGAACTAGGACTAAAACCAAGAATCACATACTCAGCAAAACTGAGTATAATACTTGAGGGGGAAAAATAACCTCTCAATGAAATAGAGGACTTTGAAGCATTCTTGATGAAAAGACCAGAGCTGAAAAGAAAATATGACTTTCAAACACAAGAATGAAAAGAAGCATGAAAAGGTAAAGAGGAAAGAGAAATCATGAGGGACTTACTAAAGTTGAACTGTTTTCCATGGAGGGAAAAAGGGGGGAGATGAGAGAAAAAACATGAAGTTTACTCTCATCACATTTGACTCAAGGAAGGAATAAAATGCACAGTCATTTTGGTATGAAAACTTACCTTACAGTAGAGGAAAGTGGGGGAGAAGGGGATAAGCAGGTTGGATGGGATGATGGAAGGGAGGGCAATGGGAGGAGGGAGCAATTAGAAGTCAACACTCTTGGAGAGGGACAAGGTCAAAAAAGAGAATAGAAGAAATGAGGAACAGGATAGGATGGAGGGAAATATAGTTAGTCTTTTACACCATAACTATTATGGAAGTCTTCTGCAGAACTACACAGGTATGGCCTATATTGAATTACTTGCCTTCCCAGTGGGGATGGGTGGGGAGGAAAGAAGGAGGAGAAGTTGGAACTCAAAGTTTTAGGAACAACTATTGAGTATTGTTCTTGCATTCAACTAGGAAATAAGAAATACAGGTAATGGGGTATAGAAATTTATCTTGCCCTATAAGACAAGAGAGAAGATGGAGATAGGGGAAGGGAGGAATGTTAGAAGGCAGGGCAGATTGGTGATAGGGGTAATCAGAATGCTCAGAGTTTTGGGGTGGAAGGAGGGGAGAAATGGGGAGAAAATTTGAAACTCAAAATTTTGTGGAAGTGAATGTTGAAAACTTAAATAATAAAAAGAAATGACATAGAATTGCAGCTGTCTACAAATGAGTGAAAATGTTCTCATCTATTTCCATGATGATTCTCATTAAAATAAGAGAACCAGAAGAGAGTTTAGAAGGAAAAACACACAAGAAGGATAGCATTAAGTTGACATGTTGCATTTTTACTAAAGCAAGCTATATGGGATATAAATTTGATGTTTCACATTTAAGCACCTGTCCTTTGTATTCATCAAGCAAGCTTTGCCATGGAATGGTTTTCTTGTTTGGAATTTTCAAAATTAGCTTGATTTTATTGAGTGACACCTACCTTAAAACAGCTGCTGATTTTAGTCTTTTATTTGTCTTTACAGAAAAAAAAATATCTAGAATGCTCATTGTTGTATAGAAAAAAAATCAATGGTATATATGAAGAAAATTTTGCCTTACACATAAAAAGCAGAATATTAACTTCAGATCACCATTTCAGTGCAGTAACATTGAACACAGTTCTGAATAAAACTTCAGTGAAGACAGGCCATGGGTGATCTAAGAATTTTAATAAAGCTGCAAAATATGTTTTGTAGAAATCCTGCTGTACTTTTCTGTAACATTGACATGTTGTGTGATTCGCCAATTCAGTCACCCAGAAAGGAATAATGAAAATCCCACTTTTTTTTCCAGTTTGCAAATCTGAAGGGTAATAATTGTGTGGCTTGTAGCCTCTTATTTTTCTTACTCAGTTCAGGAAATATTTACTGACTACCTGTAGCATAGATAGTGCTGTACACAGCTACCCAAAAAGCGTGAGACAAAGCCTCTTGCCTTTAATAAGGCCCTCTATCTTCCTGAAGAGCCTGCAGCTCTGTTTCCTTAGACTGACTTAATTCCTATCTGGCCCTAGGCCCATACACACATTATGCATTAGTAGATCTAAATTAATATACTAAACCCCTCTTGTGTTAGAGTGCGTCTTGTTTTTTGAGGACTTATGGCAGCTCTCCTTTGTCTCTATGCCTTCTTGTCATTTAGGTTCCTGTTTTCCTGCTTTTCCTAGACTGTGTTTGGCAGCTGGTGCAGCAGCATCCTCCGGCTTTCGAGTTCACAGAGACATACTTGACTGTTTTGTCTGATAGCCTCTACATACCTATCTTTAGTACTTTCTTCTTCAACTCGCCGTATCAGAAAGACATTAATGTGGTAAGTGTCCCTGGTAGGATTTCATTGTCTTATCTGCTGATTCTTGTGCCAGTTGTTTGTGCCATCAAAGCCCTTTTTGTTCTTCATGGTATTAACAAGGTGTACCTAAGCTTTGTTGTTCTGCTCTGAAACTGCTGCCGGCAGAGCACATCCATCCTTGGAATAGCTGAGTGAAAATTAATAAAGCAGGAACACATTTCAAACTACTCTTTAACAGTTTTTGTCTCACTTAACAAGAAAGTCTGTGAGACTTAAATGTATTAAAGCCTGCCCATTAGAGTCTTAGAACATAGCCCTAGGCATGCTCCTCTTCTTGTCCCAAAGTCCCTTAACAACTCACGTTTGTATAATAATTTTTTAAATTTTGTAAGGGGTTTTTTTTTTTTTGCTACCTTGTGAAGGTAGATAGTTCTAGTACTTCTAGTTCTTAGGTTAAGAAACTGAGGTTTAGAAATAAAATGACTTTCTTTAGGGTCACACAGTAAGTACCAGAGCTAGGATTTGAACTCGTCTCACTTGACTCTAAGTCCTAGTTATTTTTCCACTATGATGTTCTGTCTCTCTGTAAAATATAAGGGAGCCACTTCTCATCCCTAAGGTTACTGTAGTCTTGTATAAATGCTGTAACACCCATTCATTTTAGTTGAAACTCCAGGGTTCTTGAAATCCAGGTCTCGTCCCATTTTAGCAAATGTTTTTTAGTGAATAACTTAATGAAAACCAAGTCTCCTAACATATGTAAATGACAGATGAATGATAAATGTCAGACAGTCATCGTTTCTGGAAAGGGAGCCTTGTAATCCTGACAACATTCTCTTTCTTCTCAGAGTTTTGCCATGTTCTGTCCCACCCTTGGAACCAGTATGATATGTGCTTGTCTTGGCAGGGTAAGGAAAGCCAGGACTCACAAAGCAGGCCTTTGAGTCTCCTCACCGTTTGGGATTGGTCTGTGCAGTTTGAACCGAAGGCTCAGATTTTGCTCAACAATCCTCTTTATGTAGAAAAGCCAAAACTGGATAGAAGCCAGCGGAGAGCACCTCATTTTAAAGTAAGATATTTACATTTCTGATCTTTCTTGTCTACTCAGCCATATATAATATCATAAAGAATTTTTCTTATTATATATATAATTGATGTTAATATGTGTTGCTGCTTCGTATCCGGAGGCATTTGTGATTGGCCAAATATAAAGGACCATGTTAGGGCTATTTACATTTTGAAGATCAGAATTTGTACTGTGTTTCAGAATGACTTTGAAAAATAGTCTTTTAGCACTAAAAATATGATTCTGCCAGGCAATGCCAAATAAACACTTATTTAACAAGACGTCATTGTAAGTTTAAAAGTATAATTCCTAAGATATAGCTTATCCGTTGTCTTCATATGTTATTTTGGCAACAAAAATGAAATTGATTCTATTTTACTAAGTCCCCAAGTTAACCAGTTAGTAAATGTTTATTAAGCACCTACCATGTGCCAGGTTCTGTGTGCAATACAGAAAGAAACATAAGCCCCCAAGAAGCTCACAGTCCTATGTAAGCATAAAAAAAATGCATACAAACAAGCTATGTACAGGATAAATGGGAGGTAATTAACAGAGGAAAGGCACTAGAATTAAGAAGGATTGAGAACGCTTTTTGTAAAAGATAAGATTTTAGTTGGAACTTAAAGGAGCTGATGAGGTCACTAGTTAAAATAGAGGAAATAGAGTGTTCCACACATGAGGGACAGCCAGAGAAAATTCACAAAGCAGAGAGAAGCATCTTGTTTGTGGATAGCCAAGGCCAGTGTCACTGGATTGAAGAGTGCATATTGAAGAGACTGGAAAGATAAAAGGAGATTAAATTGTGAAGGGCTTTGAATGACAAACAGAAGATTTTGTATTTGATCCTGGAGGCAATAAGAAGCCTGTAGAGTTTATTAAGTAAGGAATGATGTGATTGGACCTATACTTTAGGAAAAGCATTTTAGTGGCGAAATAGTAGATGGACTGGAGTAAGGAGAGACTTGAGGCAGGCAGACCCACAAGTAGGGTATTGCAGTCGTCCAGACATGAGGTGATGAGGGCCTACACCAGAGTCATGGCAGTATCAGAGGAGATAAGTGTTGCAAGAGTAAAATCGAGAGGCCTTGCCATTAGCTTGGTTATGGGAGGTTGGGGGTGGGGAGAGAGACAGACAGAGACAGAGAGAGGAGTCAAGGTGACACCTAGGTTGTAGACATTCAGGACAGGGAGGATGGTGTTGCCAGCAGTAATCAGGAAGCTAGGAGCGGAGAAGAAAGGTTTGGGGAAAAGACAATGAATTCAGTTTGGGACATGTTGAATTTAAGATACCTTTTGACATCCAGTTCTAGATGCCTGAAAGGCAGTTAGAGAGGTAAGATTGGAGGAGAGCAGAGAGTTTGGGGCAGGATAGATAGATTTGAGAATTGTCATCATAGAGACGGTAATTATATCCACGGGAGCAGATGAGATTATCAATTGAAATAGTTCAGAGGAAGAAGAAAAAGAGGGCCCAGCACAGAAGCCTCTCTAGGACACCTGTGGTTAGAGGGCATGACCTGGAAGAGGTTCCAAAAGAGTCTACGGAGGAGCGGTCATATAAGTAAGAGGAGAAGCAGGAGACAATTGTGCCTCACACCTAGAGAAGAGACATGGAAAGAGTGACCAGTAATGCCAAAGATTGCATAGAAGTTGAGAACGAGGATGGAGAAAATGACCATTGGATTTTGCAATTAAAGCATCATTAGGAACTTTGGAGAGAGGAGTTTCAGTGGCATTATGAAGTGAGATACCAGAGGTTAAGAAGGAACTAGAGGAGAGAAAATGAAGGTGTCTGTTGTACATGGCCTTTGTTCGAGGGAGTTTAGCCACAAAGGGCAGAAGAGATATAGAATGATAGTTAATGGGGATGAAAGGATCAAGTAAAGGTTTTTTCAGGGTGGGGAGACATGGGCATGTTTGTAGATAGTTGGAAAGGAGCCTTAGACAGGGAGAGGTTGAAAATAAGTGATAGAGTAGGGATGTCAGAGGGATCAGTCTGTCGGATGGAATATCTTGAGCAGATGTGGGGGGTTAGCCTTGGTAAGAAGTAAGGCCACCTCATGATATTAGACAGGAGTGAAGGAGGAGACGATGGCAGAAGGTATGAGTGATGGGAGATGGGCAACAGGAAGAAGATGGAGTTTATAGTGAATAACCTAGATATTTTTCTGCAAAATAAGAGGCAGCTTTCTCAGCTAGGAAAACCATAGGAGGTTTGAGAAGGGATGGAAAGATTTGGAAGAGCTGCTGTGGAGAGTGGAATAATGAGTTAATAAGGAAAATACATATAATAATATTGCTTAGCAACGGTAGGGGCCCAGCTGAGGTTGGGTAACAAATCTGTGGTGGACCCAATCAGAATGGTCCCTGTGATTTTCACCACCTTGGTTCAGTGTTTATGTAGGTGCAAAGGCAATAAATGATGGTTGTGATCCAAGGCTGAGGCTTTGCAATGAGTGCAGTAACTTGGGGCTCTGAATTCAAGGGAGGAGGACAGTGTAGAGTTGAATTGGTTCACCAGGAGGTCAAGATGAAGAGAAGAGAAGAAAGTGAAGGGGAGGTAACCTGAAAAAGAACTGAGAGGTTGAGTGGGGTAGAGGTCGTGGTGCAGAGAAGAGCAGGGCTTGGGAGGCAGAGGGAAAGGTGGGGAGGCAATGGAGTCAGTAATAAATGTTAAAAAGCCTTTCTTTTTCTTTAACTTTTTGATAATTTTTGTTTTGATATCACTTATTTCCAAAATGTATCTCTTTCCCGAGAGCCATCCCATGTAACAAAGGAAAAACTAAACAACAATCGAGAAAGTCTGGCATTAGCTCTAATAAGTCCAAAGAAGCCATTGTTTTCTCATGTCCCTTTGTTGGAGCCAAGCTTATTCATTATAATTTTACTGAATTCTGTTTTGTTGTTCTTTCCACTTCTTCATCATAGTCTTTATGTATATTGTTTGGCTGATTCTGCTTCCTTTATTTTGCATTAGTTCAGATAAGTCTTACCAGGCTTTTCTGTATTCATTGTATTTTTTTCTCACAGTGCAGTAATAGTCCACTATATTCATGTACCAAAATTGTTTAGCCATTTTCAGAAGGCTATTTTCTAATTAAAGTGTATTTAAACACAACAGTACCCTTCCTCTCACTCTCTCCCCAAGTCATTTCACTTTAACAATAGTATATTAGTCACTGAAATACTTCCCCCAAAGAGGAAACAGAATCATAGATTTATAGTTAAAAAGTAATTTAAACTAATTCACAGCTATTTCTTCATTATAGGAAATTGCTCCCAAAAGTGCCTCAGTGAAATGGAAGTCAGTGGTCACAATTCCCTTAATAAACTTATGTTGCTGTTGCTTTATCTTTTGTTGTCTAATTCTGGTAGAGCCCAAGATGGGGGAAAGCTGGGAGCTGCGCTTGGCTCTCATGTTTGTCCTTGCTTTAGTGAAAGGAGGTCATTCAGTGGCCTGTGTGAAAATGTGAATTTTTTTTTTTTTAATAAGGATTAAGAGTTTGGACCAGACCGGGCTTAGACTTGAAGATCTGAAAATGCAAACTACTCCAGTGCCTTTTCAGTAATAGTAACTGACACATACTTTAAAATTTGCAAAATGCTTTCCATGCATTATATAATTGAGAGGAATGGGGAGAGAGTTTTATATAAGTTATATAAGTTTTATATATTATATATGTTATATAATATAGTTTTATATAAGTTATATAAATTTATATATTATATGTTATATATTCATATATTATTTATATAAGTTATATATTTATATAAGTTTTATAGATGGTGTTATCTCTCTTTTACACTTGAGGAAGTCAAGGCTCAGAGGGTATGACTGGCCTAGGATCACACAGCTGGTACCTGTGTGAGGCAGGTTTCAACCCCAGGTCTTCCTGACTCCCAGTTCAGTGTTTCATTCACATTCAATCAACAAGCATGCATTAAGCACCCATTATTTGCCAGGCCTTTCAAAGGATTTTATAGACTGAACATGGTACTTATACTTCTGTGGTTTTAAACTCTTGCCCCCAGTATTGGATCTGAAGACAGTCCGTTTTTGGAAGTGAAATATACAAAATGCTGTTAACTGAGTCATTTTGGTATTTTTCCAGAAATCAGTTGTTCCTTAGTGCGTTACACCCCCTAGTGGCTTCACATAGACACATCTTGTCATGGCTGCCTTGGAACCCCATAGTATTTTAGAATGTGGGAACTTGGACAGTCCTTAGAAATGATCTAGTCTGACCCCGTCATTTTACAGATGAGGAAGATGTGACCAGATTTTAGCTCAGAATTCCACCCAGATCTAGTTTTTCTGACTTCTCCAGACTTGGGAGTGTCAAAGGTCCTAAGACCCTTAGAATTTGAATAGAGGGAAAGTTTGAGCAAATAATAATTTTCAAGTTGTATAGAGCAAAGGAATCGGCCACAGGATCCTAAGGCATTTAAATAAACACGGAATTGTGGAACCTCTAGAGTAGGAAGGGTTTTAGAGCTCATTTTGTCCAAGTCCCTCATTTTACATATGAAAAAACTGAGGCCTAGATGTAGTTAGTTGTGGTAGGGCATGTTCTATCCTGTATTCCTTCTCTCACACCATGGGTGTCCCATTATACCACGTGCCCTGAGATGATCGCTGAGTCTCCAAGTTGGAGGGACCTCAGAGGAGATCTTGTCTAAACTGTGATCAGACAGGAATCCCCTCTTCCGTCTACCTGACCGGTGATCATTCAACTTTTGCTTCACAACATCTAGTGAAGGGAATCTCCCCTTTCTTGAGGCAGCTTCTGGGTAAGTAAGGCTAATTGTGGTTGATAGTTTTTTCTTCTATCTAGTCTAAAATGACCTCTTCATGATTTCAGCCCATGGATCGTTTTCTTTCCTCTGGGGTTAAGTGAAAGTCTAATCCCTCTTTCATTGACAGCCTTTTAAATGATCATAGCTATCTTGTCTCCCTTATTCTCCCCCAATACCCCACTTAAATCTTTAGATTCTAGGACAATAGACTTAGAGATGGGAGGGACCTCAGGCTATCACCCACCCCTTCGGTTTTCAGATAAGGAAACTCTAGCCAAAAGGTTAAGAGACTTGCCCTGGGCCACAGAGCTGGGAAGTCCTGGAATTCCAAATTCAACATCACATGACATACATGATTGTTTTCCATGTGAGTCACAGTCCTATATTATCAATATCCTTCCTAAAATGTGGTGACTAGAACTGAACACAGTACTGCAAATGTGGTCCTAAGATCTCCTTTTCTTCCCCCTTCCCCCACATATAGATCCCTTTTTTTTTTTTTTTTTTTTTAAACAGGGTATAGGCAGTCCCTGCTCAGGCCCTGGCAGGGACTTTCAGTTAGTTGCAGATAAACAATTCAGAGTTCATTGGTCTATTTTAAAGGTTTTCATATAAAATTATTATCAGTTAATTTAGAGTAAGTTCCTAAAGTACATTAAATTAGGGCATTGTGTAGGTACTTACCAGGACCTGGCTTCTTTTAGCTTATCCCCGTAAAAATTCCACTTACTAAAGAACTGCTCTGTCTACATAGGAGGAGGAGTAAGAGGGGATCACTCTAGGTGTTGGGGATCCCTGTACGCTCTCTCCTGCTGTCCCAGACACCTGACTCAACACTCTGGCTTTCCACTTTTCCAGCTGACTTGCTGGGAGTATTGTTTGCTTTGGCTTAGTTCAAGAGGATGATGTTATTTCCAAATCAAGTCAAACCCCCTTTCTGTGCGGCCCTAATCTGCCTTTTTCCCCCCATCTCTCCACATGGATTACATCTAATCCTGTTTTTATATAAGTAAATAATATAGCATAACTTCTCCATGCTGTTATATTTTAATAATTTTTAGCTATAAATGGCAAATTGATGTTTCTTAAAACAGTCTTCTGCAGTATTACTTTTTGTATTCAACTGCATCAAGTAGCTATGTTGTTTATTAAACAAAAGTATTTGTGTCTCTCTTAAAGCATCAGCGCCAGCTTTCTCTACCCCTTCCTCAAGCTAAATCATCTCCCAAAAGAGGATTTTTCAGGGAAGAAACAGACCACTTAATCAAAAACTTCCTGGGCAAGAGAATCAGCAAACTAATTAATTCTTCTGATGAACTTCATGACAGTTTTAGAGAATTCTATGATAGCTGGCACAGCAAAACTGTTGACTATCACGGACTGTTGCTTCCTCACATAGAGGGTCCAGAAATCAAAGTCTGGGCCCAGCGCTGCCTACGTTGGATTCCAGAAGCCCAGATCCTAGGAGGTGGCCCCGTGGCCACTATGAGCAAAGTCCTGGAAATGATGGAAGAAGTTCAGAGCTTACAAAAGAAAATTGATGAGAAGCACAGCAGCGAGATGGCACTTCCCCCAGATTTCCCTCCACTGCTAAGGAAGCCCGCCCGTCTGTCCTCTTTATTTCCTTTTGCTTTGCTCCAGAGACATTCCTCCAAGCCAGTCTTGCCCACCAATAGTTGGAAGGCTTTGGGAGATGAAGAAGACTTGGCCAAACAAGAAGATGAGTTTGTTGATCTAGGAGATATGTGACTTAATTTGTTTCTTCAGTTGCTCAGAAACTGGGGAGAAGTGGAGAATTGAGGACTGGGATGGATGTCAGACATTTTTTCTCTCAGCATCAAAATCGTTCATAGTATGGCTTAATATAGGGAGAGGGTTTTTGTGATTTCAGCTATGTCATCACTGGCCCAGTGGTTGGGAAAGCGGATCATTCTTGTTTTGCATTTTGTTTAATGTGGCTAATGAAAGACTATGCAACTGAAACTATCTCTAGGAGTGCTAATTATTTTGCAGGGTGTTACAACTTGACACCTGAATAAGATCATGTCCTTTTGTGTAATTTTGATAAAGCACAGGGGTAAGGAAGATGTTTTCATATCTAGATTACAGTTAAAGGACTTGAACAATTATTTTTGGTCATTTTGCTAAAATTCTTTCTGTGCCAAAATTATTGTTACCCAGTCAATAAGAAGAGTCCATTTTCTTACCCGTGTCATTTTAAGATACCTCTCAAAATGCATTTGTATGAAAAGGATCAAAAGATTTATTTAGGGAACGGGAGGGATGTGAAGATGCTATTGTATATGTTTAAACAAAACAGTTCATTGTTCTCTACTTCTCAGCCATTGAAAAACTGAGAAAATTCCAGATCCCTGACTTTTTAGTCATTCCTTTTCACCCTCGATGATAAAAAGAGCAGATTTAGTAACCCATTTTCCTATAGTAGCTGTCTGTCTTTCTCTACCCCTCATCCTCTTATTCATTCATTCAGCACCTTCGGTGTGCCCGTGCTCTCTCTAAGCTGCACTTTGTTGATGCCTGGGGGTGCTTGTTTCTGGCTGCTTGCTGCTCATCCTCCTAGTCAGACTGAGGTTCTCTTCAGTGTGGTGGAGGAGCCTCCAGTTCTTCTAGAGAAGCTGAACTTTTCATCTGAGCCTCCCAGTATTTGGAGCGAACTGCTTAATGTTTTTCTTCGTGTGCACTGAGACTCTAGAACTTTGTAACTAGAGCATTGAGAACCGTAGCCTTCTGTGGCAACCCCAGAGGTGTCCTTTGATAGCGTCTGTCCCATGTGCAGGCCGATGCTTTCACTTAGGAAAGCATTTGACCATTGGAATCGAGTTGCCGAATATCTTGTAGTACCTCAGTGATTTGAAAAGCCATAGAAGAAATGACATCCCTTTTAGATCTGCTGTGTGAATAATCTATTTTTATGCAAAAAAGTACACTTTGTAAGGACCAGTTATTTTGCTCCTGGTGTGACCTGTCAAATTTTACATGAGAAAGAAAAAAAATCTCGTGTTAAGATTTCTAATCAGTGTTTCCCTTTTGTACTTGTACATGTTTGGTATCTAATAATAGACCCTTTTGTAATTGTTAGATGTTGGAAAAGCTTTTGATTACTCAAGGACAATGACAGAGAATGTTGAAACTGTTTGGGGAGTTTCTAAGTTTGCACTGAATCATCCATATAAATGCAGGAAATTATTGACTGTTCTCCCATCTCCATGTTAACTTTTGAGCCAGGCTGAATCTGTTTAGATGAGAGATGTTGAGACTATGGGAGAATAGGATTAAGGGGAGTGGGGGGAGGGGGCACCCACAAAATGTTCATGTCTCAGTTGCCTTATGAGTCTTAGTAGTGAGGACAGTGTTAAGCTTTGAATAGCAATTTTTACAAGGACACTAGTTCCATAGCTCCCTTCAGTTACATGGGCCTTCAACTAGCACTAACCTCTCTACACTGCTCCACTTTTTCCCTCCCCACCCTCAAATACACTATGGAGCTAACTATTTTTGTTACCATATTATAAAGTGAATATTTATACAGTAGCCTATAAAATCCTTGGATTTTTAGTAAACATGCATTCCAAAAATGCTTTGTGTGATGCTTTATGCTACAGAAATCTTGGGTTAAAGTCACCTATCCATGACTATTGTAATAGCAATTGAATGTGCATTGAAATATTTTTATATACTTTTGAAAACTGCAGTCTAGGAGAAGATTAAGCTG
The DNA here is from genome assembly GCA_028658325.1 of Potorous gilbertii. Classification (NCBI taxonomy): domain Eukaryota; kingdom Metazoa; phylum Chordata; class Mammalia; order Diprotodontia; family Potoroidae; genus Potorous; species Potorous gilbertii. The sequence continues at coordinate 666,997,781 of CM053769.1, forward strand.
TTGTCATTTGTAAGGTCATGACAGTTATGTATTTATATTTGAAATCATATTTCTATAACTTGTGTCTGTGTACAAAATTCTCAAATAGGTTTATATATTGTGAAATTTTTATTAAAGATTGAAACATGGGAAGTACTTAATTGTAAAAGATGAAGTGAAACCATTTAAAACCTTGTTGAAAATGCTGCACTGCAAGTTTAGAAATGTATATTAATTGATTGTATATAATATCCTGAATTTCTCTTTATACCTCCAAGTTTTTACACTGAATACAAGCTAGCTTTAATTGAATTTAAAATATGCCTGTTTTTATGTTGTTTTTTTCTCTTGATGAATAAGCTGTTGGGCAAAATCTGTATAAATTTGCTTTTTATTTTACTGTATGTACAATTAGAGTTTATACTTGTATCACACTGCATCATATCTGATTGCAGGAATTAAAGCACAGTTTAAAAATAATACCCTGTTTTATGTGATGTATTGTGTGTTGTGTCTATCACAGTGTTGGATGCTTTGAAAAAAACAAAGGAAATTGTACACATACACCAACCCCTTCATCCCCACTGAAATAATGTTCATATACCGTTTGTCTTTTCCCATCTTTTTGTGACCAGAAGAAGCAGACCATTGAAGGAGGAGTCAAAAATATATGGGTTCAAATTTGAATTCTGTTATAACATTTTTATGCCAGAGGTATGCTGGTGTTAACGCAGAGGACCAATTGTTAAATTTTCATTGAGAACATTTACACCTCAAAAATTGCCAAAAACTACAAATTAAGGTTTGATTTATTGTTTTGTTGACTGTCTGGACTTAAGAAAGGGATGGAAAAAAATGTTAACAGTGCAAATTAAACTTAAAAGTATATCATGGGTGAATTTTTCTCCCCCAGAAAGCAGTTGGGAAACATTTACCAGCACATTGCTCCTTGTATATAAATATAAATATGACTGTAGGCCAAGTCCCTTGACCACCATGGTTTTCTCATCTCTTAAAATAAATGGGCTAAACTAGATAGTCTCTTAGGTCCTCTATTGCTTGAAGAACAAAATCTTATTAGGAATTAACTTAGCTCACCAGCTCGCTCTCTCTTGCTTTTAGTTTCTCTGCCAAAAAATTTCCACTTGAGCATTCTATCTGCTTCATTTGAGGAAATATTGATGTAAGGAAATCACATAAAAAGAATGAATTTTTCCTCCATTGCTAAGTGGAAAATGATGTGTGTGTTTTTTTCATTCAGAGTAAGTTTCTTGTCTGCTATATTTCTTTAGATCCTATCCACTTTTCATTTTTATTTTTTTTTATGATGTTACCAGGGGTTGAACCTTACTTAAACTGAGCATATGTAACAATCTCCTGGAGTTACTGTCAGATGTTCCCACCCAGAAGGAGAGTTTGTCCCTACAGCTTTCTTTTATTGGAGATTGTATTTTAGTGCAGTAGTAAATAGATCTATCCCTAGGGTAAAGATAATCAAGTGAGCATCCTTAGGCTCCTTAATATTCTTGAGGAACTGTAATAACTCATTTTACATAGTACGTGCTGATTCAGGAGAGTACCATTAGTAGGGGCAGCGTTAGGGGTGCCCTTTGGTAATTACGGTTCTCTTTTTTCACCTTCCCCTTTCAAGGCTTGCCTTTATATTTTAAAACAGACTTTTTCCCTTTCCTCTCTCCTCATGAAGGATTAGGACCTTTGTCTGGTGACAGCCTAGTCAGTCATGGATAATAGCAAGCAAATATTTTGAAAATCACTTAAACTTGGTTATTCTCAGCAATATAATGACCCAAAACAGTTCCAAAGGGTTCATGATGAAAAATGCTATCTTCCTCCAGAGAAAGAACTGATAGAGTCTGAATGCAGATTGAAGCCTGTTTTTTACTCTTCATTTTTTTCATGGATTTTTCATTTTTAGTCTGTGTTTTCTTTCACAGTATGACTAATATGGAAATATGTTTTGTATGATTGCTCATGTAGCAAATTGCTTGCCTGTCAGGGGAGCAGAGAAGAGAGGGAGGAAAAGAACTTTGAACTCAAAATTAAAAAACAAAAGATTGTTTAAAATTATTTTTACATATAATTGGGGAAAATATTCATTAAATAAAGATATTCACTTAAACTTTAAATGTTTCCCAGAAAACAAGATTTTTTGAGTGGATTACTTTGTTTTATCACTGTTGGTTGGATCTGAACTGTAGTAGGTTTTTTTACATTCTTTTATTTTGTTCTTCATCCTTTTTGATACAAAGATATGAAGCATATAAACACATGAATACATGTAATGTAGTACATTTTAAAAGTATTTCTAGATATTTAATGCTGTTTGTGAAACTTTCTAACCTTTTAACAAAAAATGAATTCTCTTAAGTTAGAAGTAGGTTGCAGTAGGATCAGGACAATCTTTTCTCCCTGCCCTGCTGCCCCCTCTCCCCCATTTAGAATTTTTGAGACTTGTCTATTATTTTCACAAAAGGTTTGAGGGAAGTTAATGTTGTGTTCCACATATGAAAGAATCTGAGGCAGAATGGAACTTAAAGGTGGTCTCCGCAGTTTTGATCGTAAAGGTCTTTTTGAACATGTTGGCCTCTTGGCATTGCTTCAAAGTAATCAAGAAGGAAATATAAAAACAAACAGAAAATTGCCTGTCTTTATTAAGGCCATGATGTATACATGTCTGAATATGAGTTGTTGGAGTTACTAAACTCCCCAATACCTTATGAGCAACTCGAACACAAAAAGCCCTAATCCCTCTATCGGTGTGGTTAGGGAGGAGAGTGAATAAATGGAGAGCCTACTCCCCTACAGCTTCCACTCAAGGGAAGAATTCTAGTTTTCTACTTTGTAGTGCTGTTGATTCACCACCTCTATAATCCCCATTTTGTTTTTCTTTTTTGCTTTGACTGATTAAAATCTCATGTGGTTGTAGTACTTGTCAAATGCAGAAGAAAAAACATTTTTACCCTATGACCTGAACCTAGATGGCCAAAGTTAAGATATAATATCTCCTTTAAGGCCTCTAGGCTGTTTAGAACTTCAGGGACCGTACCTGGTTACAGGATCAAACATAAAGTATCCTGGCAGTCTTCAAATTGTTAAGAGGCTCATTAGAACCTCAGGGACTGCTGTTAAACAATTTATAGTGTTATTCAACTTTGTAAACTGGTTTCTGATTCCTTGCTGCATTTTAGTAATCCAGGTTTTTGTTTTTGATTTTTTAATGAGTGGCTGAGTAAAATTCAGCATCCACTCAAGGAAGGAGAATACCCATGAGCAAAACTTCAATGTCCAAACAAAAATTTATTCGAGGATATTCTAGATCTGACTAAGGCCGGAGATTGGCTGGAGATGAGAGGAGGTGCTATGGTCCTCCAAATCCACATCCAGATTGTTATGATAGAATAGCTCCTCCTATGGATTCAAGTCCCATTTCATAGATGAGATGCACCCTTTTTTTCAGGGTAATAGTTGAGGATCAAAGTATTATCTGTTGTCTTGGCTTCTTGATGTACACTTTGGAAATGGCCTCAATTATGACTTTAATATGATACTTTACATGATATACATATATGTATGGATACATATATATGTTTACATACACATCTGTTAACATGTATGTGTAGGTATCTACTTTCTAGTAAGCAATATCATTAATTTTCAGCTGTGAAATTCTAAAAAGCAAACATTCTTATATACATCATAAAAAAAGCAACATAGAAACTACAAACCATATACTATGAAATAAAGCATAGTAGTCATGGTATAACGAACGCCTTACAGCTGTAGAATCCAATTAAGTTAATAAAAATCATCAGCCTTTCTCTGTATTGCTAATAAAACCCAAGAGGATATTTACTAATAAAAGTCCAAGAGGAGATAAGTAAAGAAATTCCCTTTTAAAAACAGTCAAATGCATTAAATATCTGGGGATTTTCCTACCAAGAAAAATAATAAAATTCATTTGAAGTCATAAAAATAAGACTATCAAAGGTTATTATGAAAAATAGTATGAAGAAGGGTAGGGCTTTGACCTGTCAGATCTCAAATTATATGAGGGAGGAAAGAAGGTTTGTGATTTCCAGTGTGTGGAATTCTTGGTATGCAAACTGCTTCCACTGACGTAGGCTGTCACCTCCTCTGTAACTTAGAGAATTCCTTCAGTCATTGAACAAATAGCAGCCCCACCCATGGTGACATAGCTAATATTGTCAGAAATTTGGACTCTTTGGCAAGCCCTTAAATACTATTATACAAAGTAGTAATTATCAAAACTCTCTGGCAATCAAGCTAAAAAAAACAAAAGTACATCAGTCAAAATGCTCCTTTTTCATGGAAAAGGTTTGGTGGCTGAAAAGGGGCAGAAAATTCATTTGTGTAAAGAAAAAGAATGTGAAAGATGGAAGATCCTGCCCATTTCATATGTGATTAGTGGCTGAAATGAGCAAGGGTGGGAGTGGGAGGGAGAAGGGGGAAATGTTTTTGTGTAAGTAAGATAAAAATTCATGTGTGAAAAAAACATTTTCCTATTAAAATGTAAGGGTAGACTGATTTCTGAGTCATGTGACCAACAATATGGAAGACGAGATGTTTTTTCCAGTCCTCACTCTCCAAAACTTCTCAAAATAGGATTGTGTGCATCAGGAGAAGCCCAGGACAGCTGAGCCCTCAGGTGCTCAGAGCAGGCAGCGTGAGCTTTCAGTTTTGTGATCTGAGATCCAATCAGAAATGTCCTTGCTGCTGTTGTAGACTTTGCCAGCATACCTGAATCCAGTCCTCAGTGAAAAAGGTGGACATTTGATCGGAGAGCCATTTGAAGTATTCCTCCCCCTCCTCAAAGTGAGCAGATTATTTAATTTTCCAACACCTCAAACAACAGAAACACAAAGGTCAGTAAGTACAACTACTCAAGAAAGCATATGTAATACAATAAATTGCCACCTCTCTACAGCCTATTAAAAGGAAAACAAATTAGGAAAAGAAAGCAGTCTATTCAGCACTGGTCTCCTGGCTGTTCCACAAACAAGACTGCTCCATCTGGCTGTCCTCCAGGCCTGAAATGTTCTCATCCCTCAAATCCACCTTTTGGCTTCCTAACTTCCTTTAAATCTCCGCTTCTAGAGGAAACCTTTCCTAACTCTTCATAATCCCATTGCCTTTCCTCTTTCAATTATTTCCTATTTATCTTGTATATGTTTGTTTGCTTTGTATATATTTGTTTGCATGCTGTGTCCCTCCTAAGATTGTAAGCTCCTTGGGGCAGGGGCTGTCCTTCGCTCTGGTACCCCCAGGGCTTAGCACAGTACCTGGATCATAGTAGGTGCTTAATGAATATTTGTTTATTGTTAAGATTTTTTTTAAGGAAAACTGAGGAACTATTAAAAGATTTCTTTCTGAAAGCACACAAAGGGATAAAGTGAATATGGAACTTTACCAGGCCTGAAACATCATGGAAAATCTTAAAACTTTACCCTTACAGGTGAATCACTGTATTTTGTGGGATTAAACTGTAAAACTGGAGGGCGCATAAAAGGGGAGAAGGGAGATGGGACCCTTAGGTCAATAGGAGGTACAAGGAAAAGAATGCTGGACTTGGAGTCAGCAAGACCCGATTTGAAAATCCTGCTTGAAATACTTACTATGTAAGTATGTAATATGGCTACGTAATCATAGGCAAGCCACTTAACTTCTCCGAGCCTCAGTTTCCTTGTTGTTAAAATAATAAAATGAACATTTGTAAATTACTTCACAATGCTTAAAGCACTCTATAAATACTAGCTACTATTATTATTACAATAGGTATAAATTGTAAGGATTTGATGCCCAGAAAGACCACTATACCTGAGAGCATACTGTGCCTATAATGGACAAGATCCTGGCTCAGGGAGAGGGGAGTCAAAGCTTATGGGAGCATCCAGAAGGATGGGAGGGAATGGACCCAAAGAGCAGATTCCATGGCAAATGAGAAAGAAAAAAAATGAGTGTGAGGAGGATGGGGTATAGAACTGGAACATGTGATCAGGGACACAAATTTCTATCAATGAAGTAATAGTTCTCCGTGAATTTTTACAAGAATTTATACTTCTGACTGAGGCATAACTGAGAAAAAAGATAGGACAAGACCTATAATCTAATAACACTGAAATTGTTTTTTAAGAAAAGATTCTTTAAAAAGACTAAAGAAATTGGTAAACCTTTATGCTCACCTGATTTTTTTTTAAAAAAGAGCAGAAAATCAAATCAACAAACTATCAGTTAATTAAGGTGAAATCACAACAAAACCAGAAAAAATATAAAAAATCAGAAACTACACAGCTGTGCTCTAACAACACTGAGAATGCAAAAGAATTGTTATAGAGGAGTAACTTTGATAAAGTCTAATGTTTATTCTCCTTGTAAATATGGGGAGATTTCATTTTAATGTCATAAAAGTATCCAACTGAAAACCAAAGGCATGCATCATATGCAAGAGGATATACTTAGTCGCTTTCCACATAAGCACAAGAGTAAACAAGTATACCCACTTTATTCACTGTTTGACATAGTTCTAGAAATGCTAGTAAAAACCATAAGACTAGACAGAAGGGAAGGAGAGGGAAAGGAATAAACATTTCCTGTAGTGCCTGCCATATGCCAGGTATTACACTAATTTATGAATATTACAGATACACGTTTCCTGTGTATCCTCACAACAACCCCCAGTGTAGGTAGTTAATACTCACATTTCACAGTTGTAGGAACTGAGACAAACAGAGGTTAAAAGACTTGCCCAGGCTCACAAGGCCATAGTCTGAAGCTGGATTTGAACTCAGCTCTTGAGTCCATACCCAGCACTTGATCCACTGTACTACCTCCCTACCAATACAAAGGAATTAAAGATATAATGATAGACAAGGAGTAGATAAAGCTATTCTTATTTTGCTGATGACATGTTGGTTTACTTTTAAAATCCTAGGGAATCAACAAAGAAACTAATTAATACCATCAACAAATGTGTAGGCTACAAAATGAACTATTTGTATATAATCATAAAATTTAAGAGGCAATAATAGAAAGACAAATCCAATTTAAAACAAACAACATGTATGCAGTGTTTCGGGATCAAATTACCAAAACATACAGATTAAATTACAAAGGGCTTCTTTAAAGAAATAAAAAACAATTTGAATTGAAGAAATATTTAGTGTTCATGGCTTGCTGGACCATGCCAATGTAATAAAAATGACAGTACTACCAAAGTTAATTTATAGTTTTAATGCTATACCAATCAATCTATCAAATGGATACTTTACAGAACTCAGTAAAATAATAACAAAATTGAATTGGAGAAACAAAAGTTTATAACATAAAGGGAAATATTTTTAAAGGTAGAAATGAAGGGGAAGTAATACTTCCAGACCTCAAACTATGTTATAAAGCACAAGTTATCAGAAACACCTAGTATTGGTTAAAAAATAAAGTAGACCAATGGGCCAGACTAGAAAAGAAAGAATATGATAGAAATCTGGATAACAAGTGTTGGGGAATATGGCAGAAATTAGGCTCAAACCAACCTCTTAGAACACATTCCACAAAATCTACTTATCACCAATATTATAAAAAAAAAATCAAACTGTGCTAGAAACTGTTGCCAAAGAAGTTTACATTTAAATTATTAAATTGGTTTAGTCTTGGGTCTGAGATGGGTAGCATGAAGTTCACAAAACTGTTATTGTAGATGTCCTATATTGTAGGTGCACTTTTTCACTCCTCTTATTCTAGTTTGGCAAAGAGACTAAGTAACATTGATTTCTTCCAAGTCCTTGTTTTAATGATTGACATTCTTAAAGAATTTTCATTGTTTTCAACTTCATTGTAGGTATGATCAACCTAGTATTCATAAAGTGCAAAAATTAATCAAATGTACCTTATTTATAAGAGCTTTTGAAAATTTAAAAATTGGCACTGGAGAGTATGAATCTGAAGTTGAAATTTAAGTCATGTAAGTTTAAAGACATTCTATTTCACAAAATAACAAATTTAATATGCTTCCTAGAAATATATTATTAGAAAATATCATTAAACACATGAAACGACATCTTTTGTCCAACAGAAACAATGATGAAAGAATTTTTAGTTATTTTATTTATTAAAACCATTTACTTGGCTTTATGAAGAATTAACTTTCTATAGATACTTAGTTTAAAAATGTATCATTTAAATGATATTTTTAAACATGAAATTCATTTCCTCAATTTTCAGGATTTATATATAACAATAAAGAATCAATGTTTCAATTTGTACAACTATACAAAAAGCTTAAAAAGATAGTTAGCATTATTGAAATCAGTAGTGCCAAAACTGAAAGAAGTTTCATTTTAATGAATATAATTTGTATAAAGGTGAGAAGTAGTTTTGGTAATATAGCAGATTTAATTATTATAAACTTATTGGGGAAAGAGCAGATTGGGATGAAAATCCATTTGTCAAATCGTGGTTGAATTGCAAATTGGATACAAATTGCAATGAATTGAATCGATACAAATCAGCGGAAGCATTCTTTGACTCTGAAATTTATCATAATGTTACATGTTTCATTATTATTTGTAAAGTCACCTCCTTTATGTCAGTAAAATTTAAAAACTTATGTACATTCATTTATGTATGTATATATGCATTTTTTGAGAGCCAGTTGTTAAACTTTTACAAATACACTACTGACCCTTCACACATAGCTCAATGATCCCTAATTTGAATGTCTCACTGATAGCCTAGAGACATTTTTTCAAAATTTTGATGAGTTCTGCTGATTTTTTCTCTTCTTCCTCATCTTTTTCTTTTAATAAAATTCTTTATTATATAGGATGGCTCTCTGGAAAGGATACAAGGGGGAATTTAGTCAATGCAGTAACAAACTATGTCAATAAAAATTGTTTGTTTTTTTTTAAAGAAAGAGCACTAGATTTAGAATCAAAAGACCTGTGTTTGAGTCCTGGGTCTTCTTACTTAAAGTTTTTGCGACTTAAATAGGTCACTTCCTCCGTCTGGGCTTTGTTTACCTCATCTATAAAATGAAGGAATTGAACTAGATGATCTCTAAAATTCTTCCAAATCTTAACAATATAGAAATTTCTTTCCTATTACTACCACATGTTCACATGTCCCAAACTGAATTCACCATCTTCATTCTTTTTTCCTAACATCTTTATTTCTCTTTATAGTACCATCAGTTTCTTCCTACCTAACTGACCTTTTCTTCTCAGTTTCCTTTGCTTGCTGTTCAACCAGGTCATATCTGCTAATGATGGGTGTGCCCCGAGGCTCTGTCCATTAGAAATAATGATGTTTTGGACATCCTTCCTAAGTAGATGTTTCATAGACATCTTAAGCTCAAAATGTCCAAAAGTGAACTCATTATCTTGTCCCAAAAACTCTCTCTTCACAACTTCACTAATTATTGTTGAGAGTATCACAATCCTCCCCATCCGCCAGACTGGAAACCTAGATATCACCTTCCATTCCTAACTCTGTCTCACTTTCCATTTCAAATCAGTAGTGAAGTCCTTTTAGTTCTGTCTTTTCATGATCTTTTGTAGTCCCTTCTGACGCTACCCTGACCCTGGTGCAGGCCCTCAACACCTTACACCTGCGCTGTTTGGTTTCCCTGCCACCAGTCTTTCCCTACTTGAATTCATCTTCTATTTAGTATTCAACTTGCCCTTCCTAAAATACAAACGCTATTCAGTAACCTCCAGTGGGTTCCTGTCGTCTCCAGGATCAACTATAAAATCCTCTGGCTATCAAAGTCCTTTACAATCTGATACTTTCCTATCTTTCCAGTTTTCTTATGTGTTACACCCCTCCTTTGCAGAAGTGGGAGGTCCACACATAAAGGAACCTTGCAGATTTTTAAAGATTATTGTTTTTGCTGATTATTTTTTACTGCTTTTTCTTTGAAAAATATTCATTGTTTATATGGAAAGGCTCCCTGAGAAGGGAGGTGGGAAGGGGTAAAAGGGAAATTTAGGGTATTAAAAAGATGTCAATAAACACTTTTTTTTTTTAAAAATATGAAGACAGACACAAAAGGACCAGATATAGGATTTAGAAGAACCATTTTAGGACAGAAAAATAACTTCAACTGAAGGGGATTATGCGTCTTCAGTTCATTGGCATATGACTATTTTTAGAGCTTGAAAGGTTAAAACTCACAAAATAGTTAATTAAATATTTGGAAACTGGGAAAATTGAGGAACATTAATTTGTAAATGACAGAATTTCATGGATTTTACTTCATAAGAGAAATGAATCACTGAACATGAAGAGGCTATGATTTGTGCCTTTAGAAGCAGTAAAGAATCAGAGTCATGAAGATAAGAGAGGGTTTTAGAAGGTAGCAACAGTAGTCATCTGACAGGGAGACTTCTAACCAGAGGAAGATTGTTTTGCCGATTGGCCAAAGGCCAGGTGACAGGATTGTAGGAGAGTGGAACTCTGCTGAGTTTTCAGGTATTGCCCTCCAGCAATACCTGAACCAAGCATCCAACCATCTATAGTTTAAGAAAGAGGTGTCAAGCAGGAACATTCCCAAATGTGGCCTAAACCGGATTAATATGTAATGAGAAAATTTTAAAAAATGTTTAATACAATAGAATATAAACAATGTGAATGTGGTTTTCTAAGTCACTATGTGGCCTGAAATAATCTGTGTGTATGGTTCGGTGGCTCCCATTTCCATTTGAGTTTGACAGTACTGGTTTAAGAGAAGTAAAGCCTCTCCAAGGTACCCCAGGTACCTGTTCTCTACTGGCTGTTCTCTGGAAAAGCAAAGGTAAAAATTCAGGTTTTGCAGCTGCTTAGTTATAAATATGCTGCTTGCTGTTGGTCCTTCATTCCCAAAGAAGACCATGACAGCAGGGAGGTGATGCCATGACATGCAAGGGAATTGGATATAAGTGAGGGAGGGCTTATAATGTTATAAATGTAAGAGAGAGATATGGCCAACACAGCATAGGGTTGAGTGAAGACATGGCTAGGTTTGTTTGCAGTTTTTAGAGAGCCAATCTGAGGAGCTTTGCTGTAAGCTCTGCTTGGTTACAGTTTTAAAAAATATATATTCTGTTTTTTCTGAACTCTGATTGGACAATGCAGAATCCTAAAGCATGAAGAGCTGGTTGGACTAGATTTGCCCAGAGTGTAAATCTGAGGAGCTATGCAGTTCTTTGACTTAAAGGAATTGCTGTCACTGTAATGGCATAATAAGTTCTCATTGTAGATGATATAACATTATAATTATCTTGTTTATGCTTTGTTGTTACATAAATGTTTTATGTTTAAAATGTTGTGTGAATGAGAAATCATTGGTGTGGGCCCAAGCTATGGTACCAAGTAGTAAGAATTTATCACCCCACAATGTTACTCCTAAGGAGCATGAGTTTGAGTCATAGATGCTTGATAGTGATGCTGCACTGGAAACCCCAGATGTGCCAGTGTAAGGGCAGGTTGACTGGTTGAGGCTACCCAGAGAGAAAGCATGTGTGTGTCCATGCACCTGCTACACCAAGAAACTAAAGCACACCAGAAACTTGAGAAAGAACATCTTATTTTACAAGAACTATTAGAGAAACTGAAAGGCAGTTTTGATTAAAAAGAAATTCAGAGTAGTGTAAATTCCAAACATGTAAGCAACATATGAAAGTTCATGCCATATTATGGCATATTGCTTATATTTTCTGACAACTGATATTTTGGTTAGTTTTACTGTGCTATTTTTTCCTCTCTCTAGAATATTTCTTACAAGAGATGGTTCATTGAGGAGGAGAGGAGAAAGGACATATTCAGATCTAAACATGATATAAAAACCAAAAAGCATCATTAGAAATATAATATTGTTTTAATTAGTAAATAATTGGAGTATAAAGTTGCATGTAGTAATCACTCTTTTATGCTATTTTGTTTAACTTTTTGAGGGTATTATGCTTTGTAGATGGTTTAGACATCTATTGGGGAATTGATTTTGTTCTTATATATTTATTTAAGTTGTCTATAATCTTCAATGTCAGACCCACTCCAGTGATACTTGATAAATAGGTGTTTTTCTCTGTCAACTGTGTTAAAGAAACCAAAAATTATCCTGTACTTTGAATTTTAGGCACAAGTATTCCTGAAATATTTTTTTATTCATTCAACTTTAAATACAAGCATTTCTATTATGGAGAAAAAAAATGTCTAAACTTGTATATATTCCTAATGTCCTCAGATATGTCTCTCCCAAAATACATTCTATATAATATTTATAGGAATCTTGAACAAGAATACTTTCATATACATCAAGGTACAGTTTGCAGTTAACATTCTACTTCAAGAGATAAAGCAATAGGCATTTTGTAACTACTCAATTCTTTATTGACTACTCTCCAGAAGAACTGAAAAGATGTCCTTCCCTGTGATCAATACCATAATCATTTTGAATTGAGAAACAGACATTTCCCTGAAGTTAGTAAAAGGCAATCATTCCAGGGGATGGGGAAGGCAATCATTTAGAAAAAGATAAGAGATATCTTTTTGTTCAAGGTTTAGTTTCTATTCTGAATTCATTTCCCTAAGAAAAGTCTTCCTCAGTCTTTCAAACTGAAAAAGGTCTAGGAAAAGTCTTAAGTCTAGAGAAATATGCATTTCTTAATATTTCTTGATAAATTGAAAAAAAGTTTTTAATATTCATCTCTAACCATTTTCCTCCTCATCCCAGTTATATTAAACCAACAAGGGATAAAAAAAATGGAAATAAAAAAAGTTCCCTCCGTAAAATTAGGAAGCTTTTGCATGAATAAAATCATGAAGATAGAATTAGAAGAGAAGCAATGGAGTAGGAAAAATATTGCACTAATAAATATTGCACAATAAAAGTCTAATATTCAAAATATTCAGAAAATTGACAAATATATAATACCAAGAGTCACATGTTAATCCTTTAGAGACCTGGATTACATCAAATATCAGTTGGAAATGTTCATAGTAGAAGCTAGGAAAGCCATGAATGCGAAGTTAGTATTAAGCAACCTATTTTTCTGTATTCATATTCTTCCCTCATGGTAGCAGACAGAAGCAGAAGTCTTGCTATACAAGAGAGATAACATAGTAAAGCTGTAGTTTTTAAATTTAGAACTTTCACTACTATTAAATGTAATTCAATTCAGCAAGTATACACAAGTACTTGTTAAGCTCTCAGTTCTGTTGAGTCCTGTGACCAGTTAGGTCTTAGAACTTCCTGATGCAGCTATCTATACAATACCTTCTATTGTTTGTTTCCTGGTGTGCAAACCCTTCCTTCCCCTTCTGTTCTTTTTAATATTCCATTTTGCCATTCTGCTTAAGTGCTTACTTACATTCTATATAAGGTTGCGGAAACTGAAGCTCTAGGCTCACTGATAGGTAAATTTTCAATGTAGCCTACACTCTGAGCTTAATGGAACTGCAATAACTCTCTTAGGGTCATTGATTCAGTGTTTTTTGCAACAGTACCTAATCAATAGACCCTTGGATAAACTTATCTCATTAACTAGTCTGTTTTTTTATAAAGAGAGAGGAAAACTAAATTACCAATATCAAAAAGGGAAAAGAAGAAAATCACAAGAAATTAAAAGGAAATGAGGGAAATTATTAGAAACTATTTTCTCCAACTATATGCCAACAAAAAAAGATCATTTAGATGAAATGAATCAATACTGACAAAAATATAAAATACAGAGGTTTTAAAATTCTAGGATCAGGTGTATTTACAAGTAGTTTAATCAAACATTCAATGAGTAATTCTCATCATATAAACTATTTGCAAAAATTGCATTATGGTAGATATTGTTTTCCTCCCCCATTCACTACCTTCCTTTTCCTTTCTTCTTGTGTATTGCTGTTCTGTTCCCTCTTTTTTTCCTATTTTAAGATAATTAAAACATAGCAAAACTACTCAAACCTTTGTCTTTTTAAATAGCTCTGTGACCTTTGATGACATTAGGGTTCTTAGAAACATTTTTGCCTTTATTAGAATGTAAGCACATCATCCTTGTATAAGCCTTTCTAATTGCATGAATACATTTAACTTTTTATGTTTCTCTTAACTCCTCTGTGTGTATTTCACTTTCTACTCAGCTCTGCTCTTTTTGTGAGGAATACTTGGAAATTTTCTGTTTTGTTAAAGGTCTATTTTCTCTCAATGGAATTGTACTGTTTTACTAAATTGTAAGCCTATGTCTTTTTCCTTTTGGAATATTGTGATTCAAGATGTCCTTTTGTTTATCTTGTGTGATCATGAATTTTTCTTGTTGATGCTTGCAATGTTTTTTTTTTATATGGAGTTTTTGGATTTTGGCTATGATGTTTCTTGAAGTTTTCATTTTGAGTTTTCTTTTGGGAGGTGATCAGTAGATTCTTTCTATTTTTACTTTGCCCTCTGGTTCTAATAGGGCATTTAGGTAGCACAGTGTATAGAATGTTGGGGTCTGGAGTTAGGAAGACACATCTTCCTGAGGTCAAATCTGGTTTCAGACACTTACCAGCTATGTGACCCTGGGAAAGTCATTTAACCCTGTTTACCTCAGTTTCTTCATCTGTTAAATGAACTGGAGAAAAAAATGACAAGCTACTCTGATATCTTTGCCAAGAAAACCCCAAAAGGAGTCACAAAGTGTCAGACGCAACTGAATAATAACAGTAGCTGGTTCTAATAGCTTTATATAGTTTCCATTTGTGATTTCCTAAAATGTGATATCGAGGCCCTTTTTTTGTCATGGTTTTCAAGTTCTCCAGTGATTCTTAGTTGTTGGTGTTTTTCTCTTTGATCTGGTTTCTAGGTTATTTGGTTTTTTTACATGAGGTACCTTATATTTTCTTCTATTTTTCTTCAATCTTTTGATTTTGTTTTAATATTTCTTGTTATCACACAGAGTCATTAATTTCTGTTTGGTTCATTCTAATTTTTAGGGAATTTGTTGTGTAGCTAAGCTCTTGTAGTAAGCTACTGGGAAGAGAAAGTGAGGCTGGTGACATTGTATAACCCTCCCTCACTTAAATCCAATTCACTTGCGTATTGTGGCATCACCTCCCTGATGTCATGGTCCTCTTTGAGAACAAAAGATAAGCATCAACCTCTGTAAAGAGGCCATTCTCTGTCCCATTTCTTACTAAGTCTTAATCACTGAAAGGGCGTTGCTTCAGTCAAACTGAGACCTATTAAAGACCTTAGCTTGAAAAGGCCACAGTCTCCACTGCATCCTGGGCCATCTCCATTCATCCTGATCTATATCTGGCCAGTGGACCCAAATGTCTCCAGAGGAGAAAGTGAGACTGCTGACTCTGCACAGCCCTCACTCATTTATATCCAGTTCACTTCCACATCATGGCATCACCTCCCTGATGTCATGGTCTTCTTCGATGACGAAGGACGAACAACAAACAGGTAAGCTGCTCATTCTTCCAAGTCTTTTTTCTACTGTTCTCATTTCTTTAATTCTTTCTTCTAGAGATCACATTTCGTTTATAGTATGATTTTAGAAATTCTTTCGCTTCATTTCTTTTAGAAATTCTAGTTTGACGTTGTGGCCAACTTATGCTTTTCTTTGAGGTTTTGCTCTTAGATATTATTTCCTTCTGGGTTTGTGTTGTGGGTGTCCTTGGCTCTGTAAGAGCTCTTTATTGTGATTGTCTTTTTTTTTCTTTTAGCTTTACTTCCCATACTGGGATCTTGTGCCAAGGCCAGGTTTTATGCATTTCTGGAAGGAATCTGGGAGTATCATTTTGTCCTGATCCATATTCTCTGAGGTTCTCCTGCTATTTCTTTGGCTACCGCTTACTATTCTGTTCAAGGTGGCTTAAGCCTAGGTACTGCAAGCTTTCAGTGTACACTAAGTAATTTTAAGTTGGGAGAGGTCTGATCACTATCTTCTTGACCTGATCTTTGCAAGCTCCAGACCCAGATTTGGGTCTGGCCTACACAACTACAATCTTATTCCTAGTTGGAAGAACCCCTGCCCTTATGAACTAGCTGAAAGGTTCTTCAGATTCACAGTGACCAAGCTGTAGAATCACTCTTCTCTGTGACCCAGTTCCATGTTGTGATACATGGCTGCAGGCCCCAGGGATCTCAGTTCATACTGGATTACCAACCCATCCACCCAAAGTCAGAGCAACACAGCTATGTTCTTGATCCTGTTTTGCTCTCTGCAAGGTACATAGCAACAGGTACTGTCTCCTCCTCTACTCTGCTCCTTGCCACAAGCTAGCCTCAGTCCTCTCTAGATCACTCATCTCACTTTGGTGTCGGAACACCACAACTTCCAGCTTCCTCCTGTGGCTGCTCCTTGTCTGGTATCTCCAAGGTCTTTTTCATAGATGGCTGCTATCAAACTTCCTCAGACACATATATGAATATATATGGGTGAATATATGGGCTTTAATGAATGGAACCTCAGTTCACCATAATGTAGCTCTCAATATCTCCTTTCCTAGCCTGTGGCAATTAACAATACCCAATGCATGATGCTATTACTGTTGAGGGTGAAACCCAACTCTTTGTTGCTGCCCAGTAATTTGGTCTTGAGGGAGCTCTGACAATCCATTCCTTGCACCCAACAGTTTTATTTTCCATATCTCTTCATGATATGTAGCAGATTGATACTAGAAGTCAGAGAGCAAGAACTCCAAAGCACCATGTTTGGGGTTTTTTATTTTAAGTCTTACCAAAATCTGACCAGAGAATAACTTTGGGCAATTGATCCCCTTTATAGCATATATCTTCTAGTCATTTCAACTCTCAGTACAGTGAAATGCATGAAGAAACACAAGAAAATGCTGTAAATCAGAAGGCTGTTTTTGCAAGAGGTTACCAAAATTAAACAGTTCCTGATCTCAAGGAGCTTGGTACTCTATTGTGGGGTATTGCATTTCATAAAGAAGCATACATAGGTATAGTTTTAAATCCCCTTCTGGGTTACTCCCCCAGCACTTACTGACACTCACAAGTTGGGCCAGTAGAGGGTGGTTGATACTTCCATATTTTAGAAATAATGTTAGACTCAAATAGAAACAGATCCCTGTTAGTTTCAAATTGAGTTAGGAAATCACAAATTGACACTATCCATGTTGTATCACATTTTTATTTATTTCATTAAATATTGCCTAATTACATTTAATCTGGTTTGAGTTGGACACAGGTCAGAAGTTTGACACTTCTGTTCTAGAGTCCTCTAACTCATGAACCCTCGGTGGTGAGATTTCCCCTTAACCATCATCCAGTAGACACAAATAATTGAAAGCAAAGGCATTTACTAAGATAGCATAGAAAGAATAGTAGTTACGAAACATGAGTCCCACAAACTTAAACAACCTTTTCCACAAATACACACATATAGAAGAATAGTCACAATCTTAGTGACACACATTTAGAGAACGTATGTGGCTGGTTGTTGTCCTTCATTTTCAAGGGAGGACCAAAATTACATTTCTATGTTAGAGTCAAGTTATGGTCCATTCAGCTGGCTGATCAGACCAATACGAGCATGGAATGTTCTGCCATATTTTGAGCACAAATAGTCTATGTGAACATTTTGGGTGGATTTTCTAAATATGTGCATCTCAGGGGTGGAGCCAAGGTGGCAGAGGAAAGGCAAGGACTCTCCTGAGCTCTCCTCTCTAAACAAATATTAGAGCAGTAGAACCCTCAAAAAATCAGACTGAAACAAGTTTCCAACCCAAGACAACTTGGAAGCTTGGCAGTAAAGGTCTGTTACACCAGGATAAGAGAGGAGTGCAGTCTAGCACAGGCTGTGCCGACAAGACCAGGTCCCAGCAAACCCAGAGCAGACCTCGGGGCAACTGAATCACTGGCAGAAGTGGCAGTTTACGGACCTCTCAGTCCACAGATGCCAAAGCCAGTTTGGAAGGTCATCAGGAAAGGTCGGTTGTACCTAGATGAGAGTGCAGTGCAGTCCAGCACAGGTCGCACCAGCGTAGCCCTGGCCCCAGCAAACCAGGAGCAGGCCTTGGGAGTGACTCAATTAACTGTGGCAGTGGCAGTGGCTGCTTCCAGAGCTTTCAATCCACAGACAGTAAGGGGGTTGGACATAGGTTTCTTTGCTGACTCTGAGACAGGACTCTTGCTTTGCCCATACTTGGATCCAGGTCCCAGTCCAGGGTGGCAGTCCCAGGGCAAGGAGAAACTCTAGCATAGCAGAGCATACAGCAGCAATAGAGCAGGGACACTCCTCACAGCAGAAAAGAGTGCTTGTGGTCACTCACAGACCAGAGCATAGGCCAAGAGAGTAGTAAACACCTCTCCTTAAGTCATTCCATGTTGGAAAAACTGAAAACTTACAAGTCCCTAGAAGTATCTCTGAAAATAGCTGCATAAAACCCTTGAAGCTTAGGACAATGAGCCCTCCATACCAGAAGCAGAGCCTTACTTTAACAGACAATTAAAGGTCAAGTGATAGGCTGGAAAAACAAGCAAAAAGTGAGAAAAAACTCTGACTGTAGAAAATTATTTTATGGTGACAAGGAAGATCAAAACACACACTCAGAACAAGACAACAAAAATGAAGTTCCTATATTCCAAAGCTTCCAAGAGAAAAATGTCAGGTTATGGAAGAGCTCAAAAAAAAATCAAATAAGAAAAAGAGAGGAAAAATTGGGAAGAGAAATGATAATGATACAAGAAAATCATGAGAAAAAAGTCAACAGCTTGATAAAGGAGACACAAAAGAATACTGATAAAAATAATGCCTTAAAAAATAGACTTGGCCAAATGGCAAAAGAGGTCAAAAAAGTCAATGAGGAGAAGTATGCCTTAAAAGAAAAAAACAAAATTGGCCAAATGGAAAAGGAGTTCTAAAGGGTCACTAAAGAAAATCCTTAAAATTAAAATGGAGCAAATGGAAGGTAATAACTATATGAGAAATCAAGAAACAACAAAAGAATGAAAAAATAGAAGACAATGTGAAATATCTCATTGGAAAAACAACTGAACTGGAAAATAGATCCAGAAAGATAATTTTTTAGTTATTGGACTATCTGAAAGCCATGATTTAAAAAAAAAAGAGAGCCTAGACATTATCTTTCAAGAAATTATTAAGGAAAACTGTCCTGATATTCTAGAATCAGGGGCAAAATAGAAATTGAAAGAATCCACCAATCACCTCCTGAGATCACAAAATGACTGTTAGGAATATTACAGCTAATTTCCAGAGTTTCCAGGTCAAGGAGAAAATATTTCAAGCAGCCAGAAGTAAACAATTCAAGGAGGATAACAGTAAAGCTAACCCAATATCAGCAGGTTTTACACTGAAGGATCAGAAAGCTTGGGATATGATTTCAGAGTACAAAAAAGATAGGATTAAAACCAAGAATCACCTACCCAGCAAAACTGAGTGTTATAGTTCAAGGGGAAAATGGACATTCAGTAAGATAGAGGACTTTCAAGCATTCTTGATGAAAAGACCAGAGCTGAATGGATAATTTGACTTTCAAATACAAGACTCAAGAGAAACATGAAAAAGTAAGCAGGAAAGGCAATCATAAGGCACTTACTAAGGTTAAATGGTTTACATTTCTACATGGGGAGATGATACTTGTAACTCATCAGACTTAATCATTAATAGTGTAGTTAGGAGGACTATATACAGACAGAGGGTATAGGTGTGAGTTTAATATGAAAGGATGATATCTTAAAAATATATATAATTAAGGGGTGAGAGAGGAATGTACATGGAGAAAGAGAAAGGGAGAGGTAGAATGGGTTAAATTATCCATAGAAAAGGAAAGGAAAAGCTTTTACAATGGAAGGGAAGAGGGAGGTGACAAGGAGTGAGTGAACCTTACTCATCAGAATTGACTCAGAGGGGAATAACATACACACTCAATTGTATATAGGAATCTATCTTACCTTATGCAAAGTGAGAGGGGAAGGATATAAGAGAAGGAAGGAGGCAATAGAAGGGAGGACAAATTAGAGTAGTCAGAACTTTGAGGAGGGACAGGGTGAAAGGAGAGAGATAATAGAATAAATGAGGGAGGGGCTAGGATGGTGGTAAATACAATTAGTGGTAGTGACTGTGAAAAAATTTTTGAAGCAAGTTTCTCTGATAAAGGGCTTATTTCTCAAATATATAGAGAAATAAATCAAATTTTTAAAAATAAGAACCATTCCCCAACTAATAAATGATTAAAAGATATCATCAGTTTTTCAGATGAAGCAATCAAAACTATCTATAGCCATACAAAAAGTATTCTATCTCACTGTTGATTGGAAAAATGAAAATTAAAACAATCATTAGACTGTCTAATAGGACAGATGAATGCTCTCAGAAAATTACCTCACATTTTCCCCACATCCTCTCCAAGACTTATATGGAAAGACTTACATGGGCTGAAGCAAAGGGAAATGTACTGTGTACAAAGTAACAGCAACATGGTAAGATGATTAGTAGTGAATTGCTCAGCAATACCACGACCCAAGACAACTCTGAAGGACTTATGATGAAAAATGCTATCCATTCTCAGAGAAAGAACTGATGGTGTCTGAATACAGATTGAAGCATATTTTTTTTTACTTTATTTCTCTTGAGGTTTTTTTTTGTCTGTTTTCTTTTATAACATGACTATTGTGGAGATGTTTTGTATCGTTACACATGTGTAACCTATATCAAAATGCTTGCCTTCTCAATGAGGGAGGGAGTGGGGAGGGAAGAGGAAAGAAAATTTGGACCTCAAAATTTTAAAAACAAATGTTAATTGTTTTTACATGTAACTGAGGAAAAATAAAATACCAAATAAATAAATGAATGAATAAATACATAGATAAATAAAATAATTTTGCACATCTTGTACTTCTTTTGGCTATTTCATTTCTGCTTTGGTCATACAGCACCACACCTTCTGTGATGAGGGCATGCCATACCTGGAAGTCCTATGCCAGGGTCTCCCATGTCATACAGTCATATCCCTGTACTACTAAGCCTTTCTGTCCTTTCTTTATGGAGTCCTCATGCTGCTTCCTCATAGCACCATGTCTCTCCTCCATGGGTCATTCATCTGTACTCCTAGGGTCCAGTTGACTCTTGACATTCAAGGCTAGTTCTCTCTTGAATCCGTAGCTGATGATCTTTGTGAACAGAGGTCATACTCCTTGAACCTGCTTCTCACCTTACATGACTGGAAAGTTTGGCAAGTTAGCTTTTTGAATGCAATCAGGGGCATGATCTTTCTCTCAGCAGCCAATGGCCCATCTAATTCCAACAAAGAGAACTTCATGTATTTCATGAAAAGATAGAGTATTAATGCTTTGTTAACATATGCTTCATCATTTGACCTTTACTTTTTATAATTATATACATTCTTATACTCATTTTAACACCTTCATTATCTGTAATTACTTTCTATTATTAAATTAGGGAAATCATTTTGATCAAGGACCAACTCCTTCCCCCATCCCCATAAATTATATGGAAATTATATGCAATTTGTGCATACTATGTACCAGTACAGAAATGCCAACATTATACAGTTTATATAGGTCACTTTATTTGTTTCAAGTTAGATTTTCCATTCCTAACCTTCTATTTTAAAGTTCTCTTGACTAATACCTTGTGGCAAACGGCTGTTATCTTAGGTAGATACCTTCTAGCAGGAAAGAAAAAAGCATTTATTAAGCACTTACTATGTGCAAGTCATCATGAAGCAAAAAAAAAGAGCAAAAAGAAAGATAGTTCCTTACCTTAAAGAGCTGACATTCTAAAAGGATAAGTCAACATACAAAAGGGAGCCAAAAAGTGAAGTATGAAATAAGACTGGTTCAGAGGAGAATGATGGCCAATCTGACCTCCTCTGCAAAATAGAGGCTCCCAGAAGAACTCACCAGTGGGAATAACAACTCAGCTAAGTCCAGAGAGAAAGTTTCCCTTGGCTCCCGGGTTCCATTTTCATTTAGGAGATGAAAATTTGATATTATAACATGAAATTTAGTGTTTTAGGGGCTTTTCACTCTCTCTGGTCTTTTCCCTCAGGACCAGGGGTATTCTGGTAAATGTTTAATTACTGGCTCTCAAAAAAGTATACATAGACATACTTTTAAGTTTAATATTCATTATTAAGATTTTCTCCATAACTTTTGTAAGTAGAAACCAAAACAATAAATCAAGCCTTGGTTTGTAGTGTTTGCTGGCCTGTGAAGTGTAAATTCTCAAACTGGAAACTTAATATTTGGCTCTTGGAAGCCAATTGGAGCTGGTTTCAACATACATCTATTCAATATCCATCAAGTCAGATATTTAAGATGTTGTTATCCTGTTGTTTGAATAACATGAAATTAAAATACAAGACAATAGTGACTCCTGCTTTATCCCATTTGCTCCTTATTTCCTGAGTGTGCATGTGAGCTCTTTTTTAAAAGAGGACAGGTACATTCATTTTTTTAATTTTTAAAATATTTTGTCTTTTTTAAAAATTTATTTATTTTTAATTTACAACATTCAGTTCGACAAGTTTTTGAGTTTTAAATTTTCTTCCCCTCCCCAAGATGGCATGCAACCTGATACAGGCTCTACATATACATTCATATTAAATATATTTTAATATTAGTCATGTTGTAAAAAAGAATTATAACCAATGGAATGAACCACAAGAAAGAAGAAACAAAACAAAGCAAAAAAAAGAGAGAATAAAGAGTCTGCTTCAATCTGCATTCAGACCCTATAATTCTTCCTCTGGATGTGGATGGGTTTTTCCATCATAAGCCTTTTGGAGTTGTCTTAGAAAACAGGCACATTCATTATGCTGTATTAGGATGACAGGTTCAAGGAAAATAGGAAAAATGAAATTCCCCACCAGATCAAACTCCTAGAAACCCCCATCTAATTTGGAGTGATTGTTTCACCCTCCTGCTCTTCCTGGTCTGCTTTAGTTCCAGCATCCCTGGACAAGCTCCCTATTCCTGCTGCTTCTACTTGTCTCTTGATCCAAGCACTGTCATCTCCCTTCTGAATATCTGCATTTCAAGAGAAGAGGAAAGTCTCTTGAAGAAATGAAAAGTGCAGCTAGTTTAGCTAGAACAGTTAGGTAAACTAGTGGATAGAGAGCTGAGCCTTGAGTCAGGAAGTTTCATCTTCCTGAGTTTAAATCTGGCCTCAGACACTTACTAGGAATGTGACCCTGGACAAGTCACTCAAACCTGTTTCCCTCAGTTTCCTCATCTGCAAAATGAGCTAGAAAAGGAAATGGCAAACCACTCTAGTATCTCTGCCAAGAAAACTCCAAATAGGATCATGAAGAGTGAGACCCAATGAAATGACAGAAAAAGGAAAAAAGAACCAAAGTCCTTTTAACCCGTTGCATGGTTCCTGTTTTCACCTGATCTTGGAGATCTTCACCAGATCTTGGGGAGATGCAAGCTTTTATCCTCTGCTAAAAACCTCAGAATTTTTTCCACCAGTCTCCCTCTTGTGAGTTATTTCCTTTGCCCAGAAGATCTCTATGGAGATAAAAGGACAAGGCAGATCCTCCTAGGCTATATTCGGAAGATTATATTTTAACATGACATTTATGTGAATGTGTACCTTATTCATTCAATTGCAACTACTCATCCTCTATGAGACACCATTTGGTGTTGTCTTTTCTTTTTAAGGTTCAGGGTTCTTTGAAATCCCCTGTAGATTCATCTTTCATGTGGCCATTCTCCTTCAACTGCTTTGCAATAATCCTAATGTTAGGGAAAAGGGGGCTGGACTTACCATTCTCGCTACAGATAGAGGTGTATATGCATGGACACAGTCCATCACTGTTAGTTTACTTATATTCCCAGAAAAGGATGGCATCTGTAGTTATAGAAGTCTCAAATAGCAAAGAGACTGTAATACACATTAGGAAAAGATTGCCAAGTGGATATTGTGGAGTGTGTTGTGGCTATGGTAGCCCAGTTGGTGCCAAAACAATCTTGCTAATCAGGTTTCCTAACTTGTTTCTCTGCCTTCAATCTCTCCCCTTTGTAATCTGTCCTTCGCACAGCTGCCGAATTAATCTTCCCACTGTTTGCCTCTAACCCTCTCTCAAAAATCTTTGGTTTTCTATAAAGTAAAACACAGAAACCTTAGCCTGGCATTCAAAGCCTATCATGATCTGACTCCTACTTATGTTTCCAACCCCTTCACCTGTCTTGGGTTCTAACCTAGTTGAAGTACTAGTGATTTCCTGGTGTTTTCTTAACTTTTTCTACTTCAGTGTATTTACTCAGGTTAGTTGCCCTCTTGAAGGCTCTCCTTCTATATGGCTTTTTACTAAAACCTTTGCTTTTAAGGTCCACTTCTTATGTTCCCTCCTCTACAAAACGCTCTTGATCTCCCTACCTGAAAGTGACTTCACCATATTCCAATTTTCTTATAGCATTCTCTCCAGATCTCTCTTTTACCCCTATTGCATCCTATCATACTTATTTGTGTCTCAATGTAATAGAGGCTGGGCTGCTTTTCACTGTTCTTATCATTTAGTGTATCACATAGAGAGAGACAGACATAGAGTAGGATATTGGTAAGTACTTACTGGATTGAGATGAATAATAGGAGACATTGTTCGGATAAAGATCAAGCATATTTACTTTTTCTTATTTACATTTCATTAATGACAAGATTGCCAAGAAATATACGCAGAATATTTACTGGAATGCTTTCTACTCTTTTCCAGGAATCTGGATATTGATTCCTGAGAGTATTTACAGTTAACTAACATGTCTTTTCCTACTTAATAACATCACTGGAAGATTTCATAGAGCAACTCTAAATGAAACTGAATTCTTGAATGTATTCGTGCAACTTGGATACAGTTTTTTAAATTTCATGAGTAATTTCTGGAATCTTTTTTCTTGTCTCTCAATAATTTTTAAAATTATCGTTGTTTTATTATAAATTTAACATTCATGAAAATGCTAATAAGCAAATAATCAAAACAAATGAAGAAAATCTCTGCTAAAATCCTAAAATTTGAGCTTCTACATTTTGAATATAATGTTTTCATATGATCAGAGCTAGAAGGGACCTTGAAGAACCTCATCTAATAGAGCCATCTCATGTTTGCAGATGAGGAAGCAAAGGAAAAGAAGAGTTAATTAAGCTGACCTTGCTTATACAGTTACTAAGTAAAAATACTAGATTTCAAATCCCAGTCCTCTCATTCCAAACCTTGGTGAAGAAAAGAAATTATAGATTTTTAAAGACAACAACAAAAATTTTGCTTATGGACCCCTCCAAATTTGATTATGTAATTATAAATCTGTTTAAAAAAAGCCATTGTAAATCTATATACTGTTTGTATTCTGGATTAATCTCATTTCATACGATTTCCTGTGTCTTTCTATGGTTCCTTTTATGCTTTGTAGTTGATATGTGGTAGTACACTAGAACTGGAGTTGAGAGACCTAGATTTGAATATCCACTCACTAGTATTGTGACTGGGCAGAAGTCACTGAAGCTCTCTACACCTTAGTCTCCTCATCTGTAAAATGGAATTAATAAAGCTTGCATTACCTTTCCTTCAAGTTTATTGTGAGGAGAAGGGTTTGTAAATCTTTATCTACCAATATATCACGGATCTGTAATTTCAGAGTGTGGAAGATCGCTCCACTGATGGGAATTAGAATCAAATATTGTTTATACTATTAGAGAGTGGCCTAAAGAAAACAAATGACTTGGTTATGGTAAACTTTAAAGTCTTACATAAATGTGAGCTATTTCTCGTGCCAAATTATTTGATTACATTAATATACCGTAATCCAGTCATTCTCTAACTGTTGGACACATTGATTTTATCCAGCTTTTCACTTAAAACTAAAGCGGCCATGAATAATTTGGAAAGCTAGGTGGTGCAGTGGATAAAGTGGAGTCAGGAAGTCTCATCTTCCCCAGTTCCCATCCTGCCTCAGACACCTACAAGGCTGTGTGACCCAGGGCAAGTCACTTAACCCTGTTTGCTTCAGTTTCCTTATCTGCAAAATGAACTGGAGAAGGAAATGGCAAATCACTGTAGTATCTTTGTCAAGAAAACCCCAAATGGGGTGACAGAGTCAGATGTGACTCAGAAAACAACAACATTGGACAGTTTTGTGCAATCCGGTCTTTTAAAAAAAATTAATCATGTAGCAGTAATGGAACAAAAAGTCCATAAATCTTATGACTCTACTTTCATATTGCCAGATAGCTTTCATTTTAAAAACAATGTTTTAGTGATGCTCCTTTTATTTTTATATGTAATTATTATTTCACAATGACTTTTCCTCTCAGTAGAACCCTGATAACATAGAGTCAATCAAAACAAATCAACACACAGGCCATGTCTGAAATCCATCCAGTGCCTACCACCTCTGCCTATAGACAAGAAGTGTGTTTTACCACTTATATTGCTTTCCAGAAAGTTTTCAATTCCACTAACATAGATTTTTTTTTCCCATTTATTTTTTGTGCTGTTTTGCCAGTTGAAGAGGTATAAATTAGTATGTCTCAGTAATCCATACACCTAAGAAGTCTGGTAGATTGCCAAGGTCCCACTTCCTTTGACACTGACACACCCCAGAGAACACGGAAGAGTTCAGAATATATTGTTAAGGACACAGCTGTCAATGATCTTGTTAGAGAAACATCATGGCCCAGCCCTTCAGTGTACTTTGTAATTTAGTCATTAGGCAGATTGCCACGTACCTGGATAGAAAAAACTCCCCCAGTTACATATACACACACATCCCAAAAGAGAAACTGGAAAACCATTCAGGAAACCATTCCCCAGAGGTGAGGGGCTATGTCACAATGAAATTTTGCCAGGCTCTCCTGGTCACTATTTTTCTAATTAACACACTTAATTCTACACTGATAATGTAAGGATCAGATCAGAAATACCAGTCCAGAGACCTGAATTCTCATTCCTTTTAGTGACAGAGAAGCTGAGCCCTTCTTAGAGTAATAGTAAGCTTCTCCTTTCCCATTCTCACATCTCAACTATTTTCTCTGGCTTCATTAACTTTTGTACCTTGATTAACTCCTCCTGTAACTTTCCACCACTTGAGCTTTGGACAGACATATGTGAAGGGTTAATGAAATATTAAAGCTCTTCCCTGTATATTTATAGGCCTACATGACTTAATATGTTGTCCTTTCTCCTTGGAATGGGGCTTTGTTCCAAGGACTAAAAGGTCAACTTACACCTGGCCGATTCCTCTTCCTGGAAGAGTTGACTGCCCTTTTAGGAATATGTGGAATCATTTCTGTGTCTTTTTGAACATAGATATTTTACTATATCAGTCACAAATGTCTTGCTCCTTTAAACTCTGGCCCAGCAGCAACACATCCTGTTGTTGTACAAATTACATACAGATCTTGCATTAAGCCAATCAGGTGCTAAGTCATGTATGGCTCTTGCACCAAGCCAATCAGGTGCTGTCGTGTACAGCCCTGGAGCCGAGCTTTGAAACTGGATATAACCTGGAGAAATTCCTTTTCTCTTTGGAGTCCCATCTGTGGGAAGAATGCTCTCCTCAGGACTTTTTCCCAGCTGGGACTCTGGAGGTGAAATCAAGGGATTCCCTAGCATGTGACCCCAGATGTAGATGCTTCCCCAATTTGCTGATGTATGTAAGTATTTCTATTACTCTGTTAGGCTTTATCCTTATATTTCTTTAATACTGGTTTATATTGCCCTTGTGTGCAGAACAAATGTTACACTGATTCTAATTTGGTGTGAAGCATATTCATTATACTGTGCAATCTAATCCTAAAAATAATTTAAGCAGCTGTACCTGTCTCCTTAATAATACAACTGGTTATGTGCCTTGGCAAGTTTAATGTTAGTGGAATATGAAGATATTCCCCGTCCATTAATAGACCTATGTGATCACATGTGTTCCCTTTTCCCTTGGAATAGGGGACTAGGTTCCCAGGTCTAAAGGTACAAAGGTATTTCTATCACAGCTGTGATACATCCTGAGTCACATAGGGCCTATTAGGAGAGGAACTTGCCTAAGGAGGAGCTTGCTTAGAGGGAGACTTGCTTGTAGGAAGGTTTTTCACTTTTTGCGATGCCTGCTGGCTCTAAGCCTGTTAGCTGAAAATGTATATATATTCTGAAGTTGGTATTTTGCTTTGGGAGCTTGATCATGAGAAGGACCTTTTGATTTCCTGGATGAGACTCTGAGTAGCTGTTTGCTAAGAGGTCCCCTTCTCCCCCTACTGAGAGGTTGGTGCTCTTCTGCTCTGGTGCTATATTACTTTGTTCAGACAGTAGGAGCCCTGTTGAATTTCTGTGCTAATTTCTCTGCTTGCATTTTCTACTTATCTGTAATTAAAGTAAGATTGTTGATCCCTTTAAAAGTTGTCTTTCCTTTAGCAAAGCAGATCAAAGAACCGGGGCTAGCAGTTCCCCTTTGTGCTGGTGTTACAGCAGCTGCAAGTAACATTAATGCTACAGCAAGCCATGGGATGGTGACCAAAAGTTTGAAGACTTCAGAGAAACTCCAAGTGGTTATGAGGAGCCCCAGGAGCACATGGTTACCACAACAAAAGGAGAAATCACCGGTACAATGATATAAGGAAGCAAGGGGACTACCTACAGGCTCTTGCTACCACATCTTTGTTGAGTTATCTGGAAGAAGATGAATATCCCCAACAAAGGGGACCTAGAATATGGAGATCGAAGAGTTCCCAGGGTGAGTGGGAGAAGGGGCTAGAAGACCACCACACTATTCCTTCACCTTCCACTCCCAGCAGCCATTATTACTATTGCCCCAGCTGAAGAGTGAGATGAAGGGAAAGTCAGTGACTAAGTGATGAGAGGCCACCTAGGCTCATTTCAGAGAGTTTAGGATAGGTCATTGTTAAAGTATACATATACTGCAAACTTTCTTGTATCCACCAAAACACTTCTCCATTGACTTTTGGGTCACTTTAATATTTATTCTTCAGATATTGTCATGTTCTAAGATTTGTAATTAACCAATAAAGCATCACTGGGAGAACATTTGTGCTTAGAGATGGGATGGATAAGCTCAAAGATATAATAAAACTGATTCATGACATTTTTATTCAATTCAGTTTAGTTAAAATTAAATTACATTAATTGTGAAAGATTTATTTCTATTTTAATAATTAGCCATGATGTTGGAGCAGCTAGGTGGCACATGGATAGAGCACTGACCCTGGAGTCAGAAGGATGTGAATTCAAAACTGGCCTTAGATACTTAGTAGCTGTGTGACCCTGGGCAAGTCATGTCACCCTGTTTGCCTCAGTTTCCTCATCTGTCAAATGAACTGGAGAAGGAAATAGCAAACAATGCCAGTATCTTAGCCAAGAAAACCTCAAATGGGGGTCGTAAAAAGTCAGACATAACTAAAATGACTCCAACAACACAGTTGTTACCTATTCAAAGGCAGTACAGAATCAGAGGAGGAAGGAGAAAGAACATGAAAAAAGTTCTAGTTATAGACTGATAAGATAGTAAAGGAGGATGCTGAGATGTACAGGTTCAGAGAGGAGGATCAGCCAAAAGAAAGAAGGATCCAAGTAAAGGCAGAGGGGAGAGGGCATGCTCTCCAGTGGGAGAAGCTTCCCAACATGCATGTATGGAGGCAGGACTTCTGAGGATTTCAGATGGAATGCTTTCATGATGAAACTGTTAGTTGTTATTTTTTTTCCTCTTAGGTATATAGAAACTATGCCCCTTTATTTTATTTACTTATTTTTTGAAGCCTCACTATAGGCAAGAACCTATAGGTAACAGGTCATGGGGGGAGGGAAGAGGAGGGGCAGGCAGCTATGGCTTCTCCCAGTTTCCCCTTTTATTTAGCCTTCTATCTCTCTCCACACTCCTATCCCCATTCCTTATACTTCTGCTGCCCAGGCCCTGCCAAAATACCAGAAATAGGGGACTAAGACCCCTTGGAGAGGAGAAGAAGGAAAGATAGGGGAAAGAAAGTATTGTCCCTGGGAGCAGAGGAAGCAAAACAAAAGGCAGTGAGCACCATGGGCAAAATCCTGCCTGGCCCAGGCTCCCTCATGAAGAGACTCTAGAGGTGTCAGAAAACACCATGACTTAGGAGACTCTACCCTGGCCATAGCCAAGGTGAAAAATAGGCAACTGTGCAAGGTCAGGCAAGAATTTGGTGGCAGGAGCCCATCATCCCATGCCACTAGACCAGGTCCAGATAAAGTCCTCACAGGTCACCAGCAAGCTGGTGGGGTACCCCAGGGCCCTTCCTTCTCATCTCCCAATAGACATCTCAGTAACCTGGGCTGGGCTGAGCTGAACCTTTCATTATTCAGGTCTTCACAGTAATCACTAGAAAAGCAAATCCAGAGATATCTGACCTTAGCCCAGTTGTTCGTAGCTGGGGGCTGCAGGGAGGGGGCAGGTGGGTGCAAGTGAGGCTCTTGCCTTTGTTAACCAGGGAGACTTCTAGGGCTATCACCTGCAGACTTAAGTTTTCCTTAGGAAAGGAGTCATAATTAAGTGACAGTATAACCTGTTTTAAAACAGTTTATTTTTATTTTTTTTAATTAACAAACCTTTAAAAAATTAATTTGGACCTCCTGCTATTAAGCAAAAAAATAGGAAGAAAAATGATAAAGCCCTCAGAATAGAGCTGCAGAGTCCAGCAACACATCCTCACCTTTGCCACATCTGAAAATCTATGTCTCTGTGCATTTTAAGTTCTTGGGTGGGAGGTACAGGATCCATTTCATCTTTGGTCTTCTGGACTCCTGTATTATCATTTCACTGATCAGAGCTCTAAATTCTTTCAGAGAATATATATAATATTATTATTATATAGATTGTGCCCCTCATGCTGCTCACTCTACTTGAATTAGGACAGAGAGGTCTTCTCAGTGTCCTCTGAAACTGTCTACTTTGTCATTTCTTCTGGCACAATAATATTCTGTTATATTCATCGATCACAATTTGTTTAACCATTTCCCAATGGGAGGACATCCACTTAGTTTTTTTCTTTTTTGGTTACCACAAAAAGAAAGCTGCTATACATATCCTTGTACTATATATCCTTTTCCTCTTTGATTCTTTTGGGATACAGTCTATTCAGTGATATCCATGGGTGAAAAGGAACATCTTAGTTTGGCCTCAGTCTAGCCTTTGGAAAGCAAGCTAGGTCAGAGAGAAACAATCTTTCCTATGAGGAGATAATTTGATTTGGCTGGAGTGAGAGGAGATGAGAGAGAACGAGGAAAAGAGTCCTTTCTGATACGTATGGCATCCTTGAATTGAGTCTACTGAGTTAGGGGAAGGAGATAAAATGATGTCTGCCCTTGGGGCTGGTAGCTGTTTTGTAACTGCTTTTTGCTTCCTTCTAAGGAATGTTTGAAGAGTCCTTGAGAGAGAGAAGAAACTGATTTACTTGTGCAAAACCAGAAAGCTTCTCTTGTCCATCTTTCCTTCACATGTTCTGTGTTAAGGCTTGCCTTTGCTCTTTCTTCCCATGGAGCTGTGAGGAATTTTACTCTTGACCTATTGCTTTTAAGAAGTAGGAGGCTTGAATTCTATTACTATTTCTGCCACTAAGTAGCTGGTGACCCTAAACAAGTCACCTAACCTCCCTAGATCTATTTCTTTATCCTTTCAAATGTGGAAATTGGATGAGCCAGCTCTCTAAGAGGTTGTGTGAGTTTTCACTTGAATAATCACATGCCTTTAGAAGAATAAGCTGTGCTGGACAGCAACGATTTGATGCAAGCATAGTAAGCCAGGGGCTGAATGTTATAGGAGTGATATGAGCCCATTAAGGGTTGCATGAAGAAACTGGAAAGTAAGGTCTGGAGGTTATGCTCCAGGGGCAATAAGGTCCCCCAGGTGTCAGGACCAGAAAAAGATGACCAAGAAACAAAATTGTTTCTGATTGTTCTCTTTTCTAGCCTACATTCGGACTCTAAGCCTAGAATGTAGCTGAGGATGTAGCCCCTAGGAAGGTGGGAACATGCTCATCCTAGACACATGAAGTTCCTTGTTTCTCATAAGATGGAAGCCAACTGTGCTGTTAAGGGATTGAAACAGAAAAGAGAACTGAAGGACCTACTCCCCAAGGGACAGGGAGTGGCAGTAAGGCCACAGGTCTGGAAATGCCTGTTCTTAGAGATGTTTCACAGTGACTCCTCCCTGTTCCTTAGAGATCAAGACTCTCAACTCCCAAGGGGCCAGGAAGGCTGGCACCTCTACGCTCATTTATGAACAGGTGGAGGTGGCTGGGGAGGAACAAAGCCTGCCATGAATACCATTGTCTGAACAGGTTCCTGTTAATTATTGAAAAGGGTCAAGGTAAATGTCACTTCTTGTTCCTTGACCACATAAATCTGGGTGTGCTGTATGCTGATTTAATGAGAATGACTAACTGATCAACTTGTTAATGTATATATACAGGTATTATGTCTATATATATATATATATATATATATATATATATATACATATATATGTATATGTAAGTATGTATATGTGTGTATGTATGTATATGTATATGAAATTTTCCTCCTACCTGGCCAGCCAAGTATCTTAATGCTAATTAGAGTGGATAGACCAGGGAGGGGGAAACTCTAGGTCCTCAAATGCTGTCCTTTGGCTAAGTCCAAGTTTTACAGAACAAATCATTTTGTTAAGGGAACACAAGGACATAGAAGGCCATATGTGCCTTGAGGCCAAAAGTTCCCCATCCCTGGGATAGACAGTCATAACAGCTGTCTCCATGACTCACAACCTTAGTGGGTCTGACATGTAAATGTATGTAATTTGTTTGTGTTCCTTGCTCCGTTTCCTCATGCTCTCTTCCGAGGTCCAAAGTTTCCTGTCAAGTCAAGCAGTATGTATTAAGTACCTACTATGTGTGAGGTACTGTATTTAGCTTCAGACATAACAAAGAAAGATGAAATAGTCCCTACCCTCAAGGAGCACACAGTTTAATAAAGAAGGAATTGCTAAGCACTGTGTAGAGTTGCCTAAACTATCCCTGTCATCCCATACATAGATGTGTTTATATATGTGCATATATAATATGTATATGTGCATGTATAATATGTAACCGTAAAATGCTATACAGATGTAAGGGGCTATTATTAAAAAACTGAAGGGGAGGGATCACAGGAGCACTTTTTCAGAAGCACTACTAGGCAACAGTCTCCCCACTAAAAGAAATCAATTCTGTATCACCTGATGAAAAACCTAATAGCAAATTGATATGCCTCAAGTGAGGTTTGAGTGGGAAGAAACTCCAGAGGCTTGAAGGATACTTCACAAATGAAAGGTGACTGCTAACATTCTCACGTGTTCAATTCATCCACACAAGAGAATGTATCTTGTAAAAAGCAGCTTTACTTCTACCTCAAAACAACTTCCCCAGTGATAACATTTTCTTTGGAAAACATTAGTTTATTCTGCCTTTCACCTAGTTAGAAGTCTTAAAGAATGATCACTCCAACTACAATGCCCTAATTCATACCCAAAAGGTCCTGCAACAATGTAACAACCAACAATATGGCCCAGAAACTTACCTTGGAAATGAAAAATGGTTTACCTGGTGATGTTCCGGAAATCATGGGACATAAGATGCAGTTTTGCCACCAGACACATCAGGCTCCTTCCTTCTAGCTCTAATTCTTTTCATCTTGCATTCCATAATCCCACTGTCTTTTCCCTACCAGCAAGGCTGGGTCTTGGTAACTATTTAGGTTTCGAGTTGCCACGATTCCCCTTAGTTTTCTAATATTTCCTATTCATTTGCAGAAGACCACAGAAGTTGCCTTCACTCCCCTTCTTTGTCCTCTGAAAACTTTATATCAGCCTCTTATGTGATTTAAAAGTACCAGGGGCCATTTAGGAGAGGTATCAGGAGGTAGAACCACAGGTCTTCACTGATTGGGTGAGGAATGAAAGAACGGAAGGAATCAAGGATGGCACACAGGTTGTAATTCTAGGGGACTGGGAGGATAGTGGTGCCTTCAACAGTAGGAATAAGGAGACTTTGGAGAAAAAGATAATGTGCTCAGTTTTGGACATGTTGAATTTAAGATGTCTACAGGACATCCAGGTCAAGATCTCTAAAAGGCAGGTGGAGATTTAAAACTGAAGGGTGAGAGAGAGGTGGTGGCTGTTGTTCAGTTGTTTCAGTCATGTCCAACTCTCTGTGACCCTATTTTGGTGTTTTTTTTGGCAAGGATACTGGAGTGGTTTGCCATTCCCTTCTCCACCTCATTTTACAAATAAGGAATCGAGGCAAACAGGGCTAAGTGACTTCCCCAGGGTCAGACTGCTAGTAAGTGTGGTTGGATTTGAATTCAGGAAGATGTCTTCCTGATTCCAAGCTCAGTGTTCTATCTACTGTGCCACCTAGCTGCCCCATTATATGTGCATAGGTGTCAATGTATAGAACTACATATATATATATACATATATATATATATATATATATGTATATATACATATATACATATATATATATATACATGTATATATACTTATATATGTATTGTGTGTATATATGTGTACACCTCAACATAGGCATGTGTATTTATGATTGCATTGTTTTTAAGAATACCCAACAGTTTGAGGCATGACCAAAACCCTCACAGGCTCATCCTCAAAAAACCCTCCCTTGATCCATCCATCTTCTCTGATTCTCATGTTATATTTTGCCTTTCTTTTATAGCTAAACTGTAAAAGGCATCTACAAGAGGTGCCTCTACTTCCTTTCCTCTCACCCTTGCCTTAATTCCTGGCAGTCTGGCTTCCAACTCCATCATTCAACTGAAAATGTGCTCTTCCAAGTGACTAATGATCTCTAAATTGCCAAATCTAAATTGCCACAACCACAATATGCATATAAATACAACATACATTATGTATGAGTGTGTTCATATGTAAGAAATGGAGATCTTAGTCATCTCATTCAAGAAATTATATCACCAATCCATGATATCTCTTTATATTCGATACCATATCTGGCTCAAGAACTTCTAGAGAAAACTATGCTAAATGAAGTATTTTAAGAGCGTGAAATGATTGATTAAGAACTAAAAGTAACTTGATGATGATCTGCCCCAGTGGTCTTCAAATCTGTAATCTCACATACTTATCAGTAATCACTTTTGCCAATATTTATTTATAAATTTTGTACCTGGAATACTATACTAATGTTTCATATACATTATAAATGACAAAGAATAGACATTTAAAAGGATGAGATAAAGATGAAATAACAGTTTTAGAGAATAATTTTCATTTTATTTATGAATAATA
Source organism: Potorous gilbertii (assembly GCA_028658325.1). Taxonomy (NCBI): domain Eukaryota; kingdom Metazoa; phylum Chordata; class Mammalia; order Diprotodontia; family Potoroidae; genus Potorous; species Potorous gilbertii. Next base: position 667,033,059 of record CM053769.1, read on the forward strand.
CAAAACTCTTTTTATCTAAGTTCCATTTATTCCAAAATTTCACTCTATCTTGAGCCCTTTTCTCTTCTCTTTAGTATGTACTATTTCTCATAGTAATCTCATCAGCTTCCTTGGTTTTATCTATTATCTCTATAGAAATGATTCTCATTTGTATTTATCCAATCTGAACTCACTCCAGACCTTCCTTCTCAAATCTCCCACTGCCTGTTGGAATCGGACTCTCTTGTAGACATCTTCAACTTAACATGTCCAAAGTTGAACCATTATCTTTCCCTCCAAACCCTCCCCTCTTCATAACTTATCTATTACTGAGGTGGGTACCACTTTCTTCCCAGTCTCACAGGCTCATAACATGGTCATCATCCTTGACATCTCAGTCTCACCCTTCCAATCTATTGCCAAAGTCTGTTGCTTTTATTTTGGTAACATTTTTGTAACATTTCCTGCCTGTGCCCCTTTTCTTGTCTGACAGCTGCCTCCACCCTGGTGCATGACCTTATCACCTCATGCCTGGACTACTAAAGTCTCTCCCCACTATAATCTGTCCTCCATTCAACTGTCATATTGGTCCTCCTAACACTCAAGTCTAACCATATCATTCTTCCCCCTTCATTCCGTAAATTTGAGTAGCTCCCCATTGCCTCCAGGATTAAATGTAGTGTCCTCTGTGTGATTTTGAAAGTCCTTCATAACTTAGTCCCTTCCTATCTTCCCAGTCTTTTTACATGTTATGCCCTACCTCTATCATCACCACCACCAGGGACTCTGTGATCCAGTGAAACTAGCCTCCTTGTTGCTCCTCAAGCAAAACCCCTATCTCCCAATTCCAGACATTTTCACTGGCTTTTTCCCATGTCTGGGATGCTCTTTCTTCTCATTTGCACCTCCTGGCTTACCTCAAGTCTCAGCTCAAGTCTCAGAAACCTTTCCCAGTCCTCTATAAATTTAATGGCTTCTCTCTGAGATTACTTCCAGTTTATCCTGTAAATAAGATGTCTTCAAGGTCTTAGTGCAGTTTTAAACTTTAGTAGCTTAAAAAGGACACTCTGCATATCCTGTTAGTGTATGATTCTTTGTATGTTGTCTCCCTGATTAGATCTTTAATTCCTGGAGAGCAGGGAATATCTTTTGCTTTTCTTTGTATCCACAATGATTAATACAGTGTCTGGCACATAGTAGGCATTTTACAGACTTGTTTTTAATGACTTATAGCTGCAAAAGATGACATAAAAATACATAGATTCAAATTAAAAAGTACATTATTTTCTATGCTTACTAAATCATGATACTTCTTTTGTAGTCCTTTCCATAAATAAAGCAAAGGGTATTTTTTTAATTTAGTAAATTTCTATATTTTTCTGTATTCTCTGATATCAGTCACGTATTCTTACAAACTAGTTGAAAAGTGTTTCATCTTTGTATTTTAAACATGGGTTCAAAGCCCACTGAGACTCATTTGGAAACATTTTTAAACATGGTAGAAAATTCTGTTTCCAAGCTTTTTATGTGGACATGAGTTTTTAAAGATGACATATTTGTATTATTTTGGGCAATAAAAGTTTAATTTTAAATGTCATTTCAGGGTGAAACCAAAAATGAAATAAAATTGAATTTAAAAAAGTCTTGCCCATCAAAGTGGCTTTATATTTTCATTACCCAATATCTCAAGGCACAATACACATTTAGGAAAAGATCTATAGATAACAATATTGAATATAAATTCATATTTTAAGTCATCTTGTTGATAAATTTGGAGTCTTTTGTCTGATCTCCTGTCCAATCTAATTTTTAGCATTTTTGCTTTGTCATACAGCTGATGAAGAACTTAAGAAGTAGAAGTGTCAATTCTACCATTTTCTCATTTGCTTTTGCTCATGTTACCTGTAATTGTTTCTTTGATGGACTCTTTTTTTTAAAGACATTTGTCCATTTTGTGAATGTTCCTTTATGTAAAACTAAATACCATAATCCACTTAACTAGGCATGTATAATCTATAATACATTATAATAGGACAAAAGCAAAGAACAAATGAAGGCATGATTGTCAACCTCTTTGCATTATAGAATTCCTACTCTTTTCTCAAGATACCTTCTGTCACCTGTATGTCCTGTGATCATCTAACACCCAAACCAAGTGAAGGTCCTAGCATCAATCTGTATATTGTGTATTAGTATAACTTAATTTCTTATGTATAGTACTGTTCCCTTTCATATGGAGCAGTTTGTTATATTGAGTTTATTCTGCTTTGCTCAGAGTCCTAAGAGAAAAAAGTTACTCCAATTCAGAGTTCTGAGACACAATTGTTTTGAATGTGACCGTCAGCGGGATACTGCAATAATAGGCACACTAGAACTATTCTGTGACTATGGCACAAATGTGATTTATTTTATTATTGACAGAAGATTAGAATTTGATTACAAACTATAAGCCAAGGTGAGGATATTTTGCAGAAACCATGTAGAATCTGAATGAAAAAAAAGATAAAGGGGAAAGAGAGAAGAAGGGAGAGAGGGAGAGAGGAGAAAGGGCTGATTCAGAATTGCAGCTAAACTGGCAGTGATACATGCAGGCTGTTGAGGTGTAAGCCCAGTAGAGCAGAGGAACAGATTTCAAACAGAATCAAAGAAGTCATGCATCTGTTCAACTGAAAAGCTGTGTTTACTAAGGAGCTTTTATGCACAGTTCCTGAGACAGAAATAGGATACCAGAGCTGACAGTTCCAGAGTTGTGTTAACCCAAGCACATGGGTTTTCCTCACTAATATTCTCCTTGCCAGGTTTTGATGTAGGCCTGTCTTCTCATAGAAATGCCGAGTATATTGGTGGGAAAATGTGGCTAGGATTGTACATGGATTGTGATGTATTTATTTTTTCTTGAATTTGCTTTAATATATGAGGACTTGTGATATTACTATTTCTTTGCCTAATTATTAAATGGTTATATTTGAAATCTAAAACTGTCATTATTATAACTGGTTTTGTGTAAAAGGAAGCACATTTATGGGGGCTCAGGAGCTATAGTAGTGAGGAAGAGAAAGTATTCTCCCAATAACAGATGAATTTGAGTGTAATTGCAAGGTGCAGGTTGTCATGAACAAGTTATCCCAGAAAGTAGGTGACTTTATTCTCTGTGTGAGAGGGATGAGGTGCTAGAGTAAATGTAGACCAACTATTAAGGACAGACTTGACTCAGGCTAATATCTGTTAGTTCAAGTTCAGTGCTGAAACAAAATGGGATGAGTATCCCATAGGTCATTCTACAGTTAACAAAAACAGCTTTATTTAGGTATAGTAGAAAAAAGGATCAATACTTTACACAAATCTATTGTCTTCTCTGACTGAATTGTAAGTCCTTAAATGCAACTGTTAGCCTTTAGAAAAACAGGTACATTAGTGAACTATTAGAACAGCGAATGGTTCAGCAGTTCTGGAAAGCAAGTTGGAACAATGACCTAAAAAGTCACTAAACTATGCCTACTCTTAGACCCCCAAAAGATCAGAAATACAGAGAATGACTCATATGTATAAAAATATATGTAGTAAATCTTTTGTTACAATAAAGAACTGGAAACTAAAAAGGTGTCCATCATGTAGGAAAATGACAACAAAATTTATAAAAATTATTTAAAAATTATAAAAGTATAAAAATTATTAAAAATCATATATGAACATAATGGAATGCTGTTATACTGCAAGAAATGACAAAAATGAAGGTTTTAGAGAAATCTGGCAAGACTTTTATGAACTAATGCAGAGTGAAATGAGGAAAACCAGAAGAATAATTTATACAATTAACAACAATGTTATAAAGAAAAACAATTTTGAAAGACTCTGATAAATGTGATGATCAGACATTACTTTAGATAACTCATGATGAAGAATGCTGCCTACCTTCTGGTAGAATGGTGATCAACCATTCAGAACAGAATAAAGCATGTTTTCAGACACAGTGTAGGAATTTATTTTACTTGACTGCAAATCTTTGTTGCAAGGATTTGGGTCCTTTTTTGCTTTTCTTTTTTCAATTTTGGGAGGGGGAGATTGAAAAAAGAAGGAAGCTATCAAAAAAGTTGACACACATTCCAGAAAAGACTATCATAGAAGCATTTTTCCCCCCAAATGTACCAAAAATGATTAGAAAGGCCAGAAGAAATACAGTGGAAACCTAACTTTTGCTGTCTCTCACATAACCCCAATAACTGGAATGCATTAAGTACTTAATAAATGCTTTTTGATTGATTGGTCTTGAAATACAACCAAGTTATCCTTATTGGTAGCAGAGTAGGCAGTAGACTATGTGGTGTAATTTGAGGGGAACTAAGAAACCCTCCCTTTTACCTAAAATATGTCCCCCAGAAGCCTATCATCACAAAGTCTGAAATTAAACCACCAGAGATGTTCCTCTAAGTTAACAAACTCCTCTTTTAAAATTCAGTTATGCTGAAAAGGTTAGCACATTAAGTTGTCAGTCATTAGCACTCTACTGTGATTAGTTTAATTATGTTTTTTCTTCCAAGCTGAGACCGTCTCACTTAAGGGATATATTCTGGGGGAGGGGCAGGGAAAAGAGGGGAGAGGATAATTTTGGAACACTGGGAGCTCATTTACCATTTCTCCCATCTGAAGGGAGGTAAAGGAGCTCAGAAGTGGGAGAGAGAGGTACTGAAAAGGGAGGTAGGGCACTATAAAAATACATTTCATAAAAATAAGCACTGTCGAAGAGGTACTCAAGGTTTCCTGTCCTATTTTCTTTGTCTTTGTTCTTCAGTAAGCTGGCATCATGACTAGAGCATTAGGTCTGGAGTCAAGAAGACCTGAGTTCAAATTCAGCCTCAGACAGTAGCTATATGACAAGTCACTTAACTTCAATCTGCCTCAGTTTTCTCATCTGTAAATTGGGGCTAATAAAAGCACCTACCTCCCAGAGTTGTTGTAAGGATCAAATGAAATAAAAATTGTAAAGCACCTAGCACAGTGCCTGGCACATAGTAGGCACTATAAAAATGTACACTGCTGATACTACTACTAGCTACTATTATATGCATAGACATGTTCTTTTTTGTTGTTTTAAATTCAGATTTTAAAAATAAAATACTACCCCCCCCCATTCTGTCTTTGTCACAATATATCTAGGACCTACTGACATGTTGGAACTTTAGTTGTACTTATCTCTATTTTCAGTGGTGATATGCTCAAAAATCTAAATATCATTTGTGTAAGATTAGCTGAGTGTCCATCAAACTGGCATTTAATCTTTTCTTTTTCCATCACAGATCCAATTTTTAAAAAAAGCACAAACCAACCCACCAAACCAAACAAACAAAATAATCACCCCAAACTGATACCTGCAATTATGCCCTTTTAAAACCTAATTACAAATCATTAGCTACTGCCTGAGGTTGCCATTTCAGTTCACGTTTACTGAGATTGCCCTTAGACTTCTGACAGACAAATTCAATACATTCTTTTATGAACTCATTTATCTTCAAATAGGATAGGATATCAGTGTCTCGGAAAGCTGCTTACTTTTTGAGGTTAATTTGAAAGACACCTATGTGACTAAAAATGTTGGCAGTTAGAAGGAATGGATTCTGAGAACCAGAGGAGGCATGGACAGGGCATCTGATCAACAAACATCTCCAGTTTACTAATATTTCTGTTCCAGTGCTTTAGAATGCAAGCAGATCTCAGACCCCTGTGCTGGCCTTTGTCAAAGCAGAAACAGACCACATTATAGCAATACCTTTGCAATTACATAAGGTACCATAGCCAAGGTAAGTTCCAAGACATCTTTATCCCAATTACCATTCTCATGAAGGACTCTTAGGGCCAAAGTAAGGCTACATTTTCCTCTCCAGACTCTAGGAATACTCCTTTGCTGTTGTGGGTAATTCACTTTGAACCCCTACCAATGTGCCTTCCCTCAAATTTATGAGTTGAGAATCATTGTCAACTAGTCTTAAGTAGTGTTTAGACTGGGGTATTTGCTAAGAAAGTACAATAAGAACATTTGGTAAAAAACATCCAAAAGTCTCCAACACACTTTCCCACAGATACATCCATAGTACAGGAGAAAGTGGGCTCAAACTTAGCACATGTGGCAAAGGGGTATCTCAGCTTCTGGTTGCTAGAAGTCCTTTTCCTCTATTCACAAGAAGAGCTGAAGAAATTCTCTTAGGCATAATGTAGTTATTTTCCAGGCTTCTTATGGAAAATCATGCTCAGTCTATCCTTGGTTCCCCATGTGAGTACTGTTAAAACCTGATTGACGGATGCCACGAGGACACCAGTGAAATGTTGTTTTTTTTCCACCTCCCTCTTCCCCACTGGGAATGAGGGAGGTGGAAGGGAGAAAAAAATGCATGATAATTGAAAAAAATACAATTTAATTTTTAAAAATCCATTGGGTTTCTTGAAAACTCATGATTTTTAAAAAGCCTGTGCATCATTATGTGATGACTTTCATAGACTTGGCTCTTCTCAGCAATACAAGAATCTAAGACAACTCCAAAAGACTCTTGATGGAAAATGGCATCCATATTCAGAGAAAGAGCTATGGAGTCTGAATGCAGATCAAAGCATACTATTTGATCTCTTTTTCTCTTTTATTGTTTTGTTTCTTCTTTGTCATGGTTGCTTTCATTGAGCAATACTTCTTTACCACATGACTAATGTGAAAATATGTTTAATGTGAATGTATACGTAGAGCCTATATCAGGGGCGAGGAGAGGGAGGGAGGGAGGGAGAGAAAATTAAAAACTGAAAAGCTTATGGAAGTGAATGTTGAAAACTAAAAATAAATAAATAAAAATAAAAGCCTGTGTACTTCATTTCAAGAAATCATAAATTAAAATTAATTTAATCTATTATAACCGAGGGGAAAGTACAGATAAAAGGAATCAACTAATCACCTCCTGAAAGGTACTCCAAAAAGAAAAGTCCCTGCAATATCATAGGCAAAATCCAAAGGTACATGTGTGTATGAGAAGTATATATAGCAGCAATACACACACACACACACACACACACACACACACATACATACATATGTATCAGCAAACACTAAGAAGCAGTTCAAGTACCAAAAACATATTATCTGGACCATACAAGCAAAACTTGACAGTTCTACTATAAATCAAAGGAGATCATAGAATGTAATATTCTAAAAGACAAAGATACAGTTTGTAAACAAGAAAAACTTATCCAGCAAAGCTGAGTATACACTTACAGGGGGAGGGGGAAAAATGATCTTAATGAAGGAATATTTATGTATCAGGGATTAGAACACCTTCCTAACTTTGAAGTGCTCTATGGCAAGGTCTCATTGAACATTGAGTATCATGAAATGGTCACACTTTGAAATTGGTGCTGCATATTTCTACTGGACTGGAACCATGTTTGTGAGTTAATGTTATTGTTATGGCTACCATTTTGGACCTATCATATTCCTCTTCAGTTCTCAGAGTTGCTCCTTTTTTTGTGCCTGGTAATAAGCTAAATCTTATTTCAATTCTCTGACATAAAATGATTCTAGAACTAATTCTTCTGTATCATTGCTTATTGTTTATATTGTTGGAGCAAGGAGCTAACATAGTTTAGGAGTTAGAATCTCTTCTATTGGCCAGTTAGTACCTTCTCCACTTAACCACCAACTGTATTTGTTGTTATTTTGAAGACAGCAGGAAAGCTATTTGAAACTCAAAAGAGCAGCCAGTCCTTACTCTATGAAAACTTTAGAGAGATTAGTTCTGACTTCACCTGGTTCTGAAAAGTCATCTGAGAGAAACAACTGTCTGTCCTTATTTTGGATAGGATCTTACTATCATAGATTTGGAGCATGAAGGGACATCAGAGGGCATAGAACTCAACCCCCCTCATTATACAGTTGACTAAGGTTGAGAGAGCTTGACGTACTTGCCTAGGGTCACAGGGCTCCTAATTGTCAAGATAGGATTGAACATTGGTTTTCCTGACTCCAAGCTCAGCATTCTATCCTCTGGGTCGCTATCAGGGAAGAATTAAGCAGAAATCAAGATGATTATCAGAGATGACTTTCCAGACTGCAGTGAATTTTCAGAATATCGTATACACTGAAGTTCAAATGAAAATACAAAAATACATTCCAAAGCCAAATGCTACATAAAAATGTTTGGCTTCTGTCTAATTTTCAATTATCTACATATCTTCTAGGCTATCGAGTGATTAAGGGAGTTGAAGTTGACTGTATGGTTTGTCCATATGGAGGCTTTAAAGCTTTGGAAAGAAAGATTATGAAACTGCTAAGTATTTGTGAATATGAACTCACAGTTCATATTCTGTGCCAACAGCATTCACTTTTTTCAGTAGGAAAAAATGAGACAGCTGAAAAATGATTATGGTTAGCTTTAATAAAAAGATGTAGAGTAAAATCCAAGTACTAGAGATCGAGACTAAAAGTTGGAAAAAACCTGAGAAGCTCAACCCTTTAAGTTACGTTCAATCCCCTTATTTTGCAAATGAGGAAACTGAGAGCCACAAAGGTAAGGCATTTGTCCCAAGTCACATAGGTGATATGTGCCCAGATTCCAGCCCAGGTCTTCTGACTCCAAATTCTGTGGTCTGTTCCACTCTCCCCAGTGGTATCTGTACTCCCCCAAATTTACTTTTCTTGACAGTTTTAAATGGCACAAGTTTAAAACTTCTAGAGAAAAGTGAAGGGGATTTTTTGAATTTTTGAGTAGTGATTTTTCTTTTGTTGTAATATAAACCAATTGTAGCGAGAGGGTTATTGTTACAGGTATTTGCAAGGTAATTCAAAGAGAATATAAGTTCCTTAAGGGCAGGGAAAGGCTGAATTTTATACCCAGGGTCTGACACATAGTAGACATTTTCTAAATGCTTGTTGATTGATAGAGATTTGCAATCCAGACTTGTAAAATATTTCGAATTCCTAGGAAAGATCTATGGAAAGGTAAAATACCAATAACAAGCTGGAGGGTGGGGGGTGGGGGTGAATTTATTTTATAAATTATCTTGAAGGGTTGGCAGCAGGTAGTCTTAGAAATCTCACCAAATCAGGAATAAAAGGATCTGGGTGCGAATGTGAGCTTCACTATTTATAACCTCTCTGGCCTTCAGGATTTTAATGTAAAAAATGAAGAGACTGGATTAGAAAATCTCTATCAAGTCCCTTCGGGCTCTAAATCCTATTATCTTAAGGAGCTTGAGACCATAAGCTGAGTAAGAGAGGATAGGAAACTTGGCAGCCTCAGAAGTCTGGCCACTAACCCTCTTTACCTCTGGCCAGTCAAGCAGCAAGGGAATGAGTTTTAAGGGACAGATATCAATCTCCTCCATTTGTTCCAGCCTGCATTTATGGAACAATGCACAGTACTGTGCTAGGCCCTGAGGGAGAAAGCCCCAGCACAAAGAAAGTAAGAGAAAATCTAAGTCCTCAGGGTGCTTCTTCTGGAAAGCCTAGCCCACAGTACAGAAGGTACAATTCCTTCCCATGGTGAATGGCCAGAGAATGTTGGATTTAGAGTATTCCATGCCAGCTAGAAACAGCTGGCACTGGGAAGTTGCTCATGAGCAGCCACATAAACAAAACAAAACAAAATTGTTGATCCTCTTGTTAACACTGGGTATTAAAGAAAAGCAGGGTAAAATGCATTGATGGTTAAAAACAATGAAGCATCCATGGCATTGGGACAGAGTGAGTAGGTGAAATGACATGACGAGAGCCTTATAAAACTTGCAAGAGAAAGAGATCAGAGGAAATCATCTGAAACAGGAAGCAGGAGAAAAGAAAACATTCATTAAGCCTAGTTTATCATTTAGAGGGGCTCCAGTGTGATGAACTGAGAGTCTATGAAGAATTTGAGTGAGTAATGAGTCCTTTTATTTAGTGCACTTCTATTCACAGTACTTTCACTTATGTATTTTTCCCATAAGTAAACCTTGTCACTGAGCTGTAATTGTTAACTTGGAGAAGTTTGTCTATTTTGGGTCGATGAGATCATGGAACTCCAAGACATGCACCTAACAATACAAAAAAAAAAAAAATGAATCGGCTTTTAAGAAGATACCAGAAAAGGTTCTAGCCTGATAGCAGGTTCATCTAGTTATGTCATAGTTCATTGACTTTTCCCAACAGTACACGAGTTGATCTCTGGATGATGTGAGTTTTAGATTTAGCAGTTAGGGGGAATATCTCGAGATTATAAAAAAAAAAATTTTAATTAAAAAGTACTTCTTCCTCTTCCCTCTCCTCCCTCAAGGGATTTTGAAAGAAGCTAAAATCAGAGAAGGGAACATGCTGCTAAAGGAAAAAAAAGTGGGGGGAAAGCATGTACTATGTGTGCAAAATGTTTTTTGTAGTAAAATTTTTTTGTTTCTTTTTAATGAAACAACAACAGTTTTAATTTAAGACAAACTTTAACTGCAAAAAATGGCTTTGTTCTTTGCTTTTATGTGAAAACCTTTACATATATTGACCACCTATTCAGAAGATCTCTCTTGGTTTCTGGAAAAATTCCTCAGAATCCAGCCAAAGACATGAGAAAAGGCCCTTAACTGTATGAGAACAGAATGGACAAATCTTTATTCAATCATGTGGAAAGACAGACTCTTTCCTCCCTTTTTTCCTTAACTATCGAAATTAACCAAAAGTTTTAATTATCTCCAGGTGTAGAACTAGGAGCAGAAACAAGCAATACTTTTCTTTATAATCAATCACTGCCCTGTTATTGTTTGTCCATTTTCTTTTCTTTTTTTTAATGTATATTTATTTTTAGTTTTCAACATTCATTTCCACAAGATTTTGAGTTCCAAATTTTCTCCCCATCTTTCCCCTCCCCCTACCCCAAAACACCCTGCATTCTGATTACCCCTTCCCATGATCTGCCTTCCCTTCTATCACACTCCTCCCTTCTCTCTTGTCTTGTAGGGCAAGATAAATTTCTATATCCCATTACCTGTATTTCTTATTTCCCAGTTGAATGCAAAAACAATTCTCAACATTATTTCCTAAAACTTTGAGTTCCAGCTTCTCTTCTTTCTTCCCTCCCCACCCATCCGCAGTGAGAAGGCAAGCAATTCAATATAGGCTATATATGTGTGGTTTTATGATAGATTTCCATAATAGTCATGTTGTGTAAGACTAACTATACTTCCCTCCATCCTGTCCTGCCCCTCATTTATTCTATCCTCTCTTATGACCTTGTCCCTCCCCAAAGTGTTTACTTCTAATTGCTCCCTCCTCCCATTTTCCCTCCCTTCCATCATCCACCCACCTCAATTATCCCTTTCTCCCCTGCTTTCTGATAGTGTAAGATAGATTTTCATACGGAGTTGAGTGTGCATGTTATTCCTTCCTTAAGCCAAATGTGATGAGAGTCAGCTTTACTTTTTCCCTCTCACCTCCCCCCTTTTCACCTCCATTGAAAAAGGTTTTTCTTGCCTATTTTATGAGAGATAATTTGCCCCATTCCATTTCTCCCTTTCTCCTCCCAATATATTCCTCTCACTCCGTAATTTTCTTTTTTTTTAGATATCATCCCTTTCTATTCAACTTACCCTGTGCTCTCTATCTGTGTGTGTGTGTGTGTCTGTATGTATGTATGTATGTGTAATCCCTCCAACTACCCAAATACTGAGAAAAGTCACAAGAGTTACAAATATTATCTTTCTATGTAGGAATGTAAACAGTTCAACTTTAGAAAGTCCCTTATGATTTCTCTTTCCTCTTTACCTTTTCATGCTTCTTTTGATTCTTGTGTTTGAAAGTCAAATTTTCTATTCAGTTCTGATCTTTTCATCAAGAGTGCTTGAAAGTCCTCTATTTCATTGAGTGACTATTTTTTTCTCTGAAGTATTGTACTCAGTTTTATTGAGTAGGTTATTCTTGGTTTTAGTCCTAGTTCCTCTGACTTCTGGAGTATCATATTCCAAGCCTTTCAATCCCTTAATGTAGAAGCTGTTGGTCAAATTGTTTTTAGCTGTTTGCAATATTTTCTCATTGACCTGGAAACTCTGGAATTTGGCTAAAATATTCCTAGGAGTTTCTCGTTTTAGATCTCTTTCAGGAGGTGATCAGTGGATTCTTTTATATTTATTTTGCCCTCTGGTTTTAGAATATCAGTTTTCCTTGATAATTTCTTGAAAGGTGATGTCTAGGCTCTTTTTTTTTTATCATGGCTTCCAGGTAATCCTATAATTTTTAAATTGTCTCTCCTGGATCTATTTTCCAGGTCAGTTCTTTTACCAATGAGATATTTCACATTATCTTCTATTTTTTCATTCTTTTGGTTTTATTTTGTAATTTCTCATAAAGTCATTAGCTTCCATCTGTTCCATTCTAATTTTTAAAGAACTATTTTCTTCAGTGAACTTTTGAACCTCCTTTTCCATTTGCCTAATTCTGTTTTAAAGCATTCTTCTCCTCATTGGCTTTTTGGACCTCCTTTGCCAGTTGAGTTAGCCTATTTTTAAAGGTGTTATTTTCTTTAGCATTTTTTTTGGGTCTCCTTTAGCAAGCTGTTGACTTGCTTTTCATGATTTTCTTGCATCTCTCTCATTTCTCTTCCCAGTTTTTCCTCCACCTCTCTTACTTGATTTTCAAAATCCTTTGAGCTATTCCATGGCCTGAGCCCATTGCATATTTTTTGGAGGTTTTGGGTGCAGAAGCCTTGACTTTGATGTCTTCCTCTGATAGCATGCTTTCTTCTTCCTCATCTGAAAGGATGAAAGAAAATACCTGTTCACCAAGAAAGTAGTCTTCTATAGTCTTATTTTTTTTTCTCTTTTTTGGGCATTTTCCCAGTCAGTTACTTGACTTTTGAGTCCTTTGTCAAGTGGAGGGTATTCTCCGGGGACCTATAAGTTCCCACTTCCTCCGAGGTGGCACAATCAAGGGAGAGGAGTTTGCTCTTCTCCTAGGCTGCACTCTGGTCTCAGAGCAACCAAGCACTCTTCTGCCCAGGATCTCAGAGTAGGATTCCCTTTCCCAAGCCTCCACCAGCTCCACCAATCAGTGTTCCTCCTCATCCCAGGACCACCTCTCAGGCTGAGATCTAGATTAGAAGCTTAATTCCCCCAGGGTCTTTAGGCTGAGGGCTCCAAAAATGGACACTATTGCCACCTGGGGCTGAGACTAGGGCATGACCCTGCTCCCTTCTCACCCAAGTGAAAGATCTTTCTCACTGACTTTTGAAGCTGTCTTTGACATTTGTGGGTTGAGGGATCTGAGAACCACAACTGCTGCCAGGGACTCTGCCCCCAAGGGCTGTTCCGGTCCTGTTCCTGCTGGTGCAGCATGGTCAAGGCTGGACTGGGCTCCATGGGCTGCGCTCTGCACCAGGCCCTGTGTGATAGACCTTTCTTGTCAGCCTTCTGGAAATCTCACTCTGTCATTTTGTGGCTTCTGCTGCTCTAGAATTTGTTTAGATTAATTTTTTACAGGTATTTTATGGGCTGTGGGGAAGAGCTAAAGTAGGTGCATCTTTCTACTTTGCCATCTTGGCTCTGCCCCCTCTATTCAAATTTTTTTGAACAAAGTTTTTTGTTTTTCCAAGTATGGAAGTCGGTTTTTTTAATTTTCCCTTTCCCTAAAATTTAAAGTTAAAGTTTTGGATTACCTTAGTAAGGTGTGCCTTCATGATGAAGAATGATCTAAAAACTCACTTCCTAAATACTTTAGCACTTGTGTCTATACATTCATGCTGACCCAGTGGTCCAACAGAAGGTCCTGGTTGACTCAGTGAAACAACTAGCAAATTTAATTTATTAGTTACTTTGAACTTCTTTGTTTCATTGAATTGATTTGCTTTGGTTGAATTGGACTATTTGATTAGTTATGTAAATATTATGTGGCTTTTGCTAATATAAAGATGAACAATAATAGTGATAATATTTTAATTTTAAAGATAAGTAGTATTCCTGTGCATCTTTTAGGAAGAATATATAATAAACAATGCCCAAAGTAAGTGTGCCTGCTTGTCAGTTATCCCAGTGGATTCATAGTCACAATTTCCTTTTCATCTGAGTCATATTAAGAGACATCCTTTGCCTAGTGCTTCACCATCTTCACCTCTTTTTTGGTTGATGACAGGCATTGGTTTATTAGCATTTAATGCCATATTCTTTTTTTTAAATAGGTAGATGATTTTAAATCAACCAGATTTTAGATATACTGGATCATAAGCCTATTTACCAAAATGCCTAAATAACAAATTTAAATTCCAAAAGAAGATAGTTTTCTTTACCATCAATTTGTTGTTGTTGTAGATTGGAGGTGGGGAGAAATGATTAGAAACCATGAATGCTAATTATTTAAGTGGAAAACAATCAACCAGTTGTTAGCATCTGCTGATGCTGGTTGTGTAATTATAAAACTTGAAAGGACCTCAGATTGTCGACTAATTCTTCAGTCTATTCATTCCAGCTGCCTTTGCCATGCTTAAAAAAATCTACAGATGAGATTCCACAGCTCTTCCTGGTAGCATGGTTAAATATTTATCCTAACATGTGTTTAAATATTTATTTTTAACATATAACCTCATTCTTTTGTTACTAGTCTAAGTAGGACAGAGCAAGGCAGAGTGCACCAATAATATGGAAGAGGAAGGAAGTATAGCTCATGGGTGCCTGGTCTAAAATTATTCCTATATTGATATTGAAGTTAATCTTGTACCCATAAATAGTCATTAGACTTTGCTTGGAATTTAAGATCAAAACCTTTGTCTTTTGCAACTAAAATGCTTTTTTTCCATGTTGCCCATTTTTCAGTAGAAACTAAGTAGCAGCTTTTCCCTACTCAGGCCTTGTAGACCTAAAAAATTTTAAATCAACTCTCTCCTCCTCTTCTCTCCTTATTGCCACTGCCACCACTTTATCCAAGCTAAATAAACCTAATTTCTTGAGTCAGTTATAGAAAAAAGCATTAATAGTTCTTATAACCAAGGTTTTAAAAAAACGACAGAGAATTAAATGTCTGTTCACCTTCTAAAACTTTAGAATCTGCTTTCACATTAAAAAACTTTTCATTGAGAAAAAGAAGGTTTGGTAAAAGGTTCATCAACATTCTAAGTAACAAGCCTCCTGGTTTCCAAGATTATCTATGTACCTAGCCCATGACTACTTAACAATTAAACTTATTCATGTTAAGGGCAGATTCAGAGAGTTGGAGAATCCTGCATTACAGCTTTAACAAAGATGTTAGTCAAAAGCCAAAAGAAAGCTTGGCACTGATTAAAGAAAAAGGTTTTTAACTTTAAATGGTATTGTTAAAATAAACCTAGTAGATTTTCTTTTGCACAATATTGTCTGCAGATATCTTACTCTATTAGCCTTAAAACTTCTGGAGAAACTGAGATGGAGGCATGTCAAAGAAGTAATCAACTGACCTTTCAGATATAGCTCAAGATCTTATTTCTTTTAAAAGTTTTATTAGGATTTTGTTGGAGACTTATGGCTAAACAATGTACCATACAGTAGCCTTTGTTATACAAGTCTGGTAGTGTTTACTGTAATGTTACAATATTTCTGAACATCATTGATTTCATCAGCACAGGCTCTCCTACAATAAAAGAAAATTGAAACTCCTCCTCAGTGAGTCACCCCGGTAGGAAAAAATACTCATTCCTTGGTGCCCAATGGATGGCCTGTGGACCAGCTGATGTTGTCTGTTACAGAGCCTACAACTTTACAACTTTGCAACTTAATAGGACACTTCAGAGTTTGTGCTCCTGTGGAAACTCGGGGTCATCCAGTGAGTGTCTTATTGTTGTTGTAGATTTGTTCAGTCACTTCCCACTCTTTGTGAGCCCACGAATTACACAGGCTCCTTTGTCCTCCACTATGTCCCAAAATTTGTCAAATCTCTTTGCTTCCATGACACTATCTGTCCATTTAATCCTCCGCTGTCCCCTTCCTCTTTTGTCTTCAATCTTTCCCAGCATAAGAGTTTTTCTCCAGTGAGTCCTGTCTTCTCATTATGTGGTCAAAATATTTAAGCTTCAGCTTCAGTATTTGTCCTTCCAGTGAATAGTTACTTTCTTTAAGTACTGATTGGTTTGATCTTGCTGTCCAAGGAATTTTACAATTAGAATAACAGGAAAGCTTGACCTTGGTGTATAAAATGAAGTAGGGCAGAGACTAATAATATTGTCAAGATAACTCTCTGGTCACAGTAAATGCTCTTTTTCAACAACTCAAAAGGCAGCTCTACACATGGACATCACCAGATGGTCAAAACCAAAATAAGATTGTGTACTTTGCTGCCAAAGGTCGAGAAGCTCTAAACAATCCGTTTGAATGAGACCTGGAATTGACCATGGCTCAGATCATGAACCTTGTCCATGCAAAATTTAGATTTAAATTGAAGACTGTAGTGGACAACCTGCGTCCCCACACAGCTAGGTGATGTGGTGAAGAAGAAAGACACAAGAGGCGGGAAAAGATAGACCAATTCTATTTGTTGATCTGAGGGTCAAGGTATTTATAGACAGAAACTGCAAGTCTACATGACATTCTGCTCATCTCTTGTCCTAGTGATGTCTTATTGTCTTAAAGACTGCTAGCCTAGAGGGCATCTATTTTACATATCCCTTGTTTTCCGTAGTTCTCTTGTTTGTCTCACGGAGACAGCAGCTTCTGGGGGGCATGGAGAGCATTCTGGATGATAATGAGCACAGTCTCAAAGAACAGTTTCCCCGAAGGTCTATCCTGAACTTGTCAACTGCACTTCATCCTGGCCCTCAACAATTCCCCCATTCTTTTGTTGTTTGAGGTAAGGTACTTGGGTTGGAAGACCTTACACATGAGAGAGAAGGCACCTATAAATAGGTGGCCGATAAAGAGAAACAAAGGGATAGAGGCAATATAGACATGAGCCAATGGAGTAGGGACACGAAGGGATTTATATTAGCACCATAATCCCAAATCACACTTGCAACTTCATGGGGTCAAGATTTCCTTTGGAGGCCTGATCTGTAAATTATGTAGAGAGGTATTATAATAGACAGGAGTAACACAAATAGAAATGAACCTATAATCACATCTTATGAACAATCTTGTTTCAAAAATATCAACTTTGTTTCCCACCACCACAATAGTTTTCCTTAAAGTATCCATTAAATTGTATGTACAGATAAGCCAACTGATACAGAGGAAGCCAATGCTGCCACAAAGCTTATAATGCCTAAAATAATGCAACTTATACATCTTTTCTGTCTTACTTTCAACATTAACTGATTAAAAGTTTGATCGGATACAGACATATACCAGCCTTCGCTTTTGATAGGCATTAAAGCAAACCTAGGATACATAATTACAGATATAATGTTAATATTAGCTATATGAAAATGAATGTATTCAGTGATAGTACAATTAAAGCATGTTATTTCCCAATCATAAGAGCAAAAATTCTATCTATATCAGTTTGTTTTCCAAAAACCTTGGACCCATGTGCTGCCATAATTGCCTCCTCTATCTTGCCTCCCCATGTTACCATCCGTAACCCAAGGAGGAGTGTGTACAAAAAGTCCATCTATCTCCCTCTTGATCAGTTCCTTCTGCTGCAGTGTGCCCAGGAGTAGAATGAGTATCTTCATTGTCCTGTCATTTCAATGATCATGGCTTCTTTTTCCTCAATCCATATCTTCTCCAATGTATGGCTGAGGTCAGATGTTTCTTTCTGGTATCCAGATCGTTTCTTCACCATTTCCTATGGAAATACAAGCATACCCTCTCCCCCATGTTAACACAGGGCCTATCTTTGTGTTGTTCCATTTCATCTTCATTTTTTTCCAATTAGTGAGGTGTGTTTTGCCTTTTTGAAACTGTTTTTGAGCAGGCATAAGCCTCTCTCTGTCTGGTGTCAGGTACACAACACCATGTCAACTCTTCTCCTTATTCTTTTGCCTTCTCCTCCCCCTTTCTTTTGTTTTTGGAGGAGAGTTTTTATGTCATGGTTGGGACCTTCTACAATGGCCTGACCAGTAGGATTATATGGGATGCCAGTTCTATACTATATTCTGTATGACAGACAGAACTTAGTAAAGGCTTGACTAGTTTAAGCTGGACCATTATCTGTGTAGAGAGTTGCAAAACACCTGAACAGATGATCGATAACAAATTTTGTTGATTTCCCAGTCAGTGGGTAGCAATAGCATGACCTGAATATGTGTCTAGTCCTTCCAGATTCTGGGATGTATGTGACATCCATTTGCCATACTTCAAGAGGATTGCATCCTCTAAGATTGATGGATGTATTTGATGGAGCTGGAAAAAATGGAATGCAATGTGGACAAGATGTTACTACAATGCTTCTTGTTTGCTCTCTAGTAATATGAAATTGCCTGCGAAGAATGGAAGCTGACTGACGAAATTGGTTGTGAGAATGCTGTGCTTCTAAAGCTGTCAGTGTATCTGCTTGTCTATTTCTCTCTAAAATAGGCCCTGGCAGTTGTGTATGGGAGGGGACCCAAGATCTTTTGGGGTAAGGGATGAAAGTCTCAACTTCTGAAATTGCTTCCTGCTGAGAC
Source organism: Potorous gilbertii (assembly GCA_028658325.1). Classification (NCBI taxonomy): domain Eukaryota; kingdom Metazoa; phylum Chordata; class Mammalia; order Diprotodontia; family Potoroidae; genus Potorous; species Potorous gilbertii. Next base: position 667,051,583 of record CM053769.1, read on the forward strand.
TGGATGTAGAGCTGTCCCTGCCTTGATGGGTCCTGTTCAAGAGATACATAGCCTGAGCAGTTATCTGGACGTTGATGTCTTGTACTCTGGAAAAGACAAACCTGGCATGGAGGTTAGACAAAGACCAAACAGGCACAAAAGGAATATAAATAAAAGACAATTTCCCTGGCATAACAGACAAAGGAAGGCCAGGCTAGGCCAAGGACAACAGATTTGAATATGAAAGGTCAGATTAAGTGGGAAGAACCCAGAACTAGGCTACAAATTTGAGTGTGAAAAGCCAGGTTAAGTGGCAAGATTACCATAGACAAGATAGCTCACAAGTCATCCCTCTTCACTAGCATAACTGTATATTGTCTTAAACAAAAGAGATTTCAAACTTGAACCTTCAACTGAATAGATATACATCATTGTTTCACAGGCTAGTTGCTCCTTCTCGGATTCCATTTACTCTGGAATAAAAACTTTTAGAAATTAAGTTGTTAATAAGTTCAAACACTAATTTTAACTTTTGCTTAGGCCATGGAATGACTACAAATTCAGATTAAAACAGCAAGATCTTTTCTGCTTTATAGATCATTCATTATATATTAATTTATCAATACATTGCCTTGAAAATGAAAATTTAGTAGGCTTTACAAGAGATTGTTTTAAAATATTTCTTCTAAAAGTGTTTTCTTTTGTTTTAAAACAGTTTAAAATTTGTCCTGATATTAACAGTCACTATACTTTTATAAAGAAAATAGTGGAAAACCTTTAAAATGATAGTTCTCTTTTTGCTTTGAAACAAAAACAAACCTTTAAAATTAAAAATCCATTAAAGCTTAGTTGTTATGAAAATGTCCCAAAGTATTATTACAACAAACCAAATTCTTAATTATCACAGACCTAGAAAACACAAAATGCTTCAGTCAAAAAGGTACAAAGGTACAATATATACTCTCACATTGATAACGGTAAGAGACTGATTACAGAAAAACACTACTGCTTATAAAATTCTTTTAAACAATGGGGACATCTTAGGTGAGTCTTAAGTAGTTTACTTAGATTGCTGAACATGTTCTAATTTCAGATAAAAATATTAGATTACCCAGTAAGATTACACAAAAGGGGCTCATATATTTTGTTGGTCACTTACTATTGATCATAGAAATTTGCCATATAAAAAGAGAAAGCAGGGACATGTCACATAGCAAATATGACAGGATAAAATATCCTTGACTTTGAATTCAGATAAGAGTAAAATTCTCCAATTACATAGTATCTGTTTCATAGCCAAATTTAGGAATAGTCAGGTGGGAAATATTTCCTTTGAGTAGCTTGTGGTGTTTCTCTCAGATACTGATTTAATTCAAACAACTATACCCAAATTCAAATTCAAAACAAAAATATTTATGGTCTCAAATGTTTTTCACCTTAAACAGCAAAATTCACTTGTCAGCTCAGAGCCAGATAGTCATTTCTATTCTCATGGAGTTACAGTAAGCAATAAAAATTAACAGGACTCATATGCATAAGGGAATTCCATTAAGATCTTTCCTTTTCAAGTTTAAAACTTGTCCAGATGCAAAAGCCAATTGCCAAAAATCCTCTCCATATATTACAGCTTCTAAGCAGGTCCTATTCATTGTTTATAATTTGCATAAGCCAATCAAGTTTCTTTCATAGGGTTGATAACTGTACCTACAGGAATGGTTTCCTAGGGGCTTAGCAATTTTACAAAATAAAGGATATTGGTACCATAACCATGCCTGCCAACCCCCAAGCATACAGGAGGACTATTCTGAATGGGAAGATCTAAATAAAGTTTTCATTCAATTCCTTTTTTTCTACATACAGTAATCAATTCACAATAGCATTAAAATAGTAACTCCAAATAACTTAAGTTGACAATCTTACAACTTTTAAAATGATAGCCAGATTGTTTTAACTGAAACTTCTTTAATAGGCAAAGGTGAAAATACCTGGTTTTCTAAATGACAGTTGCAAAAACCAAAACATTATAAGACAAGGCTAGCAGGACTGATAAAATTTAAAATAACATAACTGGTTTTACACAATTTTCCCAACATCTTTTAGTTTCAACAAAATTCAGATTAGAAATTGGTTTCTCTAACACTGTTTCTGGATTGCAGGGGTTACAATTTTTACAATACAAGACTATAACATTTTAGAAGCACAACAGTAACGCAAATAGTGAACCTTAGGTGTCATTAATTACATTTCCAAACCATCACATATAAATATTATTAATAGAAGACTGGGCTTACTAAATGTAGGGGCTGATTGGCTAGTGATCTCTCATACTGCTGTGATCCAACTCCTACCGTCAGGGAGGGTAAATTAAATTCCCTACTATTCTTTAGCATTCTCTTCCTTTGATCTAATCTGGATGATACGAGTTACAATTCACTGTAGTCCTAACTAATGAGTTGGGACTGCAGGGCAAAAAAATCTTGATGGTTCTAACCTTTACTCAAGTAAATTTTACTTCTGTGTCCACTCCTTCTTTGAAAGAGAGAGGACTTTTGAATCTATCAGCTGCAGTGAGGGAGACTTCTGGACAACTATGGCACCAAGTCCCCTCTGTTCTATTGGAGAGTTCAAAAGCTTTATCTCTGCTGAGGTGTCTTTTTCAGATCTATGCATTTTTCCAATTTGCCTTAGTGCCAAATAATAGAACAAATTTTGACCTGTCTTAAACATTCTATTAGGAGTGACATGTTTCACTTAAAATATGACCAAAATAACTACTTTTTGGTTATTTCCCATTATACAAAAACTTTTCTCTTTTAGATGAGGCATGAGATGTCCAGCCTAATATCATGGGCTGCTGGGTCCTCTTACCTACACCAGATCTTTGGTGATCAGCTGGATATACTTATGGGAGAAGAGACCGCCAGAGTGAAGCAGAGGTATAGGCTTTATTACAGATACAAGCTACATGCAGGATGAGTTCTCCCCACGGGACCCTCCTTCTCCTTCTGAGGAGAGAGGAAACCCCCCCTCCTCAGGCTTTTCTGTCCCCAGTTAAGCTCTCCCAGCTGCATAGTTCACTCATGGACAGCGTGCTCTCAGCCCTTTAGCCAATTAACAAAACCTGCTCAGACCACAGACCAACCTCAAAGGTGGGATGCTCTCCCGACCAAGTTCCCACTAAGAAGAGGTGGAAAAACAAGATAACTCGTGTCTCACTCCTCAATTTCCAGCTGTTCTCTGGGGGGCCTCGTGAGAGCTCAGCGGTTAAGCCCTCACCTTTACCTGACCCGAAACTATTCACGTGAGAACTGAGTTTGTGCCTTAACAATGAGATAATTAAAATGCTAGTCAGCCTGCCTCTCTGATATGAGGAAAAAACTTCCCTGATTTCTTCTTGTCTTTCTCTCCACCTCCCCAACCTGGCCAGAGTTAGAAGGTAGAAAGAGAGAGAGAATTTTACTAATAACTTTCCAAAACTTTTATGCTTTCCTTAAAACTGCACATGCGTTATTTCTTTATATGCCTTATCTGAAACTGCCTTCAGCAATACAAGATTAGTTTCTCTCTTTCTTTTTCTCATACTCCTCCCTGATGCTGCAGTCATCAGAGAGAAGGGATGGGGGGAAGGAAAGAGAAAACATGGGAAAGATTAACACATAAACACACTCACACAGAACATAGAGACAGAATACATATACAGACAATAAAAAATTCAACAACTGAGAAAAAATTGTCAGAAATCCTCTGCATAAATTAGACCTATGGCTTGATTTCTTTTACTTTGTTCCAGATATACTTTATGAAATTCAAATTTCCACATTAAGTAATCTCCTTCAGGAGTGGTTTTATCTAAATTACACCAATCAGTGGGGCATAGGGCTCTCTGAGAAATGCTGTCTAGAAGAGATTGAATGTAAGGATTACTTGGTCCATAATTGATTGCCCCTTGTTTTAATTCCTGTAAAAATTTAAAATCCAGAGGCCTGAATTTTCTTGCAGTTCCTCCTGGGTTATTGGGATTGGGGTTTCTGTCACATTTCCTAAGGTATTTCTTCTCCTTCTTGAAAAGTTTTTTCTAAAAGTGGCTGCTGACTTTCAGGAGGCTGCAGTGGTATAGGCGGAAAATACCTGATGGTCTTCTCTTTACTGGAGAAGTATAGAATGGTGGCTCTGTGGAAGCCAAGGGTTCCAGGGATGCAGAGGCTTCCTCTGACAAGGAGTCCACCTCTTCTCCCCCTTCTTCCTTCTCTGCATCTGCCTCTACTTGAGTGTTTCTGCCCTTAAAAAGTATCTGACCCATTGTTAACCTTACTTTTGCTATTTACCTGTCAGAATTGATTTCTTATGAACAGAAGCTGCCTTTTGATTCTGTTAACACAGTAAATTCTCCCTGTAAGCCTGTAATTGCTGAGATTTTACTGTGCCTGCATAAACCTTGGACAAAGTGAAATGCCTCTGCAGGGGTTCTTTGGGGCTTCCCTTTACCTTAATTGCTTTGTCACAACTTGGAATTCCTTTCCAAGGGGGCCACTATCACCGAAAGACCCTTTCCTGGATCAGGTCCGTGTTGAGGCGTCATTTGTAGTGGACGACCTGCATCCCCACATGGCTCAGTGATATGGTGAGGAAGAAAGACACAGGAGGCAGGAAAAGATAGACCAATTCGGTTTGTTGATCTGAGGGTCAAGGTGTTTATAGACAGAAACTGCAAGCCTACATGACATTCTGCTCATCTCCTGTCCTAGTGATGTGGTCAGTCATATTGTCTTAAAGACTGTTAGCCTAGAGGGCATCTATTTTACAAATCCCTTATTTTCTGTAGTTCTCTTTGTCTCACAGAGACAGCAACTTCTGGGGGGCATGGAGAGCCATTCTGGATGATAATGAGCACAGTCTCAAAGAACAGTTTCCCCGAAGGTCTATCTTGATCTTATCAACTGCACTCCATCCTGGCCCTCAACAGAAGACAGTAGGGAAAACTATCAGACTGTATAGGTTTGACCTAAATAACATCTGTTATAAATATGAAGTGGAGGTGATGAATGTGAAAAGATTAGATCTAGTAGATAGAGAAGCTAAAGAACTATGGATCCAGGTTTGCAGTATTGTACAAGAGGCAGCAACAAAAAAACATCCTAAAGCAAAAGAAGAGTGAAGAAAGCAAAATGGCGGATGGATGAAGCTTTACAAATAGCTGAAGAAAGAAAGAAAGGGAAAGGGAAAGGAGAAGGGAATGATATACCCAACCGAATGCAGAGTTCCAGAGACTAGCCAACAGAGAGAAGGTTTTCTTAAATGAGCCATGCAAAGAAATGAAAAAGGTCTGTTAGGGCCATTCAAGATTAATGGAGATTTACTGCTATTACTATTTCTACTCCTTCTCCAACTCCAAAATGCAGCAACAGGTGGAAAAGGTAATTCACAACTTATGCTGTGCTATTCCCAAAGTTTGGTTTTGGAGTTATGTGCTTGGAATTTAAAATGCACTTTTACAATGTGAATAATATTATTTGCGATGACATTTGTAACATAGGGAACTTAGACTAGGACTCTCTCCTATGTGCTCTTTAGTTTCCTTTGCTGAATATTCAGTCAGGTCTTACTCACAAACTTTAAGGGGGGCGGCTAGGCGGTGCAGTGGATAGAGCACCAGCACAGGAGTCAGGAGGACCTGAGCTCAAATCTCACCTCAGACACTGGACACTCACTAGCTGGGTGACCTTGAGCAAGTCACTTAGCCCCAGCTGCCTCATCCTGGGTCATCTCCAGTCATCTTGATGAATATCTGGTCACTGGATTCAGATGGTTCTGGAGGAGAAGTGAGGCTGGTGACCTGCACAGCCCTCCCTCACTCCAAACAAAGTCAAGAGCAAGTCATGTCATCATTTCTCTGATGGCGTGGTCTTCTTTGACAATGAAGGACGAACACACACACTTTAAGTGTCCTACAGGGTCCTCTTCTCTTCGTCCTCTATACTAGCTCACTTTGTATTATATCAACTTCCAAGGTTTAAATGATCATTTCGATGCTTATGAGTTTCAGATCTGTTTATCCAGCCCTAAGCTCTCTGCTCTCCAGTCTTGCATCTCCAAATGCCTATTGGGCGTCTTGAATTCTTTCAGACTTTCCTGTTATTGTTTAGGGCATCACCATCTCCCAGGGACCCGGGCTCAAAACCTCAGTGTCTCTCATTCTCAACCCCTCATCCCATCTGTTGACAAGATTTCATATTCGTAATATTTCTCCAATATGCCCCCTGCTTTCCTCTGACACTGTTACCGCACTAGTACTGACTCTAATCACCCCATGCCTGGACTACTACGGTGCTGGTAAGTCAATCTGCCTCAAGTCTCGTTCTACAGTCAGCTATCAAACTGATCTTCCTAAAACTCAAATCTGACCATATCGCTCCACTGATGAGTAAACTCCAGTTGCCTCCTAGAATCTTCAGGATCCAATATAAAATCCTGTTTCGGCATTCAAAGTTCTTCATAACTTCATCCCTCCCTACCTTTCCGGTTTTCTTATACCTTGTATCCCCCGCGTACTCTGCAATCCAGTGACAATGGCCACCTTGCTGTTCCTGGCACAGGACAATGAGGATTTTCATGAGCTGACCCCACGCCTAGAATGCCTAGAATACCTAGAACACTTCCCTCCTCATCTACTTCTTAGCTTCCTTGGATTCCATTGAGTCTCAGCTGAAGTCCTATCATCATAAGAAGCTAATTATGTACAAGCAAGTTATAAACAGAATTAGTTGGAAATAATCAACAGGAGGAAAGCATTAAGATAATATATTGATTGGAAAAGGCTTCTTATGATGGTGGTACTTCAGTTGAGACTTGTCTGAATCCATTAGACTATAATCTCCTTAAGGGCAAGGACTCTCTTTTGCCTTTATTTGTATCCCTAGCGCTTAACATAGAACCTGGAACATAATTAATTAAAAGTTTATTGTGACTGATGAAATGTCTTTCCTTTAAGAAACTCTTCTGTGAAGAAACCCCCTCTAGAAATGCAAGGGAGCACCTTCTTTGCAACTTAAGAGTTTCTTTTCAGAGTTGTCAGGATTCCAAGGTTGAGTGAGGTAGAACTTGAACCCTGGCCTTCCAGAAATAAAACCGAATGCAAGAATACATGTTCCCATGTAAGATATGTGTGTCAACATGGGTTGCTAAAACATAGCTTTTAGGAGGTATTGAGATACAGCTCTAGAATCTTGTTCACCCCTCTCCTAGGGAGACTGTAATTATTGCCTTCAGGGGAACAAAAGAAGGGTCCCAAGGTTGGGTGCTCCTTTCATCCGAGAGGGTTATTGGATTAAAGTTATGTCTATCTGCCTCCTGAAATTTTTGCTGATCTAAGGGTCCATACAATAGGTTCAAACAAAAGCTAATTCCCTGGCACTATCCCTTAACAAAGGAGGGTATTTCCAAGCTTATACCTGCCAGCTTGGCTCCTTCTCTTCCTTTGGTTATACAAAAGACTATCACAAAGTAAGCTGTGAGTAAACTCATTTATCCAAGCAAACCAGCAAATAGAAATTGAATAAGTTGTATAGCTTGGAGTAAGCCAGAAAAAGAAACAAAAGTGAACAAGTTTTTCTAATGGAAACAGCATCCCAGCTCAACCAAAAAAAAAAAAAAAAAAAAAAGAAACTCCAATCTCACCCAAGAAGCTCTCTATCCAGAGTTACGAGAAAAACAACTGGAAGTTGGGGAGATGTTGAGGAGCCTGCTAGCTTTCTTTCCTTATCTGCAGTATCCAAAATTCTTTCTCTTTTTCCCTGGAATTGATTTCAAAGAATGTTTGGAACTATGGAATAATGTATTTCCTTCCAGGAACTCTGTGAAATAATGTATTTCCTCCCAAATGCTCTTTCACGGACTGCAGCTCTCACAAAATCACACGATGTTATGACAGCATTCTTTCAATCAGTTAGGAGTCTCCTGCATATATAGATTCACATAAAAGGGCTAAATGAGGAAACATTGTTTAAGTCTGTCTTTAACGGTGGCATTTGAGGAAAAGTGAGTGTAAATAGAAGGTGAAGGGTAGATGAAACATTTGTGGTAATTAAGAAGGGCGTGTCATTTTCAAGGGTTTTAGATTAATGGCACTGCTTCTATACTGCACTGTAAAATGATTATTTCCTTGATATGTAATTGTTCAGTCTTGTCTGATCTTTGTGACCCTATTTGGAGTTTTCTTGGCAAAGATACTGGAGTAGTTTTTGCCATTTCCTTCTCCAATTCACTTTACAGATGAGGAAGCCGAGGCAAAGAAGGTTAAATGCTCTGCTGAGGGTAACACAGCTATAGTCTAAGGTCACATCTGAACTCGTCTTCTTGACTCCAGGTTCAGTGCTGTATCCTTTGAGCCACCCAACTGCCTCTTCCTGAATAAGTAAGTGTGTGTGTGTGTGTGTGTGTGTGTGTGTGTGTATACACATACTATACATACACATATTAATTTTATTTTTTCAGCGAACAAGTGTTTTCTCTTCCTCCACCTAAGTTGAAAAAGAAAGAAAAAGCAAAGCTCTTGTAACAAATAGGCAGAGTCAAGAAAAACCAATTTTCACATTGACCACGTCCAGAAAATAGATGTTTCAATCTGTCCCCTGAATCCTTCTTCTCTCTGTCAGCAGGTGGGTAACATGCATCATCAGTCTTCCAGGATCATGGCTCATCATTGTAATCAGGGTTGTTCATTTCACAATGCTGTTGGTATTGTATAATTGAAAACAATTTATTGTAGAACAACAGAATAACATTATAGAAGGGTAAATTGTTCTTTTCTATACAATAACAGTAACATCATTTCTGCTCACTTCATTCTGCATCAATTCATACAAGTCTTTCCAGGGTTCTTAAATTGTCCCTTTTTATAATTTCTTAGAGGACACTAGTATTCCATTAGATTAATATACCATAGTTTGTTCAACTGTTCCCCAACTGATATCACCTAAGATACAGGTATATTATTAATAGATTAATGTTTACTGGAAATTATTGGTGGAGAGGTGATATGGATAGGAAAAAGAGGAAGGAGAGAGAAAGAGGGAGGGAAATTTTCCCAAGTTATCTGAGCAAAAGTTGGAAGAGATTTAGTAAGGAGGGTATTAAAGAGGATTTGTATCTTTATGAGGAAGATTTGGTCTAAAGTGGAATTAACTGAGCTGAGAAAGAGAGGAAAATGTAGGGAACAAATACTGTGTACTACTTCTTGAAGGGAAGGGATGTGAAGTTTCCATGGGTGAGCCTTTGAGGGGGAAAAGAAATGGTGAAGAAGGGATGCTGTCCAACTATTTTATCTACTAAGCTTCTAGGCTGCTATTCAAAAATAGAGAGGTCAGATGAATTGGACCTATGCCTGGGAGTATGTTGAATGGCTGGGGGATGGGTGCAAGGTGGGCATTTTATAAACCACTGTTTGTATGTATGTTTATAACTTAGAGGAACCCACCACAAAATGCCTGACACATAGGAGACTTCCAGAGAGGAGGAAGCAGTTACTTCTCTGGGCAGCTCATTCTATTTTTAGGTAATGGATGGTTAGGAAGATTTTTCTGAGCTTAACCAAAATTTGTTTCTTTGAAAATTGCACCCATTATTCCTAGTTCTGCCCTCTAGGACCCAACAGAACTAATCTAATCCATCTTTCCCATGACAGCCCTTCATGTACAGAAGACAGCTCTCATGTCCCTACTGAAACTTCTCTTCTAAAGATGCCCAGTCACTTCAACTGATTTTTATGTAACATGGGCTCAACGCCTTTTACCATCTTGGCTGTCTGCTCTAGATGTTTTCCAACTTAGCAATGTCCTTCTTAATCTGTGACACCCGGAACTGAGCGTAGTATTCCAGATAAGGTCTGATGAGGGCTAAGTACAGAGGGACTCAATTTTTTTCATTCCTAGAAATAATGCCTCTCTTAATGAAAAAAATTGCATGAAATTTTAGGCTGTTACATAGCAGTTCACTAAGACTTTTAAATATTTTTCAGATAAACTGCAATTTAACCATGCCTCCCTAATGTTGTACCTATGGAGTTGATTTTTTGTACCCAACAATAAGACTTTATATTTATTCTGGATAGAGTAGATTTTGGCTCTTGACTCTGTCATCCAGTTTATTAGCTTAGGACGAGCCACAAATATAATTTGATGAATGTCACCTATTCCTTTATGTAAGTAAATTGATTAAAAAAAAAAAACTTTAAATAATAGAGGGCCAAGCAAAGATCTCTGGGATACTCCCCTGGAGACCTCTAACCATGTTATTAAAGTCTACTCTTTGAGTTTTACCATCCAGTCAATTCTAAATCTAATTTTACTATTTTCTAGTCTACATTTCTCCATCTTTTTCACAAGAATAGCATGAGATACTTTATCAAAAGCTTTGTTGATTGTAGGTAAATTGTATCTATTGTATTCCTCTCATTTACTAGTTTGATAACTGTCAAAAATGTAAATAAGGCTAGATAAGACATCTATTCAAGATGGAACAATTCTCACTCTTTTAATTATTTTCCTTTCCAGATGTCCAGCAAACATCTTCTTAATGATTGCTTCTAGAATCCCCCAAGAATTTTCAAGCTCATTGGCTTGTAGTTTGTAGGCTGTAATTTCTTCCTTTTTATGAAAATTGGTACAGTATTTGCCCATCTCCAGTCTTGTGGTACCTCTTGTTTTCCAGGATCTTCCAAATAATATTTTAATATCTCTTATTTTCTTGGATTCCCAGTGCCTCTGCAATCATATCTGCCAGTTCTTTCAGCATCCAAAAATATGGTTCTTCTGGGCCAGAAGATTTGAATTCATTAACTACCTCATATTTAGCTAATTTGTATTTATTCTCTAGGATTATATAGAGTTTTCAAGGAGAACTAGTACCTTTGTCATGAAGGCTTGCTGAGCCCTTTTCAGGGCTGTTCATCAACTTTTGCTGTCCACTTGTCATTCATCTCTCACCTGTGGCTCCAAGAAGCTATGGCATGCACACTGGCCATATTCCAGTATGCACATTCCAGTAAAACCATCTCAGCAGATAGGTTAAACCAGGTTGAGGGTAACCTCAAACCCATTGATGAGTTAGGGGGATGTCTATGCTAAGCAGATGAAGACTTCCTCCAGTGGAATGGTTGGATGAGAGCAACTTATTCCAATAGACCATGAAGACAGTGGAAGCAGCAGCTGTGGATCTTAATCAGACAATGAAGACACCAAGGTGATCCACTGCATCCTGGGCCATTGCCAGTCATCTTGACTTTTGTCTTGCCACTGGACTTTAATGACTCTGGAAGAGAGAATGGGGCTGATGACTTTGTGCAACTTTGCCTCACTTAAATCCAATTCAAGACATATTTAACTATTCTGGGGGCAGCTAGGTGGTACAGTGGAATTCTGGGCCTGGAGTCAGGAGGACTTAAATTAAAATCTGGCCTCAGATACTTACTAGCTGTGTGGCCCTGGGCAAGCCACTGCACCCTGTTTGCCTCAGTTTTCTTATCTATAAAATGAGCTGGTGAAAGAAATGGCAAACTGCTCCAGAATCTTTGCCCAGAAAACTCCAAAATGGGGTCATGAAGAGTTGGATACAACTGAACAACATATTTAACTATTTTATTATTTTACTATCTTACTGTTTTACTTGCCTTGAAGTCCTGTGGTGATGGGTGGGTGATGAAGCAGCAAGTTTAGATACCCTAGGAGCTGTAGTCAGCCCTGCACACAAGCTGCTCAGGACACAGAGTTGTCTTCTCACTAGACCGAAGCAGCAGTGAGATCTGGCAGACCACTGAGTGTCTGAGCAGCTTTTTTTTTTAAGCTGCACTACTTACCTCCTGGTGTGACAAAGAAGGTATAAAAGGTAACCTTAAAATTGTCTGCTTCATACAACCATGGCCTGCTTACTGCAGCAAGCAGCAATCCCTCCTTATGGTTGAAACACAAAAAAATGTTCAACAATTTTTGCAAAGATGATTCCACCCACCATTGGTACGTGGAATGTGTATGTGATCATGGACAACACAAAATCCAATAGACCTGGAAGATGAACAACTCTTGTGAGAGAACTCAGCAGGTAACACATCCAAATGTGACGTGCATTCAAATCCTTGAGTGAAACAAGGCTGATAAATAAAGGCCAGCTTCCTGGAATTAGAATGCACATTTTTTGGCTTCGAGGAGGAATGCTGAGAAGCTGGTGTAAGTTTTGCAATCAGATCTAATCTAGTCATCAAGCTTGTATGCTGTCTGAAAGGAGTGAATGATAGGCTCGTGACGTGACTGCCACACAGGAAAATAACATGCTACTATCATCAGTGAGCATGACCCCACCAAGATGAACCTTGAAGAGGTCAAAGAAAAATTTTTCTGGAGACCTGGAGACCTTCATCATCAATGTGCCGAAAGAGGATAAGCTTGTCATTCTGGATGACTTGAAGTCAAAAAAGGCATAGACTATCACACATATCAGGGAGTCTTTGGGAGGAATGGAGTTGGATAGTCACTTACTACTGAAGACTCATGACCATCTCATCACCAACACTGTCTTCTGCTTACCTAAAAGTCACAAAATGTCACGGGTACATCCTAGGAGCTTTTAATAGCCTACATCATCGAGAAGAGAGAGGCAGGATCTGAGATTGACAAAGGTAATATGTGGTGTAGAGTGCTCAATTTATCCCTTCCTAGCTAACCATTCCCATTCAGCAGCAGCAGACACCCCAAGGCAAGATGATCATCCAGAGACTCAGCATCAACAAATGAAAGTACTTCAAGTGTGAACGGTTTGTGGCTGATCTGGAGGGAAAGGTGAGGCAGCACACCTTAGTCATGGGGGGACAGAAAAGGAGTGGGCAGCTTTCAGAGAGCAAGTGTCCAGCATGGCATTTGTTCACCTGGGCCGGAACACTTGAAAAAATCAAGCCTGGCTTGTGAAAATAATGGGGAAATTCAGAAACTGCTAAACGAAAAAAGACTCTTACAGGGCTTATCAGTAAGGTGGCTTGTCCCTCTCTAAAAAGGCAGCATTTAACTCCATCAGAAGTAAAGTGCAAGCAAAGCTGAGAGAGATGTAGCATTCTTGGTTCAGTAAAAAGGCAGATGAAATTCAGTTTTACACTGATAGCAACCATCCAAAGTGACCTAGATGCCCTGAAGACATTTATGGGTCAAAGACCTATGGTGTTGATAAAGCCACAGTAATCAGTGATGAGGACATGATCCTGGAGAGATGGGCTAAAAACACTTCTATGATAGACCATCATCCATCAGTGCTAAAGCCACTGAGTCAATCCCTTCCTAGATAAACTTCCAACTGAAGAAGAGGTTTTGAATGCCATTAGGCTCCTCTCATGTGGAAAAATGCCTGCTGGGGGTCCATGGCTCATACAGAAGTGGATTGAATTCTTCTGGGTTTTATGACGAGGAAGTTATCCCCCAGGAGATCAAGGATGCCTCTGTTGTGCATCTCTATAAAGGAAAATGAAACTGGTTGTCCTGTGAAAATCTCTTAGTTAATACTGGCAAGATTCTTGCCAGAGTCCTTCTTAATCAGCTGATCCTTCACCTGGGAAGATGGCCATCTACCTGAGAGCCAGGGTGGCTTCAGAAAGGGTCAAGGAACAGTGGACATGGTGTTTGCTGCCTGACAATTCCAGGAGAAATGCCAGGGGCAGAACAGAAATCTGTACACAACATTCATTGACCTGATTAAGGTCTTTGATACTGTCAGTTGTGAGGGGTTGTGCAGGATCATGGTGAAGTTTGGTTGCCTGGAGAAGTTCATCAATATTGTATGCCAGTTTCATTCAGCACACTTGTATATGTTCTGGATGAAAGGGAATACTCCCACACTTTCTGTCACCAGTGGAATGAAGCAGGGCTGTGTGTTTGCTCCCAAGCTTTTTAGCATCATGTTTTCCAGGATGCTGTCAGACAACTTCAACAAGGATGAAAATGGTATCAAGGTCAGCTACCACACTGACAGTAAATTATTGAACATGAAAAGGATATAAGCCAAGACTAAAGTGAAGGGAGAGTTGGTCCATGACTTTTTGTTCATAGATGATTACGTGCTCGCCACAGCCTCTGAGATGGATATACAACAGAGTATGGATTGAATCTCTGCCACTGTGCTAATTTTGACCTGACAACCAACACTAAGAAAACAGAAATCCTTCACCATTCAGCACCACACCATCCATATGTGAAATCATCAGTTACAGCAAATGGAGAAATTCTGAATGCTGTGGATAAGTTCACTTACACTGGCAGTACGCTTTCCAAGAGTATATAAGTTGATGCACACATTGCCAGCACTAGCTCAAAGTGTGGGAGAAAAGGGGTATTAGGCTATCTACCAAACTGAAGGTGTACAGAGCCACTGTGCTGACCTCATTATTGCATGCCTGTGTAACCTGGACAGTATACCAGTGCCATATCAGAAAATTGAACTGCTTCCATCTGAATTGTGTTAGGAAGATTCTGAAGGTCATCTGGCAAGATAAGGTTTCAGACACTGAGGTCTTTTGGTGAGTTGAACTGCCAAGGATTCAAACTCTACTGCAGAGTGCAACTCTGATAGGATGACTATGTAGCCTGAACATCAAACACATATTTACCTAAAAGACTATTTTATGAAAAACTTGAACAAGGCAGATGGTCACACAGACATCATGAGATGTGATACAAGGACACTTTCAAGGTCTCTTTGAAGAACTTTAGTATCAATTTAGGATACAGGAGACAGAGGCACAAGACTGCCCAGTATGACATGCTTTCATCAAAGGTGTTGTGCTCTGTGAGCAAAGAAGAATTGTAGTAGTACCAAGAGGATGTGCAAATCTAGAGACATCTCCATCCCAAATATTCAGACTATTTGTGCCTGCCCTGCGGGAGAGCCTTCTGAGTTCATGTTAGTCTGATCAGCCACATTAGGTCACACTGTACCTTGACCCCAACATCATGATGTCATTAGTGGCCTTCAAGTATGAAGGACATTTATTCTCTAGCAGTCTCTCCATAAGAATATAAGCATAATAATGGTTTCAATATTTATATTTGTAATCTAGCTTAGCACATAGTAGGTACTTAATATTTTTTTTTGATTGATTGATCAGTCAAGGGCAATTAGATGTGTTCTTATTATCTCTTTATTTTGAGTATTGATTTCCTGTCAGCCATTTTGGTTCTGTTATGTCTAATATAAGGGTCATTCTCATTAGCACAGAAAACAAGAAAAGTTTTTATCTGAGGACTTGGAATCAGAAAGGCCTCTGTTCAAATCCTGCCTCAGATACTTGTTAGCTGAGTGACACTGTGTCAATCTTACGGTCTCAGTTCTTAATTTGTAAAATAGAAATAATAATAGCATCTATTTCACAAGAGGGCTTTTGTAAGGCTCAGAAGAGATATGTGTGAAGCATTTTGCAAACCTTAAAACACTATATAAATAAATATGAGTTACTATTATTTCCTGTATAACATCCACCCCAGGGATCAGGGTTGTCTATCTCACAGGAAGAAAGCTAGTATTTAAAAAAATAAGATTGTGTCACAGAACAGCTTGAAATCACAAGGGCTACACAGTTTTCCCTTTACAATCCTGTTCACTCCCAGGATTACATTATTACATTGTGAGCTTAGCTCATTGTCCTGTCACATTAGGGTAGGCTGTACATTCAAAAGGGCTATAATTCCTCGCCAACTATGGGGAACTTAAAATTTAATTAACCTTATAGGTATTTAAAGTATACAAATACATTGAATGAAATTAAGTAAGAATTCAATGTGGTGTCATAAAAGCACTTGATTAGGGAGTCAGGCAATTTGGGTTCTAGTATTAGCTCTGCCATTAATTACCTGTGTGACCTTGGACACCTGTCTGAATCATAGTTTCCTCATTAGTCAAGCTAGGAAGTCAGACTACATCTACCAAGGTTCTTTTAAGTTCTAAAATAATATGAATTTAAACATGATTGTTCCATACCTCAATGGTACAATGGATCTGTGATCTTATCAATGTGGATATCATGATCAATCTTTTTGATTCTGTCCTTTTCCTGTCCATGTCCTCTCATAAAATTCTCAAGAATGTTTTAGAAGTTTTCCTTCCCCTCTCTCTCTCTCTCTCTCTCTGTATATGTGTGTGTGTGTGTGTGTGTGTGTGTGTGTGTGTGTGTGTGTGTGTGTGTATGTATGGTTATGTATAGATCAAGTAAGTAGATTGATCATAGATGGAATAAGGGATTATAGATCAAAACATTTATTTTCAAAGAACTAATATAAATTTTATCTCCTACCCATTCACACCCCCTTCTCACTGAAAAATAATAATAAAAAGAAAAACTATGAATGTGAATAGTCAAAACAAATTTCTGTATTCTCCAAGTCCAAAAAAATTGTTTCATTCTGCCCTGGAAAACTATCCTTTCAGTCAAGATGCAGAAAGGTAGCATGTTTTATGTTATATTCTCTGGAGTCTTGGTTGATCCCTGCATTGATAACAATTCTTAAATCTTTTAAAGTTGCTTGTTTTACAAAGTTATTATTAGGTAAGCTATTCTCCTGGTGTAACTCACTTCATTCTGAATTAATTCATACAAGTCTTTCCAAGTTTTTCTGTAACTGTTGCTCTCAGAATTGCTTATGGCACAACAGTATTTCATTATATTTGTATATTATATATTTCTGTTTCTTCAACTACCCTTCAGTTTATAGGCATCTCCTTAGTCTTCAACTCTATACTACTACAAAAAGAACTGGTACAAATATTTTTGTACATACATATCCTTTTCCTTTGCTCTCTCTTTGGGAGTGTAGACCGAGTAGTGGTGTGTTTGTCCTTTGTTGCCGAAGAAGACGTGCCATCAGAGAAATGATGACATGACTTCTACTTGACTTTGTTTTGAGTGAGGGAGGGCTGTGCAGATCACCAGCCTCCCTTCTCCTCCAGAGAATCCAATGACCAGATATTCATCAGGATGACTGGAGATGACCCAGGATGAGGCAGCTGGGGCTAAGTGACTTGCCCAAGGTCACACAGCTAGTGAGTGTCAAGTGTCTAAGGCGAGATATGAACCTGATTGCTGGCCAAAAGAGTATGAACAGTTTAGTAATATTTGGGGTATAATTACAAATTATTTTCCAGAATGGCTGGATCAATTCATACTTTCATCAGCAGTATGTTAATATTCCTATTTTTCCCCTTGAAGACCTTCCAGTAGTTGTCATTTTCCTTTTTTTGGTCAACTTTTGTCAGTCTGATAGATATAGAACTGGAACCTCATTTTCTTTTCTCTAATTACTAGAAAATAATTAAAAAAGGATTTATGTAATTTACTTTTAAGATAATACAGTTGGGGGGGCGGAGCCAAGATGGTGGAGTAGAAAGACACACATATGCAGGGTCTCCCCACACAGCCCATAAAATACCTGTAGAGAGGGACTCTCAACAAATTTTGGAGCAGTAGAAGTGGAGAACAACAGAATGGAGGAGATTTCCAGCCAAGAGTGACTGGAAAGGCCCACGGGAAACATCTCTTGCACCGGACACAGAGCAGAGCCCAGCTTAGCCTTGGCTGAGAAGTGCAGGGTGGCTCTGGGAAGAGGACACCTTGGGGACAGAATCTCCAGTTGCACCAGAAGCAGGTCCGCAGATCCCTCAACCCACAGGTGCCTAAGGTCAGTGATAGGGTTTTTTCAGCTGGCAGGGAAGGGAAAAGGGCCATCCCCTAGCTCTGACCTTAAGCAGCAGCTACAGAGGCCACATCGGGCAGGTGGCAGCAGTTCCCACAGCAGCCTGCATACATTGTTGGATCATAAAAACCCTGGGGGCACTGAGGAGCTGATTCTTACCTCAGCCCTGTGTAGAGGCCCTGAGAGAGCTGATCTTTATCTCACACTGAATGGCAGTGGAACTGGAGGCCAGGTGGCTGTGAAGAGGAAACTGCTAAGATTTTGGACACAAAAATCTCTCTTTACTGCCAGACCAGTGTACACGCTTCATTGTGCCACCTTGGAGGAACTGAGATTTTACAGATTCCCAGAGTATACCCTACTCTTGACAAAGGACCCAAAAGTCAAGTAACTGGTTGGGAAAATGCCCAAAAAAGAGAAAAAAAAAATAAGACTATAGAAGGTTACTTTATTGGTGAACAGGTATCTTCTCCCATCCTTTCTGATGAGAAAGAACAATGCTTGCCATCAGGGGAAGACATAAAAGTCAAGGCTTCTGTATCCCAAACATCCAAAATAAATATTCAATGGTCTCAGGCCATGGAAGAGCTCAAAAAGGATTTTGAAAATTAAGTAAGAGAGGTGGAGGAAAAACTGGGAAGAGAAATGAGAGAGATGCAAGAAAATCATGAAAAGTAGGTCAACACCTTGCTACAGGAGACCCAAAAAAAGTGCTGAAGAAAATAACACCTTGAAAAATAGGCTAACTCAACTGGCAAAAGAGGCTCAAAAAGCCAATGAGGAGAAGAATGCTTTCAAAAGCAGAATTAGCCAAATGGAAAAGGAGGTTCAAAA
>CM053769.1:667070606-667122584 GCA_028658325.1 Potorous gilbertii
CCCCCAGGGAGGGGGCCGCCCCCCTGCCGCGCACCCCCCAGGGAGGGGGCCGCCCCCCTGCCGCGCACCCCCGGGGAGGGGCCCCATGCCGCGCACCCCCGGGGAGGGGGCCGCCCCCTGCCGCGCACCCCCCCGGGCGGGGGCCGCCCCCCTGCCGCGCACCCCCCGGGGAGGGGGCCGCCCCCCTGCCGCGCACCCCCGGGCAGGGCCCCCCCTGCCGCGCACCCCCCGGGCAGGGGGCCGCCCCCCTGCCGCGCACCCCCCGGGGAGGGGCCGCCCCCTGCCGCGCACCCCCCGGGCGGGGGGCCGCCCCCTGCCGCGCACCCCCCGGGCGGGGGGCCGCCCCCCTGCCGCGCACCCCCGGGGAGGGGCCCCCCTGCCGCGCACCCCCCGGGGAGGGGGCCGCCCCCCTGCTGCGCACCCCTCCCGGGCAGGGGCCGCCCCCCTGCCGCGCACCCCCCGGGGAGGGGGCCGCCCCCTGCCGCGCACCCCCGGGCGGGGGGCCGCCCCCCTGCCGCGCACCCCTCGGGGAGGCGCAGCGAGCCAGCGGGGTCCGGCCGGGGCGCCGAGCGGGCCCCAGAGATCGCGCCCCGCCGGGCCGGCCTCCAAACATATGGCCGAACCTTGCTTCACGTTCCCTTAAGTCCGCGGCGTTTCCTGCTTAGTAATGCCCGCTTCTCCAGCATCCCCCCGCGCCTTCCCTGTAGCCCTTCCTCGCTGTGCCGTTGTAAATCGAGCTTGCCCTTGAAATTGGGGTGATCCACCTAGTTAGCCCAGCCGCCCCCCAATCGTAGCTCTTAAATCGGCCGCAGAGGCTGGGAAGAGAAAAAAAACGCTCACCCTAATTAGGGAAAAGTTACGGAGATCTCAAAGGTCAGGGGAAAGCTCTAGGCGGAAGACGTCAAGAGGCAATTTTAGTGGCCGTTTTAAAAGTATCGGAATTCTTTACTACTTACTTCCCCCCCCCCCCACACCCCAAGTCTGTGTTTGTACAGTTGGCGAAAGCTTATCCGGGAAGTTTTCTGTACTTTTGCGTATAAGCCTGGTTAATTTTTTTTTGTCAATAGGTGGGAAGAGAGAAATAGGGAAGAATCCAGATGTTTTTAACCATCAAACTTTTGCTGGGTATTATTTTCTTATAGGAGAGTTTACTGTGAGAGTCACCATTTGGTCTTTTAGTAAAATAGTTTGTAAAGTTAAAAGGCTTTTAAAAATACGTGTTATGTTAAAAAAGAAACGTTTTTAGAGTGTTTGATGTGCCAGAATAGTATTTAAAAATCAGCTTCTGCAATTTTTCTTATTATGGATTGAGCTTTTTAAAAGAATTTACCTATAGTGCTGGTGACATTTTGGTCAAGACAGGAGGTAAACGGACATAAATTAACTCCCTGTCACAGGGTAGTGATACATCTCAATCTAGTGTAGATTTATTTTAACTCAGCATGATAACCACAGGCCAGCTGTATTGAGGAGCCAACTCAAAAGAAGAATCGGTCAATATTTTTTTTTTGCATAAAATTATTCAAAATTCATGAACATGGGCATAGAATTTCTGTACTGTGAGACTTTAGTTTTTCTATCCTAATTTAACCTTTCTTTATCCCAGATAGGTAATAGTTCTGTGTTGATTTTTCAGTTTTCATTTACAAATGTTGCCATTGTTTTAGAATACTGGTGTTTGGGAACAAAAAAACTTAAAAGCATTAGGTCTAACGTGTTGCAGTGCCTCCTACTCACTTGCTTAGCCTTATTTCTGTGAATCAGTGACTGTGTCTTTGACCAAGTTTAACTTGGTGTATTTTCAGTTTCCAAGTATAAATGGGTATGTAATGCTTGTTCTTTATCTGTTTCATAAATATCAAAGGATAAATGCAGGATTGTACAAGAGTTGTTTTTAACCAAAAAGCATTTATTAAACTTGTGCTATAAGCCAAGCACTGGGAATACTGAGAAATTCAAAAAATTTGCCCTTAAGGAGCTTGAATTCTAATAACCGAGGAATCCTGCAAAAAATGTAAGAGAAGACTAGTAGCTGGGGGTGTGGAGGGTGAAGAAGTGGGGTTGGGGAAGAGAGGAGACCAAAGATAGACTTTCTGGGGGAAGTGGCGTTCAAACTTGAAAGAAGCCAGGAATGCTAAGGCAGAGGAGGGAGAACACACGGAGACTGTGGCTCCAGATAGATGGCCTCTGTTAGCAGCAGCAAGTAGTAGGTTAGTATTGGCTGGTTCCTAAAGTATATAAGGAGAATGGAAAGGTAGAAGGGGTCAGGTTGTGATGAGCTTTAAGTAGCAAATAGGATTCTAAAATTGATCCTGTAGGTAAGAAGTACCCATTGGACTTGATTCAGTAGGGAGTGACATGATCAGAACTAGACTTCAGTAAAATTACTTTGACAGCCACTTTGGAGTGGATGAATTGAAGTGGGAAGAGACTTCAGGCAGGAATTCCAATTGATTAGAAGGCTCTTGCACTAATCCAAGTGAGAGGTGATGAAGGCCTGAATTAGGGTTGTGACTGTGAGTGGAGAGAAAGATGGACAAAATTTGGCAACTGATTGGATATGTGTGGTGAATTAGTGTGAGGAATTTAGGGTGACATTGAGATTGTGAACCTGGGCATCAGGGAGGATTTCCTTGACAGCAGTAGGGAAATTCACAAGATGGCAGGATTTACAGGGAATGGAGTTCTATTTTGGGGATGATTATAGGCTATTCATTTTGAGCTATTCTGGAGACAGTTGGTGACAAAAGACCGGAGTTCAGGAGAGCAAACAGGGTTAGATATATTGATCTGGGAATCAACCATCTGCATAAAGATGATAATTGAACTCATGATAACTGCTGAGATCTCAAGGTGAGTTTGTGTAGAGGAAGAGAGAGGGAACCTTTGAAGGAAGCCTTATGGACTGACCACAGATAGTGGGATTGTGGTGGTTGATGATTTAGCAAAGGAAACAAGGAATTATTTGGAATTCTTTAGTAGAAAGCCAGTGTTTTATAATGTTATGGAAATATTATATTTGTTTCTTTGAAATTCAATTTAAAACAACTTTTAGTTTTGAGGTGACCAGTGAGAAATTGCATTGGTCTGTTTTCATTTTGGGAAGGATTAAATCCTTTGGGGTTTTCTCTCTATTCTTGTTTTTCCCATGAAGATAATTTATCCCTTAGCCTCTCATTTGATTTCATTTAGTTGTTATTTTGAAATTTGGACAGTTTAATATTTTTCAGTGGTAGAATCAGGCTCCAAGTAATTTGAACTATTTCCTTCATTTTAAGAATTGCAGTGCTTTCAGTGTGATTGGTATGATCAGGGAAATTGGATTTAGAAGTCACAGGTACCCAAAAGATCATCAATTGTATTTCTCTAATTTCATATATGAGAAACTGAGTTAAGGAGAGGTTCTCTGACTTGCCAAAGATCGTACAAGCAGTCATTTATACCCAGGACTCCTACTCTCTTAAATCCCGTATCTTTCCATCATGCTACATGTGACTATCCAAGAGACCTTACTGATCTCAACACTAGTCATAATTGGAGAAAAGATTTGCATCTGCTTTCATAGGCTATAATTTTGTAGAGAGTTAATATAGTTGATTTTGATAATCAGTCTTTTCCCCCACAGTAGAAAAGTTACTAGGTTCATAAATTTCCATAAATATGATACACACTACTTGTGTCTCTGCATGACATTTAACAATCTCTCACAAATGCAAATGTGTAGATTGAATGATAAAATAATACTGTAAGGTGGGTTCAGAATTGGTTGGATGAGGAACCAGAGATTATTGAGAAATATCACGGCTTAGTAGAAAGAGCACTGGTTGAAGAACAGAGTACCTTAACAACTGGCCATATAAAATGAAAAGTACATGACAGTTAATGGTTAGGGGCAGCCAATGTAGGAGACTCAGGGGGGATTACTGAAAAGTTGATAGTTTACATGTTGAAATTCATGTATTTTAATTAAATAGGTATAAAGCAAGCTTAATTTGTACACATTGGTGTATTTAGCATTTGCTTAGTGACTACTAAGTACTAGGTACTGTGCTAGTAGCTAAGCTATACTATTTCTTAAGAAAAGAAAAGTGATCAGTGGTCTTTCTGTGAAGAAACCTGGTATTGCTTCCTGGTTCCAAAACTAATGGCAGTTATTTACAAATGTTTGCCTGGAACTCAGTGATTCAACTCTTGGATCTGTTAAATTAGTTCCTTTCTTTTTCATACTGGAAAGTCTGGTCAGCCAGGCAGAGTGTGACCTTGGGATAGCCACCAAATCCTTGGATAGGCTTTTTATGCCATTGTTGAACGGGAAGCCACCCCAAGAGACCTTGGCCAATTAAGTCTAGGGAGTCAGCTTTTTTCTCTTTTATGTAAAGAATTAGCCCAGAGGTATTTAACACCTGGTCTGCATTTCTGAGTGCAGCCCAAACCAGATTAACATGTAATGGAAATATTTAACCAATTGCATTTTTAAAAAATTGGTATAACATTACATTTTAAAACAAAGTCAGTATGCAGCCCAGAGGGATCCATACTTACAGATTAGTGGTCCCACAAATTTTATTAGAATTTGATACCCCTGAATTTATGGAGGAAGGGTTAGACATTGATCCTGTATCAAGGGTTCTTATTATCTTTCTCTTCAGCAGGGTCTTGAGATCCCACCTCCTTGAGTTCCTGACATGCCAAGGTGAGAGTAGATGGGATGAGTAGGACCTGTTCTAGTTGTTGCTGTGGGTTCCTAGTAGTATTTAGATTAGGACATAGGATCATAGATTTAGACCTGGCAGAGAACATATAGACCTTTGATTCCATTTTACAGATAATGAAAATTGAGGTACAGAGAGGTTAAATGACTTGACCACAATCACTGTTCCAATAAGCTTGCGACTGGTTTATTTATTTATTTATAAATGTTCTACAATTACTTCCTTAAAATTAAGATTTTATCCCCCCCCACACCTTCCCCCTACTCCCCTCCCTCCCCATGACAGCATACAATTCTGTATAGGTTCTACATAGACTTTCCTATTGAGCACATTTTCATTATAGTCATGCTATGTAGTTTGCGACTGGTTTTGAGATGAGGTCTTCTTCATTCCAAGTACAGTGTTCTGTCCACTAGACTGGAACACTTTGCTACCTCTGAATTATAACTGCCCTAAGGCATTTATTACCTGGTTTTGCCCAAAAGGGATGAGGTTGGGGGAATGTTGCAAAATAAGGATAGTTATGGTTGTACTGGAGACAATTGACTCACAATAAAGGTCATCTGATCACTAGGTCACATGTCTTGGGGCAGGCTATAAATAATGCTGAATATGCCTGCATAGTTCTAAATCAAAAAGTATAATAGACTCTCCATATAGAAAGCTTAAGAAAAACATTTACTCAGGTACCAGAAAGCCAAATCCCAACACCAGAAAGCCAAATCCATCATAGTAACCATGAAGTCAGTAAACATTAGCATTGCAAGTGACAAATCATAGTTTTCAGTAACTTGTGATGAATACTGTTTAGTTCAATTTAGTTTAGTTTTTGAAGTAAAAAGGTTGTAGGGGTGGTTAGTTACACATGACTGGGCTTAGATGACTTAGGCACTAACGTAATTATCTCTGAAAATGCACAGAAATCGTGGGGAAAAGGAATGGTGGCAATACTCAATTGACCTGGTTGAAAATTCACCTGTGTTGTGCCTTAGTCTTGAAATTGAGCAAATTAGACCTGATATTAATACTTTAATTGCAGACCAAAATTGTTAAGAATTTAAAATAGATTTTTATTTTATGTAACCTACATTTCCCCCTGAATCTCTTCTTATACTCACCCCGCCATCCCCCTCAAGGTTGTCCTTTATAGCAAAAATAAGGAAGAATAATAGAATAAGGAAGAAAAGAAAAAAAAAGTTCAGCAAAGCCAATCAGCACATCAGAAAAGACTGCTGTGTAATTAGTCTTAGTGAGGTGGAGGCTTTTCAAATCTCTTGGGGCTTTCCATGCCCAGTCATTGTGATTTTATAACATTCAGTTTAGATTGTTTTGTTTTTACTTACTTTTTTTTTTTATTTTGTTGTCATTGTGTACATTGTTTTCATGGTTCTGCTTATTTTGGTGTATATCAGTTCACATAAGTCCATGTTTTACTAGTCATTGGTTTGTTATTTGCTGTTTCTTATAACTTACTAATATTTCCATTGTTTTTATGTACCATGATTAGAGTTTGACCATTTCCTAATCAATGGTCATCTATTTAGTTTTTAATTCTTTGTTACCCCAAAACTTTGGTGTTTATGGTGTTCTTTGTATCATTGACCTTTTTGGGGGTATGTGCCTAACATTGGAATCTCTGAGTCAAAGGCTACAGGCATTTTTAGTCCTTTTCTTAGCATAATGCTTTCCATAATGATTGTGTCAGTTCACAGCTCCAGCTACAGTGCAGCACTGTGCCTATTTTTCTACCAACAATGACATTTTTGGTTATCTTTGCCAGTTTACTGAGTAAGAGGTGAAACTACAGAGTTGTTTTGATTTGCGATTAGTGATTGCAGTATTCTTTCATGTGGTCAATAGTTTATGATTATCTATTGTAATAGAGTCATTTATAATATGAAAGAAGTGCTTAGTATCTTAGTGGGAAAATTTAAATTTGTTACATTATGAAACCTTAAATGACCAGAATTTATGTTCATTGGCACATTTTGGTTTATGTTAACCAGAAATCTTTTTACTTGATTTCCTCCAACTTTAAGACTTTCTGATGTGTATTGTAGCAACACATTTCTCTGCCTTTGTAAACATATTAGAGTGAAGATAATTTAAGATCTTAATGAAGATTGAATAAATTTTGTTTCATAATCATAGCAGATTTAAGGATTTTCTTGGCATAAGTGCTTTGTAAATAGTAAAGTGCTATCAAGGATTTTCTTGGCATAAGTGCTTTGTAAATAGTAAAGTGCTATCAAATGCTATTTATGACACTGTTACAAAACATTTAAGTTGATGGTTATGTGTTCTCTTGGACTTGGTGGTCTTATTATTTGTACTGCGTAAATAACTTTAAAAACCCTTGAAGGTGACTGAATGAATGAAATCAGAAGTGTGGTCCGTCCTTGTTTTTGCTGGTTATTGTTATCATTAATAACCTTCAGTGAATAATAGGGAAGCACTTAATGAAAACATTCTCTGAGAAAGAAGCTCTTTCAAAGAAATTAACTATTATTTTAAAAAAACTATTATCTTTTTAAGAAAAGAAACTCAACAATTTGAGTTCATATTCGTGATATTTTAGTACTCTTATTTGCAATTTCTGATATTTTTTAATGTATCCTTTAAAGCCTTCTGTATTTATTTTTCTAGTGACTGAGATGCTAACAAGGTATATTATTGAAATGTATCCTCATTAATTCAGTTATTACTGTAACATCAAACTTTCTGTACTGTAGAAAGTTTATTATGTTAGAATTGTAGGCTTAGAGCTGCAAGGGTTCTTATAAGCCGTCTAATCCCTCATTTTACAAAAGAGAAAACTAAAACTTGGGAACTTTCCAAGGTTGCATAGCTGGTAGCCAGTTATTCTTGCCTTTATACTGTGGTGCCTTCCAGTAAATTTAAGGATAACATGTTACGTATCTTAACTCGATGTGAATCTTGTGTTTTATAAGCATTGGACAATGTGATATTTTCCTGATGGTACGTACTGAGCAAAGTACTGATCCAGTTAAGTTACTTGGCTTAATACTACACCCATCTGAATTGTGCTGGACTTAGCAGTCTAAACCTGTTCTAGCAGGTAACGGTTAAACAGACATGCCAAGGGCAGAAAAGTGGGATTGTGGAGAGAAAACACAAATACAATAAATTGGAGAAATTATCTTTTAATCTTTTATCTCTGATCATCCTTTATGGTTTATTTTTTTAGCTTCAGGTATTTGAAAGAGCTAATTTAGCTTTTATTTAATACCATAGTAATACATTAATTAGCTGTTAATTCAATAATTAGCTTTCATTTAATACAGTCCCACTGTAATGGATACCTTAAAAATTCTTTGTCTGACAAAAAGCTACCCAAGCCCAAACATAGTAGATACACTTATTTTAAACTCTGTTTAATATAAAAGTCCAGGAAAATAAATTTTAGCAAGGTTTATAATAACAATTATAAAATATACAGGACCTTGGATTCTTTAACTTTTCTTCTAGCTGCTTCCTTTTTGGCTAACGGCATCAAAAGATGCTTAGGAGACATAAAAGATGAACCTCTTCTGAAACTGTGTGCAGTATATGAATTGGACCACTTTTAAATTGCTATAGCCAAACTGGTATATGGTGTTCTTCCAGTCTCATGACCAAGGACTATGTTGGCATAAATGGAATCCTTGACTGTAACAATCTTTGTTCTACTACTTGTTCATAGTATAGATTTATTGGGAGAGAAGGCTAAAACTTTGCTTAAATTTCAGCCCTTGTCGATCTCTGCCTCTTTCATAGGAGTGTTGTCTGTACAACTGTAAAGAAAGAATAGATGGCTATTGTTCACCTGTTTTAAAATAAATATACATTTTTGCTCCATTTTATCTTTACATCACCTAAATTACCAGCATATTCCTTCCCTATCCTTCCAGACAGCTATCCCTGAATAAGAATAAAGATAAATTTAACAAATCTAGTTAATTTATTGAGAAAGCCTGATGATTTTATGCACTGTTCATACCTGTTGTCTCCCCTCTCTGCACAAAAATTGGGGATTGCCTGTAGTTTAAGATTATTTACTAAGTTAGGAGGTCCTCATTATTCTCTTAGGTGTCTGTGATCAGCAATTTTGGTGAGGGACAGATGTAGCTGAAAAATTACTTGTGAGTAAATTCCATCTTGATTATAAATTGTAGAATAATGTGTTATTATAATGATTCTGGTTGATTGGTTTCATTGTTCTTAAATTTTGGGCTTAGGACAGTAGAAGGGAGACATGTGTAACTTAAGAAATGTTTATTGAATTAAGGTCAACCAGGAAGAAAACTGTGGGATGAGGACGTTCACAGCATATTAAGTTACAGAAGGCATAAATAACTTACTTACCATCTCAAGAATAGAATAATTGAAATATACTTTTTATTTTAATTCTTTATGCTAGAATCATTAGTGACTTTTTAGTCCTGAGGTATAGATAAATATTGTCTATTTAAATATGAGATACAAGATCTACCATTTCCATGAAAGAGTTTATAACCAGGGTACAGGGTAAAGTAGGTTGTTTTCTTGTGAATTATGGACCAGGATCAAGATCCTTACCTTTTTTCCCCTTTTAAAAATTTATTCAATAAGCCATATAACCTTTTTTCTTTTTTTTTCTTGTGTCTTGCTCTTCCAGTCAGCATCTAATGATACTATTTGTAACATCAGATATTTCCTGTATTATATACAGAGTATTATTAATAGAATACTCTTCCCTATCAAGATAATAGGTAGATTTCTAATGGTCTCCCCACCTCAGATCTTTGGTCCCCTAAACCAGAAGTGTCAAACACATATCAAACATTCCAGAGGGCAGCCTAAACCAGGTTCAATTGCAATTGGTAAATATTTTAACACACTAAAGAAATAAATGAAAACATAGATTTTAAAATTTACATTTTAAAACTAAGTCAGTATACACCTGAAGTGAACATTATGTATAGATTAGTGGCCCTCTCTCTATATGAGTCTGACACCACTGCTGCCAAAGTGATATTCCTAACGCCAAAGTCTGACCATGTTACTCCCCCTTACTCAGATCCCTGTGGTTGCATGTTACTTCTAGAATCAAACATAAACTCTTCTCTTTGACATTTAAAGCTCTTCACAACTTGGCCAGTTTTTATCTTTCCAGTTTTTTTTACACTTAACTCCCTGCACGAACTCTTTGATCTAGACATATTGCCCTCCTTGCCTTGCCATTCATACATGGCGCTCATGTCTCCTGTCTCTTTGCCTTTGCACTGTCTGTTCCCTATACCTAGAATGTTCTTACTTCTCACTTCTTGAAATCCCTGGTTTCTTTCAAAATTCATCTCAAACTCTATATTTTGCCTAAGGCCTTTGCTACCCCAGGTGCTGAAGGGAACAGAAAGCAGAGAGTAGGTTCAGGCAGAAGGTTGTAGATGAAGTGAAAGGCTAGGATGTAGACATCAAAGAAAGGAATTTTAAAGTTCAGTCTTATGGTGGCAGTGCAGCATTTTAAGTGTCAGTGAAATTGGAAGTTACTGTCATCCCCATGTGTTGCTAAGGTTGTCAAGATGAATGTCATAGAAGCTGATGTGGCCTAGGAACAGTGAAAGTAAACTCTTGAGAAGAATCATAGATAATGAAGCAGGATACTGAATAAAAGTAAGACTCCCAGCTAGGTACTGAAGTTAATGTGGAAGGTAGGAATGTCCCAGTTAGTACATGACAGAATAACAATGAGGAAGGGGTGACATCAAATGGTATGAACCTCAGAGAGAGTAGACTGTTGAGTGATGGTGGTAGACCTATGTATGACCTGGGCTCCAGGAAATTTTTACTGAAGACTTCAAAATGGTCTCTAGGCTTTTTTTTTGTGTTTGTTCTCCATTCTTGAAGAGGACCATGGCATCAAGATGATGGTATGACTTGCAGTTGACTTTGATTTGAGTGAGGTGGGACTGTGCAGGTCACCACCCTCACTTGCTTCTCCCAGGTCACCTGGGCCTGATACTCATCAGGACAACTGGAGATGGCCCAGGATGCAATATGAGACCCTTGTCCTTTCAGGCTAAGGTCTTATAGCACTTTGAGTGAGATACACCCATTCAGTGAATGGACTTCTTTAGATGGTTGCTCAAGGGATGACAGATGGATAAGTGACTTACCCAGGCTCACAGCTAGTGTCTGAGGCCAAATCTGAACTCAAAAAGATGAGTCTTCCTGATTTCAGGCCCCATAGTTATAGAGAAAATCCTGACCAGCATTTGTAGATAAAGTTCTCTCACTACAGAGTTCCCTACACCAATGAAATAACAGGACCAGTCTCAGTATCCTTACTTTATTACCAAAGGCAGAGAGATACAAGGGATCCCACTGCTAGACATATATCCCAAGGAAGTCAACGACGAAAAGAAAAGTCCCATACGCTCCAAACTGTTTTATACCATCACTTTTTTGTCGTACTGGAAATCAGCAAAAGGATAAGTTATAGTATATAAAAAAAAGTTGTATTACTGAACTAGAAGAAGCTGACTGTGCTGAATACAGGGAACATGGGAAGACATAGTGATTGATACAGAGTGAAGTAAGCAGGAGCAGGGAAAGCAATTCCCCTTCTTTAATCTTCAACCTCTTCCTATCTACCGCTTTCTTTCCCTGTTGTCTTCAACCATTCCCAAGTCTCTCCTACATCCTTCACTAGACCAAACCACTTACTCAAGCCTTCATCTTATATGAACTCAAGACTTCAGGAGGATATCTACCCCAAGCAGGTGAAGACTTCCCCCAGGGGAATGAGCCCCTTGGGGCTTTGCAGCAGCAGGCACTCTGGAGCCCTGAAAGACTGCTCGGACATCAAAGACACCAAGATCATCCACTGTATCCCGGGCCATCACCAGTCATCCTGACTTTTGTCTTGTGACTGAACTTCGATGATTCACGAAAGAGTAAGGCAGACACCTTTTGCACTGCCTCACACACAAGTTAAGACATCACCCTGTGATTTTCACTGGTCCTCTTCAAAAATGAAGGAACAACCCAGACCATAGGTGCTGATAAATGCTTATTGAATAACTCCAATTGTAGCTGAAAGAACAAAGTAATTAAAACTGAATGTTGTGAAATTATAATGACCACGCTTTGCCCCGAAAAAGAGATTGAAGAAGATACCTCTCATCTTCTTTGAGGACTGAGTACGAAACACCACAAATATTGTCCCTTTTATAATAAGCTGCTTAGTTTTTCTGAAGTTTTTTTTTATTTGCTGTAACAGATGTATCTCTAGAAAAAGAAAAGATGCAAATATATACATAAAAATTTTTAATTAAAAAAAATTTTAGATAAAACAGCAATTATTTTATTTTAAATATTTAACTTCTTCCTGAATTCAGTCAGGTCAACCAGCATAATTAAATGGAGGGTACACCCACATTTTTAAGGTCACAGATTCATTAATTAATGAATATCTCTTTGTCATATTTTAGAATCATATTGATATTTCTCACTTTATAGAGCAGATATTCCTGAAAAACTGGATTCATCAGAGTTCCTCTGGTACAATGCTTTAAAAAGTAGTCAAAAGGTTCGAGTTTCTTGAAAATTGGTTTTGTAAGAGGATTTACCCCTGAAATTATCTGTTCCATAAATTTGTATTTTAGGTAATTTGTAAACAGTGCACAATTTTATGTTTATAGCTATATTACCTCTTCTAAAGCCTTATTCTGATAACACCAAAGAATGGAGAAGACTGCATTTTTGAAGGTTGTTGTGTTTTGTCCTTCATTCTTGAAGAGGACCATGACATCTAGATGGGGACGTGACTTGCAGTTGACTTTGATTTGAGTTAGGGAGGCTGTGCAGGGTCACCAACCTCACTTACTTCTCCTGAGCCATCTGGGTCCAGTGGCCTGATATTCATCAGGATGGCTGGAGACCGTCCAGGATGCAATGGGAGACCCTTGTGTCCTTTCAGGCTAAGGTCTTACAGCATTCTCACTATGAGTGAGATACACCCATTCAATGAATAGGCTTCTTTAAGTAGTTGCTCAAGGGATGACCCCTTTAATAAAAAAAAAAATTCATACTGGGAGGAGAAGACCCTCAGGGTTTCTGGGTAAAAGAGAAACAATCTTGGCAGCGCATATCTGGTAAATTCCACCAAACCAGAAAGATTTTTAGCATGGGCCCAGCAATATGCTGAGGAGTAATTGACTAGTCAGAGTGCAGTGAGGTTAAAATACAGGTCAATGAAAGGTGTTTCCAAATAAATGAAACCAATCTTTTGAAGAATTAAAGAATAGCTACATGTATATATTCTATGTCGCTCAAATTTTTTGTGCATATTTAATTGTGTCTCCGCTACTGGAAGTTCATTAAGAGAAAGGACTGTTAATATTTTTGCCTTTCTTTAATGTGTGTCAAGTCAACAAGCACTTATTAAATGCTTACTATGTGTAAGATTGTGTAAGGAACAGTGATACAAAGAAAGGCAAAATGCAGTTGGTGTTCAAGGAGCTAAGTCTAACAGTTAGGATTTTACAACAGGCAACAGTCACTCAAAAATGTTTTTAACTGATTGACTCAGAAATAAGGACCTGTGACTACCATAAGGAGGAGGAGAAAAAAAACATCAAACCTGATATTCTTGTGGAAGCTAAAGAGAAAACAGTCCCAAGACTGAGAATATGAATATGTATTATGGTATATTGAAAATTAGTTAAGAGATCATATTACAACAAAGATAATATTTAACCCCACTGATAACCAGAAGTTACTGGTATAATAGGTTGAGAAACTTTATTTTTAAAAAATTAGCTGGGAAAGCAAACTCACAGAGATAGAACAAAAGAATTTTAACCTTTCTTAAGTACTTGGGGTAGTTTAAGTGCTTAGGAAATGTTTTTTTCATTCACTTATTAATTGTACAGGAATATGTTAACATCTTATAGGGATTTAGGATAAGTAGGTTAATTATTTTTCTCACTTTGTAAAGCAGTTTTTTTTTTTAGGTAAAAGGATATTCTTTTAGCTAATATTTCACGATCACAGACTTACTTTAGCATCCAGATAGTTTCTTTTAATTGAGCAGAAGTGCTTGAATTCTAAGTCATTACCAGTGTCTTGATTTCTCTTATTCTTGTTAGGTTTTTGAAGTAGATGAAATTTGTAAACAGAAAACAGTAGATTAATCAGAATAAAAAGATTGGATATCCATGTTTGAGCACCCATCTTTCTCTGAAAATAACTATGTCACTGTTACTCTGACCTTTTGAGGGTACATTCTCAGTAGTTTGATTGTTCAAAAGCTATGAACACTTTAGCTCCTACTTGTTTTCCAGAATAGTTGGACTATTTCACAGCTTCATCAATAGCGTATTAATTTGTCTATCGTTGTCAGATTTGTACTCTGGTTCTCTTGAATCCAGAGATGCTGCTCTATCCCCTACGTCATCTTGTCCCAATTTGTCTGTCTTTTGACAGCTTCACTAACATTTATTATTTCTGGCTTCTGTCATGTTGGTTAATTTGCTAGTATGAGGAAATCTCAGTTTTGTTTTTGTAATCAATGACCTACCGTGCTTTGATGTGATAGTTTTGAAAGCTTTGTTCACCTTCTTTGTTAGACTGCTTGTCTATTTGGACCTTGGATATTGGTTATATAGTGGGTAAATTCCATTACACATTTTGGATATCACACTTGCTTCAGAGATAATTGATCCCCGTCCACTGCTGCTTATTAATAACTGCACTGATTTTATTCGTGCACAAATTTTAAATTTATATAATTGAAATTGTCTTTCTCTTTCTGATTTTCTCTGTCCTTTGTTAGTTGAGAATTCTATCAGGCATGTTGATAAAGTTACAGCCTTTTGAAAATATGTATATACACATATGTATGTATTTATGTGTACATATATCATGATATACTATAGCCAGATTTGCCACTGATATGTTCCATTCCCTACATACATGTATAGACATGAGTACTTGTAATAGTTCTTTTCTATCTGAAATTGCTTTTACTTTCTTGTGACTTATACATACTTTCATTGTAGTGTTCCTGACTAGATTGATTTCAGTATTTGTCAAAATAGTTGAAATTCTGGGGCAGTTAGATGACCTGTAAAGAAAATAAAACAGAATATTTGAAATCAGAATTTTTGGTCACAATAAATGTGAAATACCTTGTAGGGGGAGACAACTCTTTCCCTCAGTGGCATGCATTAAATCTTTATTTGTAAAGCTACCTTTTCACCTCTGCTTAAAAGAATATAGGGGAACCAAATTTAGAGGAATAATTTAATGTTGAGTAGACTTTCTCAGTGTTTTGTGTGTGTATGTATGTGTATGTGTGTGTATATATATATATGTATATATATGTACATATATATATATACACACACACTGTGATATATTTGGTAGAAATTTTGAGAGTATGATTAGGAAAGAGCTAGAAAGACAGAGCATTTTGCAAGAAACTTTGTTGTATCCCCATAGCAGTTTTGATTTTGAATTCAAAGAAAATTAGATATTTTACCACCACTATTTTTTTTTTAAACAGGGCTACACATCATTTTGGAATGACTGTATATCGTCTGGATTACGGGGCTGTATGTTAATTGAATTAGCTTTGAGAGGGCGCCTTCAACTAGAGGCATGTGGAATGAGGCGCAAAAGTCTTTTAACAAGGAAGGTAAGAGAAAGGGTATTTTTTAGAGTTTGGATAAGAATAAATATGGAAATTGTTTCCAAATGAAAAAGATTACTACGAATCCACCTTCCTGAAATAAAAGAGGAAACCTTTTTTTCTCTGTCAAACTCGTGTGATGTAGCTAAATATTGGTTCACTTAAATTCAAGTATGTTTCTAACATCTGAAGGTACTGTGTATCCATCCTTTTTTGCCTGAAGAAGATTCCAAGCTCTGAGTCTTAGGTTTGTGTTTTATAATATATTTCATTTCATTAAACTACATTAGCACAGGTCTTTTCATAGAGATTATGAACTATGATTACTGCTTTTGAAATCATAATTCTGAAGGAACTGGCAAAACATTAATTTTTCCTACAAAAGTTTGCTATTCATGAGCCAGCTATCCTGTTTCTATTTATCTTTTTTAGTAACTGAATACTTTCCAGAATTCAACTTTCAACACTCTAAGAATTAAGTCTTTGTGTAGCTCGACAGATCTTACTTCTCTTGATGTAATGAAAGTGTTCAGTGTTGGTTATACTCTGTAGTTGGTCTTTCATCCCTTTTCCTTTCCTCCTCTTCTTAAAGCAGAGTATAGTGCCTTGGATTTTTCTCAGAAAATTCTAAAATGTTGTTGAATATAATAAGACCATATTTATTTTGTGTAATCTTCATTTTGCCACATTCCTTAGTCGGAGGTGGTTTGGATTTTTTTTTGAGGAAAAGTTTGTAAAACAACACTCTCTTAAAATTCAATTTGATGTATTTATATATGTATATATGAAATGAATACTTCTGTATTGTAGAGATTCTTGATATTTCTTAACACTCAGAATTCTTGTAAATAAAAATGTGGCACAGTTAGAAAATGTGGAGTCATTTTCTTCTTGTAGGGGAAGAGCCAGGTAGGGACCACAGAATCTTCTTTGTCCAGTTCCTAGAATTGGCTCCTTCCCTAACACCTCCTCTCCTAAAACCAGAACTATTTGTTTGTGTAAAAGTTATACTCAGTATTTTCATTTTTGTAAGTAATACTATTTCATGGTTTTTCTGTAGTGCCTGATAGAAATTTGTGTTAACCACTCTCGTTTTAAAAATGAGAACACTTTTGGTAAGACTGTTAAAGGGGTGCTAACAGTCATTCATACCTTAATGTTAGTTAATTTAATCATAATATTTTTCTCTTTAACATCACAGAATCTCAGGATTAAAAGAGATCTCAAACACTATCTAATCAAATGTACATCTAAGCAGGAATTCTTTTTGTAACATATTCAAAGATATAATAATTGAGTTTTTGCTTGGAGACTTTTAATAAGGAGAAACCCATTTTCACTTTCTGTTACATTTAAACCTAAATTTTCCTCTTTGTAATGTCTAACCACTGCTCTTAATCCTCTGGAAAAAAACAAATCTAATCCCTCTTCTGCAAAATAGCCCATTAGAATCATTGGAATCATTGCTGCTTAGAGTAAACTACCCAGGTTCTTTAGCCACTCCACATGTCACAAGCTGTAGGACTATTATTCCCATCTTTGTTACCTCCTTTAAAGACTAACTTCCATATCCTTCTTAAAATGTGACACCCAGATATGAAGTTTCATAAGAGTAATTTGATTGAAGACTGAAGCTGGTGAAAAGTAGGAGATACTGTATTATAGGAGAAGAAGCACTTATATAGAATCAGGACCCAATTCAAATCCTGTCTCTGACAGCTTACTACTTGTGTGACTTTGGGCAAGTCACTTAGTTTCCATTAGCCTCATTTGTAAAATATGGGGGGGATTGGCCTGTTTTCAGGTCCTTCCCTTCCAGTTCTAGATCTGCGAATTATGAAAAACTAAGGCTGAGGTTCAAGAGAGGAAAAAAGGAGGGAAAATTAAACAGTGACAGTGTCTTTGATAAAAGTATGAAGTAAAATTTTCTTCTAGTATAACATGTTAAAACATCTATGGTATTTTAATACTTAACAAACCTAGAGTAAATATGAGGCACTCAGTTCCTACTGTTCTCTTTTATGCTAATTTCCTAAGTGACTTGAGAGATGTAGTTTTCTTTTCTAGATTTCTTTTAAAATTTCAAACACTTAAAAAAAGATGTTAGTGATAATTGTATAGCACTTTTATGTTTTAAAAATATTCTTGACATTTTATTATTTTCCATTATCAGATTGAATTCCATCTACAGAAGAACGTAAATAATTCTTATCCTGTCTTTTGCTCCAAACCATTTTCATACAAATATGTATTGAAGATTGATTCTGTTACCATTCAATCTTGACCTTTATACCCTAGTTTTAAAAGAGAGAAGAGGGTATTGGATTTTAAGGATACATGAGAACAATTTGGAAATAAAAATAAAGTGTTTTATTTCTTGCTAATTAATAGGCTTTTTTTAATGCAAAGTTTTAAAACTTTTTCTTTAATTTTATCATTGACTAATTGGAATCAGACATACGTATATGTACGTGCGTGCGTGCATGCGTGCGTGTGTGTGTGTGTATCTTGTGGATCAGAATGCCTCTTTGGAAGACTTGCTTTAAGTGATATCTGTGAAATTACTGATTTAACATATTTTGTTCTGTTACTTAGATTAAGTATGTGTTATGTTTTAGGAAGATACCTATCAAAAAATTGAGAACTTTAAAAGTTTTGTATGTGAATTGATTTGTTCCAGTTATTTAGAATTCCTTATTTGGAAAACTTATGTATTATTTGACTTTAGAGACACTCAGAAACTTGTGTTTTCAGTGGTATGGGCTTTATTTTTACTAATACAGATCACAAAACTTCAGTAGATGTTTTTGAGTTGTGGTGACCAAAGAATATCATATTGACTTAGGGCAGGGAAGTCACCCTCTGCTCTCAAAGGCCATGTCAGCAGGGTCATAATTCTGATAGATCCTATTAAGCCAAAAAGACTTCAAGTGTAGGTGATGGACCTACCTAGTTTACCAAGATTCATCAACAGAAGGCACATTTTAGACCCTCAGACAATAATTACTGAAGGAAAGGGAAATAATTTATGTGTTTCCTATGTACCAAGAACTTTGCTAATCCCTGGGGGAAATGTGAGCAAAGTCCTTGTTCTCATTGAGTTCTAATATTTTAGTGTGGGAGGTATGTTGTAAAGGGAGATAGCAAGGCTTGGTGACCCAATACACCGCAAGATTAGTGGCTTGACTGCAGACTCCTCCATTTGCCCACTAAGGAATGTATGGCCCTCAGTACTGGTTGAAGAGGAAGTCAGAGTATTTCTTCACTGTGGGCTTTGTTACCTGCCCTGGGTAGATCGGCTCACAGCGCAGCAGGAGTCACACTGATGCTATCTCCCTGGGGCCTGCTGATCCTACAACCTTTGGCAGACAGACACACGTAGTCAGCCTCTCTTGCTACCATGGTGGAGTCTCTGTTAAAGAGAAGGGGATTATGGCATCTGAGGAAAAGGA
This sequence comes from Potorous gilbertii, assembly GCA_028658325.1. Classification (NCBI taxonomy): domain Eukaryota; kingdom Metazoa; phylum Chordata; class Mammalia; order Diprotodontia; family Potoroidae; genus Potorous; species Potorous gilbertii. The sequence goes on from CM053769.1 coordinate 667,089,446, forward strand.
GCATTTGTGATAACCAAGGCCTGACTTGCCCAAGACATAATGATATAACATTTAATAAAGCAGAATTTTTTGAATTAAGCATTTAAAAAATTTCTTATTCACAAGTGACAAGCCACAAAGTATTAGTCACAAGTAGAGTTATTTTTCTGTGGTCCAATATGGTTTGAATGTTACTAGATTGTTACTAGATAACTAAATGTTAAATGTTGGCTTTTGGAGAGCAGAAATCGTGTATTTATTTTTCGTATATCTGTAAGTACTTTTCTTAGTATGTTAAGGAACAGCATGAATTTTTAATGAAGAGAGAGGCCAGAGTTCCATCAGCTTTTGACAATTAACTAGTTTTATAATCCTGGGTAAGTCACAACCTGTCTGAGCCAGACTTTCTTGGTCTGTAAAATGGGATAACAATGCTTGCATTATTTTTATGAGAATCAGGTGAGATGATGCATGTAAAAAGTTTATTGCAAATTTTAATTGGCTGTTTGAAAAAGAGCTGCTACAATTGCATGTAACAGTGTTGCTGTTCAGTTTCCTCTCCCAGTATTTTACAGCCTGATAACAGGCAATCCTTGATTACCCAGACTCTATTTGAACGAATACATGCAAAACTGAACTAATCTTTATCCCTAAACCCTCCCACTTTGCAGTCTTCCCTTCTACTGCCAAGGACCCCACCATCCTACTCCGTCAGGCTCAATGCCTAGGTGACACCTATAAATCCTTATTGCCTTTTATCCCCACCCATAACCAGTTTGTTGCCTAGGCCTTTTATTTCTACTCTCCTCTTGCATATGCCTTATTGAGGCCCTGAATTTTTACACTAGTCTACTGGTTGGTCTGATGGCCACACCGTTCACCCCACTCCAGTCTGTTCTTCATTCAGTCACCAAAGCGACTTTACTGAAATCAGGTCAGACCATGTCACCCCCCACCCCCACCTCCACCCCTCACCCCCCACTCAAAATAAACTTCTGTGACTCTCTCCTCTAGGATCACATATACAATCTTTGGTGATAATAGCCCTTCAGAACCTAGGTCTGCGCTCCCAACCCCAATTTCAAGTCCTCTTACATCTTCCTCTCTTCCCTGCTCCCCATTTACTCTGCTATCCAGCGACACTAAGCTCTTTGTTGTTGCCTGAGTGGGCTATTCCCTTGTGCCTGGAATGCTCTTATTCTTCATTTTCACCTCTTGGCTTTCCTGGCCTCTTTCAAGACCCAGCCAAAATCCTAACTTCTACTGGAAACTTATCCTAATTCTAGTGCTTATTTTAATTTCTTGTCCTGTAAATAGCTTGTTTGTTTGCATTTTCATTCCTTCATATTGTGAGCTTGAGGGTAGGCACTGTTTTGTCTTTCTTTGCATTTCTAGAACATAGGCTTATTGCCTGTCTGAATGATTGAAAAGCAATTTATTAAGCCCTCATTGTGTTCTAAGCTCTGAGGTAAGTTCAGGGGATGCATATTCAAAATCAAGACCGGCCCTACCCTCAAAGACTTTACATTCTAGTGCTGGAGACAGATGAAAGCCTGATGACTAAAACCTGGTGATGGTTTAGGGCCAGTTACAGTGATGATGCATGGAACCAAAAGTTAGTCTTTATATACGTTTGATTACAGTTTTCTGAGCTAGAGGTGGAGGCACTTGGTTGCAGAGTGAAGATGAGGCTGCATGGTTCACAGGAATTCTTAATTATAATTCGAGGAAACTTCGGATTTAGTAAATGGAGAAAAGAAAGTATATGATTACAGGTTGTCTTTCCTTATAACAGTACACTGACCTTAGGGTTTATAAAAGATGATTTACTAAAAAGCGAAATAGGGAAAACATGGGGAGAAGTGGAATAATGGTAAATAAAAAGGGATGAAGATTTCAGGTTAGAAGTTCTTACTGTTTCATCTTTATCTGAGCACTTATTAATTATAGAGACTATTCTTTGGGTTAGCTAGGTGACAAAAGTAGTTAGAGCACTGGGCCTGGAGTCAGGAAGACTCATCCTGAATTCAAATCTGGCTTCAGATAGTTACTGGGTATGTGACTCTGAGTAAGTCACTTGCCCTTGTTTGCTGCCTCAGTCCCTCATTTGTAAAATGAGCTACATTAGGAAATAGCAGACCACTCTAGTTTCTTTGCCAAGAAAACCCCAAATGGAGTCATGAAGAGTTGTACATGACTAAACAACGAAAATTCTTTTTAGACTTTCTCTTGCCTTACCTATTCTACCTGGACTTTTTTGCTTTGTTTTCACACCTTCGTTTTGTTTTCTTGCTGAGGTTTTGGCAAGTGAGTTTGCTTATATGGCAAAGCTGTTTATGTGCCCACACCCTGGAATATACTTATTTTGGGTATCAGTTATTGATGTAGTCTGGTTTCCATATCCCTTGTGAAGTCTTTTAGCTTGATAATTTCTCCATATGCTTTTTGGTGTATCGATGAGAAGCAACATTTAATTTAAGTTTCATTTTTGGAGTCAGAAGGACAAGGGCTCAAGTTCTACCTTTGAGAGAGAGATGGAGAGACAGTACATGAATGACAGACACTCCATTGCGCAAACCTGTCAGTACCCCAGGCAAGACTTAACAGATAACTTGGCAATCTTAGTCACAGGTTCAGACAAAATTAAAACATCTAAACCTAAAACCAAATCTAAAAAAAAACCCTATGTCTTCTCTAAGTCTTAGAGAAGAAACTTTTCTCACACCTTGAATATGCATGAGAAAACTCTTCCTTAAATGAAGATATATTTTTTTTTTAGTGCTTACTATGTGCCAAGTTAATGTTGGGGGATATAAAAGCCAAGCCAGAATCTTCCTTCACAAAGGTTAAATTCTTGAAAAAATAAACCCCAGGGTGTCCCCAAAGTTAAAACTTTTAATTGCTTAAATACAACACCAAGATGTAGGACATCATGTGCAATTATTATACATACATGTAAATAATGGATATGCATCTATATTTATGTATTTACATGTATATAATATATAGTGTAAGTTTGAAAAGGGTTAAATGCATAGGTCAAACTTGACCTAAAAGATTGAGATGGGAGGCAGATCACTGAGGGGAGGGGAAATCAAAGAAGCTATATAGTAGAGGAGGTGACACCTGAGTTATTCCAGACATGGGGGATGGAGAGTGGTAATAAAGGAAATAGACAAATATCAAGAAAGCAATTTATATGAGAATTGAAAGGCATCTTTGAGATCCTCTAATGCAACTTTTTTGTATTATAAAATGAGATTAACAAAGGATAAGTGACTGATTTTAAGGTCATAGATGCATTTAGTAGAATACTCAGTATTCTACTTTCCCAGAGGGCTATTCCATATTTGTTATTTTTTAAATAAATTTTTAAAAATTTAAAATCTAAATCTTAAATTTAAAGAATTTTTTTTTTTAAAAAAAAAGAGAAAAACAGTAAAACCAGTGTTCCATAATTATGGACTTCCTATCTCTGTAGAAAAGTTGGGCATAGTATCTTCTAATATCCCTTCTCTGGGGCCATTCTTCTTTGAAATTTTGCAACATTCACTTTTGATTTTTATTATTTTTTCTTTTTACATTTGTATGTTGTATATATATAATTATATGTAATTTGTATGTTATTGCATTTGCACATTGTTTTACTGGCTTTGCTTACTTCATTTTGACATCTAATCAATTCATATAAATCTTCCTCTACTTCTTTGCCTTCGTTTGTTATTTCTTTCAGCGTAATATTCGATCGAATTCACATACCAATTTATTTGGCCATTCTCCAGTTAATTGGCATTTACTTTGTTTCCAAATCTTTGCTACCACAAAAAGGGTTACTGTATTTTTACACACATAGGGACTTTGACCTTCAAAATTGGTTTCCATGGGTATATATATAGTCTTGCATAATTCCAAATTTTGGGATCCAGCTTAAGTTCTAATGTCTTTCCCATGACAGCCTGTTCTTCTTTGTCTCAGGATTTCCTTCCTTATGTCCTTATGAGTCCCGGACACTTTTATCTTACACTCCTCCCAGTGATAATCACTTGCCTATCAAAGTGATGAATCTTTGAGCCATATGTGGTACCCTCTTCTCCTTCCCTAAACTCTTCCCCTTTTCTCCTCTCCCTGCCATGGGATCCTTTACACTATTTTACTTTAAAATTCCTGTGACATAATATCAGATATTGCCATGTTGTCTCACCTGAGTGAGCATCCATCCCCATTTCCTTTTTTTAGCTGCCATTATTGCTGTACAGTTTTCTCTTTCTTTTGGGTCATTTACTAACAACTCTCCCTTAAGTGTCTTTAAAGGTGCCTTGTCTATTAAAATTCTGTGTAATGAGTTTTGGGCTTTTTATTTTAAAAAATAACTGGAAATGACCATCAATTAACATAATACTGCTGCTTAATAATGCCCTGAAGTATAAAAGGAGCTTTTTTATGGTTATAGTTTTCTTTGTTAGGGGCATTTCTAGTTATTTACCTTAACATAGAGTCAAATTCCTAGTGCTTAAGAGGCTAGTGGATCACTTGAATTCCTGAGTTCTGACCTTCAGTAGGCTTTATTGATTAGGTCTCCTGGTCAACCTCCAGGAGTGAGAGGATTACCTGGCTGCAAAAGAACTATCTAACCAGTCTAGGTTAGATTTAAAAACTTTTAAACTATAAAAATCTGCATTTTTTTCACTTACTGTTACTTCTGCTTTAGGTGATTTGTAAGTCGGATGCTCCAACTGGGGATGTTTTACTTGATGAAGCTTTGAAACATGTTAAGGAAACTCAGCCTCCAGAAACAGTTCAGAACTGGATCGAACTGCTTAGTGGTAAGCCATAAAGATAAAATATGAACATTAAAGTTTGTTAACAGTTTTTTAAAAATTACTGTAATTATTTGGAAATAACCTTGTTTTATAACTATAAGCAGATTTAAATAAATTACCGTGACACTTATGTAAATAGAACTTGAAAGAACTTGGGCAATGAGTTGATATGATAAAAGTTTTCAATATTTTTTATTCTAGGGACCCTGGGTGTGTTGAGTGATTAGGGGAAGAATAGAAGTTGGAATAGACAATTTAATTTGCTTTTGGGGATAAAAATATGTAAAATAATGTAAAACTAAAAAAATGAGTTCATTACGTAAAAACTAGAAAATCACATTGATTAGCTAAAATATGTCCTCTTTACATAAATCATAAACTGTGGGTGAATTTCATTTTCTGACCTATCAGTATTCAAAGTATTTAAAACTGCTTATTTTCAAAGGTTGATAATTACTTTGAGGAATCGTCTCTATGAGAATAAACTGGATTGTTAGCGTGTGACATGTATGTGTCTAGAAGTGTTTCAAATGGGAAAAGCTGTTCAAAGATTCTGTCATTTCCTCAGTAAAAAAGAATTTAGTTCTTGAATGATACTTATGTATTCCAGCTTTATATTTTAATAATTAATTGAATAATTTAAACAGCCCAGTTGACTACAAACTTTGTCACTTGGAATAGAATCTGTTTTAGTGGAAAGTGTCTCGTATGACAGTGTAATCTTAGTCTATGCTTGAAGTTAAAAAAAATGTTGCCACTATACAATGTATTTTTTTGTAAAATATTTGTAGCAAGAACTTTGTAGATGGCTGTAATTATAGGAGTTTGGTTAGAATAGAAAGGCTTATACCTCACGTGTATTTTATTATTGTGCATTAAGTTTATACTGAGTATAGCCAGTAAAACCAGTACCTCAGTTTTCATCTTCACCTAAAGTGTAGCATTTGATTGTCCCTACTGAGCTTTTGTTTTAGTGCTGGTTATTAGAGGGAAGGTCATGCTATTGGATTTCTTAAAGGTGCAAATTTAAGAATTGGTTAAATAACTCCTTTATTTAAAATAGAAAAGAATAAACAAGATTCCAGCATTGTCAAACTTGGTGTTTGGTAAAATATTTAGTTTTATATTTTTTCTGGAATGTTGAAAGCTTCTAAGGAAACCATCTTTGAATCTAATTGCTAGAAGTCCTTAAACCACTGATTTTATTTGTTACAGAAGAACAAATTTTTAATCCATATTTAAAGATCACTGCTTACCTTCAGCATGGGGATTAATGATGAAATAACGTTTCAGAGGAAACATTGTACTTCCATAAGAAATCTTCCTAAGACCTTCCCAAGACGGGAACCAGAGTTGGCGTTGAAACACAAGCTAAAAAGAGGAGTGGCTTCTGCTTATTACTTTAGGATTTATATAGAGCAATTTTTATTTTTTTAAATTAGATTTTTTTCACTGAACAAAAAAATCTGTTTTCCTTCCACTGGAAAATTTTGTAAAGTGCGTAGTCAAAACAAATTCCTGCATTGGTCATGTACAAAAAATATGCTTCATTTTGCACTCTGATTTCACTGCTTGTCTGTCAGGAGGTGGTAGCAGTGTTCTGCAGTGCAGTTTTTCTTAATTCAGTATAAAATTATATTGATATTTTTTGGTTGCCATATCACATAGTTATTTTCAAAATTTCCATCTAACATTCCTGTCATAACCTGTGAAGATGATCTTTTTAAACCTAAGCATACGATTTTCCCATGATTTTTATTTTAGATTCATTCTTGTATTGTCACCTACCTAGATATTTTTTAATGCTGATTCTGTTAATCAGTCAGTTAGCTTTCTGTCCCAGATTTGTTTTGTATGCAAATGTAGTGCATTTGCTTCTTTACTTTTATTCAAATCATTGATAAAAATGACAGCAGAAGGCCAAGCACAGATGCCCTGATTTACAGAAGACATTTACCTGGAAGGGCTAGCTAACAAATTGTATGGAAGAGTTGAGATAAAAGGATCTTGAGAGGCTAGGCAGGGGTTCCCAAAAGGGGCAATACTGCCCCTTGGGAGGTGCTGGAATGATTGGGTGGGAGATAGTAGCCTTGGGTGCCCGTGGAAGCATAAGAAAAGAAGAGAAGACAATTTTTGAAAAACTGCACATATTTCATCTGTTGCATAGTAGAGTTAAAGTTGTAGTGATCACATTATTTTCCAAATAAACACAAAATGAAAGTTGTAACTGATCAGTGGTCAAGTTCATCTACAGATGTTAACTAGCAATTGGCTTGGAAGTGTCTTGTGCATTGTGGGAAAGTCTAGCATACATAAGCAGAAATAACGGGTGTGTAATGACTTGTTCACAGTGATACTATAGGGTTACATGATGTTGTATTACATCATCAGAATTTCAGTGCAGGAAAACCCAAAAAATTTTTACAATAAATTACTAAATTTGACATGCATCTTTTACAAATATATATATATATATTTTATATTTTTTAAATGATGCATATTTAAAAAAACTTTCATTAAAGGGTTAAAGAAAGTAGATTTTTCCAGGGGGACTCCAAGTAATTTTTTTTAAAGGGGGTGGTAGAGCAGATAACCTCTGGGCTGGCTATCTGAAAAATTTCTAGGTATTTTAGTGATATGTATGTTTAGTATGATGTGTCAGCCAAAACAGATAATGAGATTTTTGGCTGTTGTTTGACATTTGGGAGGTGATGCCATGACATGCAAGTGAATTGGACTCATCCTCCCTCCCTCTCTTCCTTCCTTCCCCTATATATATATACTTATGTGTGCTCTGCCCAAAGGAGGTGTAAAAATTCTTACTGATTGGCCAACAAGTAGGTCAGAGACCAAGGCAAGGCCTACTTAGTCATTGTTTGGGCCCTGATTGGCTCAGAGTGGGATGTAAATAGCAGTTGTTTAGGTTTGGGCCTGAAACTCTGAGGGTTTTACCCTTCCAGATTGCATTTTTTTTTTTTTGATTAGGTAAAGAGGCCATTCTCTGCCTCATTTCTTATGGAACCTTGATTACTGAACTAGTATTGCCTCAGTCAAACTTAACGTTTGGCTACATTTCAGGGAACTATAACTTTCAGGAATAAGGAGATGATAGTTTTCCTGTACTATCCTTACATCCACACGTTCTTAACTTGGAGCCTTTGAATTTGTTTCTTATTGTTTTGATGACTATTTCACTATAACTTTTGTCATCCTCTCTTTTGTTTTATGCCTTTAAAACATTTTGAGAAAGGATCTGTACGTTTCATTAGATTGCCAAGAGAACCAACACAAAAAATCTTATGAACCCTTGGTCTAAGCAAACTGCGTCCGATTAGATGTTTAATTGTGAGAGTCACAGTTGAAGAGAGGTAAATTGGAGAGTATTCAGAAGAAGACAATCTTGTTGATAGGGAAGGGAAAGTATAGGAAAGGAATGGCTGCCCATTTCCTTCTCTTTCTGGAAGGTGAAATCAGTTTATGTTTAGACTGCCTTACTCATCCCGTCTTACTTCACTAGTTGATTTCCACCCTGTGGGGTCTACAGAGATGAATCACTAACCATTGTAGGTTTCATACAACTAATTCTTCAGAGTTTGAGAATTGTCACCTTATCTTAAATGATTAGGGAAGAGGTGAAAAGAAATTAAAGTAGCCTAGAGTTACATGGTAGGGTTCAGCTGTACTACTCGGTAGACTGACAATTACTTAGGACTTGTATAAAAGGAGAGTTAGGTAATAGCCTTAATGTGGAACATGCTGTTTGTATGTGTGTGTATGTTGATTTTTCAGTCTTGTTGATCAGTTTGACAAACCCATGTCATGAGGCTTCTGGAAACTGAGGATGTTTAGCCTGTAGAAAAGAAGGCTAAGGAGTTAAAATGATGCTCTCCATAAGTATTGGAAGAACTATTCTGTGGAAAGGGGATTCTAGAAAACAAAACCAAAGTAACAGATGGGAATCAGATTTTAGGCTTGATGTCAGAAGAACTTTCTAACTGTTAAAGTTCTCCACTGGGCTGTCTCATGCAAGTTACCTCGGGAAGGTCATCAAGCAGAGAGATACTTGATTAACTGCTTATCAAGTATATTAGAATGGGTTCCCTTCCAACTCTAAATCTTACGAACTTTTATGTGTGTCTCTACTATTTTACAATTTTATTTAGTGGCGAAAGTAAGAGTACTGATTTTCACAGGGTGGCTTTTCATAAATTTCTTGTTAGAAATCCTTAGGTGGGAATAATTTAGTAAATCCCTTCTGTTACCAAAATTACAGCAGAACTAAAATCATTTTGTGGTTTCTGGATAAGCGTTAGTGATTTTGTTTAGCAAAACTTACACACATTATGTTAAAATCCTCTTCATTATAATGGAGTTCTTAGTGATTCAAAAAAAAATTAGTTTTGCTCTTCCTGTCATACTTTTGGTAACAATTGGATTTAGCAAATATTTATTAAGTGTGTGGTGGTCTGTGTGTCCCACTGACATTTTGCTTACAGAAGGTTTATTACTAAAGAAATAAGTATGAAACATGAGAATGTTGTAGGATATCAGAAAGGACTTACATTGTTGAACACACACACACAGGACTTGCATTGTTGAACACACACACACACACACTCTTTCTCCCTCTCTCCCTCCCTCCCTCCCTCCCTTTACATTGAGTACTTTACTTACCCTTGAACTACATTTTCAAAATTAGTCTTATTCCACTGATTCAACAGGCTGTGGAGGTAACTTTTTTCAGAGCTTTGGTGGTTCTGAATCTTCTTATCTTATCCATTCTGGAAGTGCAGCAAACCTTTCCTAACCCTAGTACTCCTTGGCACAGAATTTTGCCTTTCCTTATGCAGCCTGGGAGCTCATATGTTGGTACTGGACTTAGTGTACGCACCCATTCAGAATTTAGCCATAAATTCCATAATTGCATATTGCACAGAACTCAAGTGATCGAGTATTGAGTGTTCACCAGCCTCAGCCTCTCCAACAGCAGAAACTGCTGACATATGCCACTATGCCCATGTAATGCTGAGTTCTTTAAGGCTATGCCAGAAAACGGAGTTCAAGGCCTGGGAGATTGTACTAAGCAAGGGAAAGACTTCGAATATGGTCCTTGGAAATAGACCACACTTTCTAAAGATAAGCCAAGCTAACTTCAGGGAAGTATATCTCCAGTAAGTTTGGGTCCTTGGCATCCCATAAGCAAAATATTAAATGGCCCTAAAGATTTTACAGCATCCTTCCTGTTCTTCCGTGGCAGTAACAAAGATGAAAAAGGACGCAGGAGATAGTATGAGTCACATAGATTTTAGAACTTTGACAAACATTTTATAACCATTTGTAGCTTAAATATGATGACCAGACTGTTGATATGATATTGGAAGAACTGATCCCCAAGAATATTGACATTCTCATGGTAAATGAAGCCCAGAGATGGAGGAAAGTTGCAGCTAAGTGGGAGGTTGGCTCATAATTTTTTTAGAGGCAAAGAAAGGAGTTATTAAGAGTTGGTTTCATTATGCACCCAAATATAATACAAAACTTCATTTCATAAGAATTGTATCCCATCCTGCAATGTCATAACATTAACAAGTGCAAAAAAAAGCACTATGATGCTGATTGTAGGTTTTGAATCAACATGTTGCAGAAGCTAAAAAAACGAAAATTCAATGAAAAACTTTACAAGGTCTTCCAAATCAAGTCAACATATATTAATACTTCATGACTTCAATGCAAAAGTGAGCATAAGGACATTGAAAAATTTTGGAAAGTGTATTTAAGGACAAAGAAATTAAAGAGGATAAAGGCTTGTTGACTCCTTTGAGAAGAGAATCAGGAAGTAGTAGATATGGCAAGTACTAGCCACTATTCATAGTAAAGTGTCTTATCTTAAAAGCCAGGAAATAACTGGTGACCTATGTAGGCATCATTTTCAAATCAAGTGTCTGTCAAACAATTGACTTACTTAGCACTAAGCTAAAAATATCAAATTTTAGTAAAGAGTAAAGATGAAACATTAACCATTAACAGTTACAGTTCCTCCACCTGTCCTATTCAGAGATTGATGGTGAATAAATGGAAAAATGTATAATGAAATACGGACCATAACAGTTTCCTCTAGAAATTTAACTGATACAAAGCAAACATCACTGCAAGAAAACTTAAAACCCTCATAAATCACTTCAGTGAATACTTGATCTTATTATCAGAGACATGACAGCTAAGAAGTACAATGATGTAAAATATAAACTCACTTGCAGAATTTTGTAAAAGGAGATCATGGAAGGCTGGAGTAGAAATGCCAAAAGTCTGGCATAATATTCAATTTGGCAGTCATTTTTTTTTCCCTTGTTTAGAGCCACAGTTAGATTGACAGTCTGTTTCAGTGGACAAAATTATCCCTAGGTTACATCTGTTATGAAACTTAATATGATCTCTTGAAATAGAGCTAAACAATACAGTGAAAAAAAGAAACTGGATTTGGAGTTACAGGGCTAGGGTTTGAAGCCCAGTTCTTTGGCTTGCTACTTTTATGACTTTGAGGTAAGTCACTAACATCTCTGGGCTTTGGTTTCCTTCCCTAAAAAATAAGCTTGTTTAGACCTGAGCAGGGATTTTTAACCTTTTTTGTGTCATGGACTCTGTAAACCTATGGACTTTCTCTGAGAATAGTATTTTTAAATCACAAAATAAAATACATAAGATGTAAAAACAACCTATTATATTGAAATATAGTTATCAAACTATTTCTAAAAAGTTATTGGATCTTAGGACTACATACCTGCACTTGATAATTTCCAGGGTGTACCTTCCAGATTTTAATCTATGAGTGATCCTGTGGATTTAAATTATTATTTGGTAACTGAGTATGCTAAACATTATACTAGACTCTGGGAATATAAAGACACAATGTAACAGTTCCTCTCTTGAGGAGCTCAGTATTCTCTGGTCTTAGAAATAATTAGGAACTGAGTATGCTAAACATTATACTAGACTCTGGGAATATAAAGACACAATGTAACGGTTCCTCTCTTGAGGAGCTCAATATTCTCTGGTCTTAGAAATAATTAGGATATATCCTCAGATAATACGGATGTCAGCCCATCTATGCTTTCCATCTTGTGAGATATTTTCCTAATCCTCCCTCAGTTCTCCCAAATAATAAATTTATCATGGGAAGGGGGTCCATCCAGGGTTCTGGAGGCCTTTTTTGTTTTCTCCTATTGTGACAAATATTTTAGTGGAGTTGTTGGGTTATCCATCTAGAATCCCTTGTAGAATTTGCTTATTGACTTTATATTTGATCTGTTTGCACCCACCATGGGCCTCACCCATGAAGGAGTTGGACCGAAAGACCCCTAAGGTCCCTTCAGGCACTAGATTCATGAGAATATGATCTTTGTCTCTAATATACTGTTTGGATAAAACAATGGAAATATCACAAAACAATGGAAGACAAACATGAGAGAAACAGCTAGACCAGGTACATGTAGATGAAATTTGTGCTGGTGATGACACAATGTTAAAAATGCTAAGGAATCAGTTTCCCTCCCCTGTGAAAGAGGGGGAATATTCTAAATGACTAGAAAAAATACAGAATTCAAAGGGTGAATTCATGTTTTCAGATGACATGAAATATTTCTTTTTCATCAAAGGTACATATTGATATGTGTGTCTGTGGTAGAGACAAAAAGATACTGTCCCTTCTCTCACTGTCCCTTCTCTCACAGTCTCATGGTCTAATGGAGACAACAAAAGCAACTGTGTGTGAACAGGGTGTATTGTTTATGCAGTAAATTGGAATGGGCAGATCAGGAAAGACTTCTTGTAGAAGGTAGGATTTTAGCTGACACTTGAAGCAAGGGAGGCCAAGAAGAGATGAAGAGAGAGAGCATCCTGTTTATGCAGAATAGATAGTAGAAATGTCTAGAGTCAGGAAATGTTCAAGGAGGCCAGAGTCACTGGTTTACAGAATATATGGGGATGAGATATAAGAAGACTGAAAAGGTAGAGGAGGGCCAGGTTATAGAGGACTTGGTATGCTAAGTAGGATTTTTGTTTTGATCATGTAGATAGTAGGACTAGGAGGGGGAGGGACTGTGTGTGTGTGTGTCTGTGTGTGTGTGTGTCTGTGTGACAGAGGAAGACAAACTGTCAAATCTGCACTTTAGGAATTTCAGTTTGAAAGTTGAGTAGAGAATTGACCACAGTGTTGAGAGACTTGAGGCAGGGATACCAGCCAGAAGGCTATTGAAATAGTCCAGGTATGAAGTAATAAGGACCTGCACCAGGATAATGGCAGTGTTAGAAGAGATTAAAGGAACATATGTAAGATGTTACAAAGGTAGAAATGACAGGCTTGGACAAGGTATTGGATATGGCAGGGGGTGGGGGGTGAGTTGAAGATAATACCTAGATTGTAAGTCTAGGTGACTGGGAGAATGGTGGGGGTCCTGAACAGCAATAGGAAAGCTAAAAAGAAGGGAAGGCTTGAGGATAAAGATAATGTTTCTTTTTTTGATGTGTTTAAGATGTCGAATAGGAAGTTGGACATACAGGACAAGATTATTAGAAAAAAAGGTTAGGGCTGAATAGGTAGATTTGGGAGTCAGCAAAGATACATAATTGCATCCTTGGGAGCTGATGAGATCATCAAATGAAATGGTGTAGAGGAAAAAGAGAAAAGGACTCAGGACAGAGCCTTGCAGGACACCTGTAGTTAGAGGGCATGATGCAGATGAAGATTCGACAAAGAAAGCCAAAAAAGAACAGTTATACATTAGGAAAAGAACCAAGACAGTAGTGTTTGAAGAACCTTTTATAGAACCTTTAAAGTGTATGTAAGACAAGAGGGCCATCAAGTCCCAAAGACTCTAAGAAGAGTTAAGTATTGAAAAGACTAGATTTGATGTCTAAGAGCTTATTGGTAACATTGGAGAGAATACTTTCAGTTTATATTTAGGTCACAATCAGACTTCAGAGAATGAGAGGAAACAAAAGTGAAGATGCCCATTAAATAACTTTTTCATGGAGTTTAGCTACAAAAGAGATGAGATATGTATGCAAGAGACGGATCCAGTGGAAGTTTTTTGAGGTTCAAGGAGATATGAGTATGTTGATTAATGAGAGAATTAGGGATGATAGAGGAGGCAGTCACTAGAGAAGACAAGATGGAATGGAAACATTTGTACAGGTAGTAAGCCTTGGCATAAAGAGCCTCTTCATGTGAGACAGGTCAGGGAGGAGATAGTGGCTAAAGACATTTGTGAGAGATGAGGAGGGAAGAAGAGGGCAAAGCTTGTATCTGAGAGGATGGGGAAAGGGAGAGCCCTGGGAGGACATTCTAGAAGATACATAGAGCTTTCTAAAGAAAAGCCACTATACTGAGTTAGGATAGTGATTTGATTAAGGAATTGTATAAGAAGTGTTTCCATTGGGGGCAAAACCATAGTAAAATCTTTATAACAGACATGCTTAATCAACCAGAGTATTCCTATATTGATCACATTCCACAATGTGTCTTAGCCTGTGTGTTTAGTTGATTGCTTAAGTGTCAGGAGATAGGTATCATTTTTCATCATTGGCCCTCTGGAGTCATACTATTCTCCTGACCGGCCTCAGTGCTTCAACTCATACAAGACTTCCCAGGTTTCTCTGGAACCATGCCTTTTTCATCGTTTTTTTTGTGGTAAAACAAACAGTATTCTATTACATTTGTGTATGAGAATTTGTTCAGCCATTCCCCATTTGATGGGCACTCCCTGTTTCCATTTCTTTTTTCCAAATTTATCTCACCTTAATCCCCTTCACTCACACTATAATTCAGTCAAACTGGCCTTGTTGAAATAATTTGAAATTTTTATTTCCCACCCCTCTGCTTTTAACCAACTGTCTTCTCAGGCCTGGAAAGTACTCTTGTCCTCACCTTTGTCTGTTATCCTAGTGTCTTTCTAAACTCAGCTCAAGAACCATTTCTTACATGGGGATTTTGGTGATACCTCAAACTGCTAATGTTCTTCCCTTATTGCAGTTGTATTTAGTTTTTTACATATATGCGTATGGTTACTTGGATAAAGCTCCTTTTTGCCTTTGTATTCACCTTATTTAATACTACATACTTAAATACTTATTCATTGATTTGAATATGATTGGATTTTAATAAAGTAAAGTAGCTTACATATAGCAGAAGTTTATGTAGACAGGTTAATGGGGGAAAAAAGACTGGAGTTTTTGAAAAACTATACCAATTCAATTTTTTTTTTGTCCTGCAGTTGAATGGTTTGGTCAGAAGGTGTCATCAGACTACCACATGTACCCAGTTCTTCTCTTAGATGATTTGTACCAATATATAAGCATTTACATTATTTTGTGTGAGTAGAATTTCAGATTTCTCGTGTGTGTATTCATATATATGTATGTGCATGTTCTCATGAATGTGTGCATACACACAGATCATACTGTGTTTTGAGTCAGTGGAATTTTCCCTACCAGAGTACGTAGAATTATTTTAATTTTGTCCTAGGCATCCCTTTTAAGTTTCCTAATGAAAAGTTGATATTCTCTTTCTTTCTGTTGAACTCTACCCTTCTAGGTATGACTCCTTCATAACACCTCTCTAATTTTCATCTTTTGCACTCAGAATAGCAGTCATACAACTAGTGAGTGTCAGAGCTGAGACCCTTCATTAATGGAGGTATTTTCCTGGAGGGGTCATAATAGAAGTCTTATTGGAGGGGGTTAGAGTTGTTCAGCTTGGCTCCAGAAAGACAGAAGTAGGAGCGAAGGGTGGATGTTGTTGAGAGGTAGGAATAGGTTTAATATAAAGTAACACTTCCTAATCACTAGGGCTATGCAGAAGTAGAATGAATTGCTTCATGATGTGGTATGTACTCTCCCTGGAGATACTTAAAACAGAGACTAGATGACCTTTTATCAGTAATGTTATAGAGGAAATTCTTTGTCAGCTCTAGTTCTTTGTTGGCTTGGATGGCTTGTGAGACCATTTCTCTACTCCAGGATCCTCTGAGCTTAGCAACCTTTCTTTCTGACTTTGGTTATAGTGTCATTATACTAGTAGATTTGAGATAAAGATGTCCCTTCTATGTCTCCATCTTCTCCACTGGCCAGCCAAGATCTCAGTGATAGGGAAATTTATTTTCTAAACTAGAGCTACAACCACCTTCAATTTACATAACTAATGGTATCTGAGTTCCTTGATTTGGGAAACAGTCACCCTGCCCATTCATTACCTTTCATTTCTGGAAGCCAGTCTTTTTTTTCCTTTCTCATCCTATATCCTAGATAAAAGAAGATAGTTTTATTTCTTCCTAGAAGAAAAATATGTCAGGTATTACTAATAATGTATTGGAATGAAATCTATTATGGGCTATTCTATTTTCAAAAGAATTCTATTTGGTTAGCAGTTTATTTGTTTTTCTTATTTTTCTCTATACTCTAAAGCAGAGGTTCTTAATGTGGAATCCAGAAACCATCCTGGTAAATTGTATAGTAGGTGCTGATCTTCATTGTTAGAGAGAGTTTCCTCCTAGAGAGGAATTCTTTCCACTAAGACCTGTCAAAAACCAAAACAGCTGTTGCTCTAATCTTTTAAGACCTGCCACAATCTCTTCAGCCTGCCTTTTCAGCCTTCATTTATCCTAGGTCCCTTCACATGCTCTATGTTTATGTTTTAGGTGGATTCCAATACTTGACCTGCCTTCTTTTGCACAGGCCATTTTACCCCTACCTGAAATCAGTCTCTGCAGCTAGGTGACATAGTTGATGAAGTCAGGAGGGTCTGAGTTGAAATATGGCCTCAGATACTTACTAGCTGTTTGTGATCCTGGGCAAGTTTTTTAATCTCTGTATCAGTAAGCACCCCAACATACACAGGGGGACCTGCTATCACAGGTTCTTAGATCTGCATTCATAAAAGGAAAGGCAACTTTTGAGGGGTTAACAATCACTTTAATCAGAGAAAATCTGTCAAAATTTTAGGGAAATCAAAAATCAACAGAAAACGCTGCCAAACTGCCTGACCACCAACATACACATGCATCTTTATCACAGAGGGAAGCACTAACATCAAAAGGAGGGGGTGGAGGTGGGCACTGCCTAGCAGCTTCCCAGAGTATCCTCTGGTACACAGACCTTCTTCTAAAAAGTAAGCCCCCAAAGTAAAACCTCACTCTCAGTGTACACTTTTTAGAGCCAGAGGGCATAACCCTCTGACCCAGTGCCTCCATAGAAAAAACAAAAGGTATTTGGGAACCTCCTACAAAATAACTCCCCTAATCAAGCTTTCCACCTAGGGCAGGCCCATCAATAGGTGGGAGAGATCCTCCCCAATCACATTATTCAATCCAAGGCACTTTGAGTAAAACTAAAACAGCAACAGATCCTAATTTGATTGCCATTGCCACCTCTGCGTCAGTTTTCCTCATCAGTAAAATGGGAATCTTAATAGCACCTATCTTGTAGGGTTGTGAGACTCGAATTAATATTTGTAAAGCATTTAGCATAGTGCCTTATAAGAAGTGTGTGTGTCCATCCTTCATTGCTGAAGAAGACCATATCATAGAGAAATGATGACATGACTTGCAATTGACTTTTTTTTTTTTTTGAATGAGGGAAGGCTGTGCAGGTCACCAGCCTCACTTCACCTCTAGAGCCATCTGAATCCAGTCAGTGACCGGATATTCATCAGGATGACTGGAGGTGACTCAGGATGAGGCAGTTGGGGTTAAGTGACTTGCCCAAGGTCACACAGCTGGTGGGTGTCAAGTGTCTGAGGTGAGATTTGAACTCAGGTCCTCCTGACTCCTACACTAGTGTTCTATCCACTGTACCACCTAGCCACCCTGATAAGAAGTAAGCACGATGTAAATGTGGTTGTTATTACATCTCAGCCTTCTGAAATATCCTCTTACTTCAAGTCCCAAATCAGTCGTTGCCTACTACATGAAGCTTTCCTTTCTCAATCCTCTTTAATTATAGTTATTTGTAAATATATGTCATTTTTCCTTCATATCACCAGTACTCAGTAGGTAATTTTAATTAAAGTCAGAACATGGTAAATGCACCGAAAGATAACTGTTTAAGAACTAGGAGAGGATGCCAACCATTATTTACGTAATTAGGATTTTTAAGAAAGCAGTTCTTTCTAAGAAAGTGTATCATATTTGGAAGTTTATATTTTCTTCCTTTCAGCTTGCTCTCAAGATGTCCTAGATGTTTTTTCTAGGTCCTTTCTAGCTACCCTGTTTAACAGCAAGTAGCCTTTGAAACACTGGATGGTCAGCCAAGGGGACTATGGCTTATTTCTCAGTCATGTGAACACTATGGTCACCTTCTGGACACAATACATCCTACCATTGTTTTAAGTTGTGATACACAGAACTGAGCACAAGGCTTCAGATGTCAACTGAACGAGGTAGAGAGTGACAGTTCTATCACAAGATTGAGATAGTACACTTCTCTTAATGTAGCCTAGGATTACATTAACTTTTTTTGGCCAAAGTTACACTGTTGGATTTATATTGGCTTTTTTGGTCCTCTAAAATCCCTGGATCTTTTTCATTTGAATTATTGTCCAATCATACTTTCTACATCTCCTTGTCTAGTTGATGAACCTAAATATACAACTTGACATTTCCCCTTTATCTCTCTTCCTCTACTTCTCCCTCTTAATCTTTTTATCCTATCATCATTAAGCTTTCTCACCTTAACGTTTTTGCTGGTCTTCTCTTCTTAGACACAGTCCAGTGTCCTACCTTTTTTTGTAAATATTTTCTTCTTTTGACCTTGAGCACCAAAAAAGAGAACATTTCTATACATATGACAGATTCAGAAGAAAGAATTCTATATGAAGCTGTATCTCTATTTTATAGCCTTTGCTTTGGAAAAATATATAATACTATATTTTACTTTTAAAACTGTCTTGGTTTTTCTTCCTTCCCAATTTTATTCTGTGAATTTAAAAAGGTTTGTGTAACACCCACTTCCCTTTACATTCCTATTGTTCCCAATTAAAAATTTTTTGCCTTGACCTTCTCTATCATATATCTTTGACTGATCATTTTCATAGGTCATGATTGAGCAAGAGTTTTTTAAGTGTTGTTTTCTTTCTAATGTTGTTGCCCTAGAAGAACATATTCTGGTCATTCTTCCCATTTAATTCATGCTACCAAGGATTCTCTGAAGTTTTCTTTTTCTTTTCTTACAGGGCAATATTATTCCACTACATGCACATGTTAAATTTTTTTTTCAACCGTTTCCCAATCGTCTAAAAGCAATCTAAAGTACCTTTATGTTCTAACTCTTTGCTTCTTTTAATTTCTCTCCCTTTTCTATCCACCCTACTAACAGCCCTCATCAGTGTTTCCATGTTGAGTTGGATATGTTTCTACACCAAGGGGGTGTTGATGGGGGGGAGGGGATATGCACTTATACAACCCTCCTTTGTTTCAGATGAGAATGAGGTATTTATCTGATGTCTACTCCCCCAGCTCCTTCCTCTTTATTTGTAGATTCTTCTTTTTTGTGAGAAATAGCAAATTCTTCCCCATTTTACTCTTCTACACTAATATATTCCTTTTAGCTTCCATTCTCCTTGCCGTGTCAAACTTCAGTTATTTAACTCCCTTTTCAGTTATTTAGCTCCCTCAATACCCATTAAAGTTCAGAAAGATACTTGCTTCTTGTCTTATCTTAGAAGGTTGGCAATACATCATTGTGCCATTCTTCTGGTAGCTTTGAGAAATCTGCCTTTCTGAGTTTCTCTTGACTGTTGTATTTTAAAGTTCCTACACATCTCTCTAGTCTTTTCATCAGAAATTTTTGAAAATCCTCTTTCATTAAAATTTCTCCTTTTCCTGCAGGATTATACTCAGCTTTGCAAGTTGTCATTTTTAGTTGTAAACCTATTTAAGCCTGGTGGAATACTGTATTCCAAGAGCCCTCATTCATTAATAGAAGCTTCCAGGTCTTATGTAATCCTTATTGTGGTTCCTTGGTACTTGAATTGCTTCTTTCTGGATGCTTTGCATAGTTTTGTTTTGTTGGGGTTTTTTTTGTTTTTTTTTTTTAATTTTGGCCAGGCCATTCCTGGGGATTTCCATTTTGCTGTTCCTGCCCTCCCCCCTCCCCCCCAAAGGTGTTGTGTTTTGTTTTGTTTTTAATATAAGCCCTTACATGATGATCAAAATTTATTGAATTTCCTGATACTAAATTATAGAAAATTGAGCCATTTTAATTAGTTTACATTTGGACACCTCAAAGTAGTTGTAACATCAATTTGGCCACTTTAAACACTGTGATTCCCTGTTGGATAAATGCACAATCTTTACACCCAAACATTCATGTTTATAAAGTGTGCTTATTAAAATCAACAAAAAATTTTTACTGCAACTTAGACCCTGTAACTAGTATATATGATTAAAATTACTTCCTATATTCACATGAACACTACTTTCCCACCATTTAACATCTCATCCAAAATGTTACACATGAAATTGTTAGTAACAGACAAAAGTACTAGACTTGTACATTTAATATTGCATCTGCACTTATATATGAGCAAGCAGGGGATTCACAGTGAGAATCTAGAGGCTGCAGAAAGAAGCCTATAAATTATTTAAGAAAATTTTTAAATTTTAAGAATTAATCTGAAAATATACACTTCTAACTCTCCACTGTACACAGAAACAGTTATCTGTAATCGTCTTTGGCTACTAGAAGCTCTAAACTTTTATTTTGCTAAAATAGCTGTGCCTTTAGGTTTTACATCATTTGTACTCTCCAAGCGTGAGGCATGTTAAAAGTTTACAGCATTACCATTTTCATACATGGATACTATAAGTGGGTGAACAGTATCTCTTAGCAATAATATTGGACATCACCTGGATTTGCCAGTTGTATACTTGTTCTGTTACAAATAAAATCTCTTACGGCACTGCAAAGTGATTATTAGAATGTGCAAATTTCTTTTCATTCACTTCTTAAAACCACCAAGTCCATTTGAGATGTTGTTAGGCTTAATGAAGTTGGAATGCTGCTGGCACTCTTGATTGAATTGGAGAGTAGATCAGTTGATATAATAGCTTTTTATAGACCTTCATAGACATTGGATTTTTCTCAGTAACGTATATGGGCATTACTTGACAGTGTGTATCTTTGAAGTCTTGAACACTATGGAAATGCCAAGATGTACCTTTTAATGTAAATAGAATTTGACCAGTTACATATTGGATCACATTCTTTTTAAATTTTGAAGTTAGTATCATTTAACAAGCATTGATTAATAAATGCTTTCGGTGTGCATTGAACACTATTTAAAATGTGAAACCTTACCAAATAGGTCCTACCTGGACATTCACACCCATTTTTAGGCTACTGTATACTGTGTTTTACGTTACCTACTGTCTTCCATAGAACTGCCTTTGTAGATCAAAGTTAACAGTGACAGGTGATGGGCAGCAGTTTGACCCTGTATAAATAGACTAGAGATTTTAGATCTTTCCTTTGGTTCTCAGTGGGTGAGCAGAGAATCTGATTTCTGAAAAACAGACCTTTTTGGAGTATGTATTTCCGATTCTTCTTTTATTTAGGACTCCGTGGAACCCATGAATTTCTGGTTTGTAGGGTTTGCATGTTCAGTACTGTTAAACTCTGCCTATTAGAAGGTGATTTCTTAATGTTAAAATATAACATTAATTTTAACAGTATGTACTAAAGTAAATAATTGCATTTATTTTATTAATTACATTTACTGCTAAGAGCAAGTAATAATAATAACCTTGAAAAAATTTTAAGTTGCTTTTAATAGGAAATTTGAACAGAATTACTATAAATTTGAAATTTTCACTAAAAATAAAGCATAAAATATGTGGAATTCATCAAGTGGGGCATTTGGTCTCTTCAAGTAAGAAAAACAAATTGTATTTGTCCTCAAGGAGAAATGTTAACACTTGAAGTTTCTTCACTCTTAGTGCCCTGAAGTGCCATGAAAGATCTGCAGAGTGGTGTAATTATTGTGGAAAGGAAAGACCATCAAGGATTAGCTTATCTGATTTTAAATGAGGCATTGTAATTTTCTATCGTTCTAGACAGATAGTGCTTTTTGTATTTGCCTCCCAAAAGGAAACGTATATTTAAAATCATCAGAAATTTATCTCTGACCACAATTTACTTCACATGTGGTCAGAGACTATAGTGACTGAGAAAAAGAGCTGGTTCTTAGTTACATCACCTCTAAAGTAATTTGGGGAATAGATTGTTAAGGTGAAACACAAATTTTTTTCTAATCACTCTTGTTCCCAAAATGAATTTTTTAAAGAGAGTAAAATTTTCTCATTTAGCTTTCAGATGTGCCTTACTATCTTTGAAACTTTTAAAGATGCCAAAAAGAGCTTGCAGTTTTCTTATTGACTCTGGTTTGAAAAATACTTTAATAGTAGGATATGTGTATTTCATTACTCTAGAAAAACAAATTAGCTAAATTTAATTTTCTTGTTCATTATCAGAGTATTACGTTCACCTTTGATCAGAAATTTTAATTATTTTCTAACTTTTGAAATCTTTTGTTTAGGTGAGACATGGAATCCGTTAAAATTGCACTACCAGTTAAGAAATGTTCGTGAACGATTAGCTAAAAACCTGGTGGAAAAAGGTGTACTGACAACAGAGAAACAGAACTTTCTCCTTTTTGACATGACAACACATCCACTTACCAACAACAACATTAAGCAACGCCTCATCAAGAAAGTACAAGAAGCTGTTCTTGACAAATGGGTGAATGACCCTCATCGAATGGACAAACGCTTACTGGCTCTTATTTACCTCGCTCATGCTTCCGATGTCCTTGAGAACGCTTTTGCCCCTCTTCTGGATGAGCAGTATGATTTAGCCACAAAGAGAGTGCGGCAGCTTCTGGATTTAGACCCAGAAGTTGAGTGTATGAAGTCCAACACCAATGAGGTCCTGTGGGCTGTAGTGGCAGCCTTTACAAAGTAACTGTTGGACTGTCCTTTCATGTTGTTTCTCTTCTGTTGACTTCTTGTTTTCTGTAATTCGTACTTTCTCACTATGAATTGCATCTTGTTTTATGGAAACAGTAGGTGGCTTTTCCTGTATGTTGTGTGTATGCAAGATTCTGCTGGTACGAGACACCTTCCTATTTCTGTTATTAAAAAAATTACTGCCATATTGGCATTCCATTTATTATTGAACTCAAGTTGCTTGCAATTCTTAATGTAAGTTTTCGTTTGTTTTTGCTATGGTTTGACTGTCAAAGTACCTTCACTCCCACATGCACATCTTTTGGATTACCTCATCTTGAGTTGTTCCATATGTGTATGTGTCTCTAGGCGTTCTGCAGTACAATTCAGACGGAAGTTCACAAAAAAGGCCTTTAACTCACCAAAGGTAAATATCTGTATCTATTAGGACATTTTATACATAGACCTTAGTTGAAATGTGTACTTAGCAAAGTTATTTTTAAATCAAAACAGCACATTAAATACTTAGTAAAATGCCCCCTTGAAGTTTTGCTTCCAATGTAAATCTTATTGTATACATATATTATGGTTTAATAGTTAAAAACCAAAATGAAAGTTTGTGTCTAAAGGTCCAGTTGTTTCACATAGCAGGTTTGGAATGAAATATGCATTCCAGTATATTCTGTATATAGTTTGAATTGTATATCAACAGCCCCTTTCTGATTCTATTCCTCTCCGTCGAAGTATTTTTCAAGATTTAATTAGTTATACATCTGTGTGTTTCCTTGCTTCAACCATTGCCATTTGGTCAAAACCTTGACCTCTTTACTAAGGGGAAAAAAGAATGTGTGTGTTTTGGATACACGTATGTTTATAATTGATCCCAGTATCTACTGAGCTGTGCCATTTATGGTACTCTGCCTATGCATCTATTTTTTGGACATTATCATCCCATCTCTTTCATATAATTTCTGTATGGAAATAGGCTTGTGACCAGTACTGATCTTGAGTACAGTTTTTAAAAAAAACAACTTTTGTCTGCAAGTAACTTAATGTTTGTCTCTTAAATGTCATTTATCTACTTAATGCTTTTTTGGGGGGACAGGGTGGGGGAGGTGGGAAGCAAATGTCAATCCTAGCAGGGGTTGCATGTAAATTGTTAGCAAATAATGACTACAGCTCAGATGATTAAGATTTGTGTAACAGGAAGCTCTGCTATGTTTTCATTTTTTTTATATATTATAATTATGATGATTTGCTCATTATTGTAAAATTATAAACTTTGGCTTTATAAAGTTTAGTTACTATTACTTTACCACTGCTTATCATACCACCATTGGTTTCATAATGTAAATACTAAACATTGAAAAATAAAACATCAGATTTTTTTATCACCATAGTACCTACTAATATCGGGGCTTTCAGGTGTTTAGAATTATTTTTGTTTAACATTGAGGGCAAAATTACTAGATGGTGTATAATTCTAGAGTTGAGATTTAAGGGATCCCTAATCTGTATACTAGCTTTTTACCTGAAGTAATAAATAAACTATGATCTTGAAAGTGCCTGAACCAGAGCAAGAATGTCATTTGTAATTTTGTTTTCCAGATAACTTTCATTCATAGGAAATTAGTGGACCATATTGTTACGTTGTATAATTATAATTATTTCTACATGTAGCTGTTACATATTTTCCACTTTTCCTCAAAGATCACTTTACTTAAAGTGATACAAAGTGTAAGATGTTTATTTGATGTATTTTTTTTCCCCTCATAGAATGAGTCTTTACCAATCTGTGTGTTTGGGTAGGTGGGGATTTAATAGCACCTACCTCCGATGGTTGTTGTGAGGAGGAGATGAAATATTTGTAAAGCACTTTACAATCCTTAAAGTGTTACATAAATGCTGATCTTATGATGTTATCTTGAGAGAATTCACCAATTTACTGCATTTTAAGAAAAACTTTAAAATGAGATTATTTTAAAAGTTTGTGTCATTTTTAGAGACTTGTTTTAGAAGGATAATGTCTAGACACTGAGATATGGTGAATTTGATTCTCTCCTGCGCATAATGAAGTGTGCTTATTCCTAAGTATAGAGAGGAAAGAAGTATAATCCTCCAAGGTCTTACCCCAGAATATGGTACACTAAGTCCTGGTGCTGCTGGATCACTTCCTTGGTGTGTATCTGAATTGAAATTCCAATACTATTATTCATTTTTGAAACTCAAAAATAGTGGCATAGACAGTCACTAAGTCCCAATATTTTATTTCCTGGATGAATAAATAAAGTTCTTCATGTGAGAAGCAGGAGAAGAGTGACTCTGTGGAAAACGTTACTCTCTGTTGAGTGTTTCTTCATGTGTTTGTAGGTGTTGTTCCACAGGTCTGAGAATCAGGTAATCTGAGGATATTTTAACAGAATTGCCTATAAAAATCCATCTAATAATTCACACTTGTTGTCTGAGTTAGTTGAACATGTGGGTAAAGATTGGTTTTACTTTTAAATAACATGATCTAATAATACAGGACTGAAATTGAGCCAGAGATTCAGATATTAAATTACAGTTACTAAACATTGCCATTGCCTGGATAATTGCTGTTCTTGGCTTAAGGCAGGCCTTAATTATCATATAAATTCATAGTTTTAAATTAAAGCTCTACGGGACATCAGAGTCCATCTAGTCTACCTCCCTAATTTTAAAAATGTAGAAACTGAAACCCACAGTGACTAAGTGATCTGCCCAGTGTCACCTTTAGTAAGCAACAGATGAAATATGAACCCAGCACCTCTCATTTCAGAGGTAGTGCTCTTGTCACTATACTAGAATGAATGAATCCCTGTTTGGGGCTCTTGCTAAGGGGTCAGTGTCACTTGGAATAAAAGCATTCGTTTAAAATGTGTTCTCTGTTATTCTTTGAGATTTATTATGAAAAGTTCTGTCTTATGGGGGGAAAAAGATTTTTTTAATCCCTATTTCTTTGCTAGTCACTATTCTAAGTGGTGGAGGATACATAAACAGAAACTGAGGAAAGCAAGGGAATTAATATTGTAAGTGGGGAGACCACAAATCGTGACTAGAAAAAGGTGTCTCAGTAATTTTAAGGATGATCAATGGAGCCGTGAAGCAGCTGATTGACAATCTTTTTCCAGGTTGTACAGTACTATTGAATCTGTGATTCCAAATATAGCATTTTGCAAACCTTAAATAACTATGTAAATAGCTGTTATGATTCAATGTTAGCTTTTTGTTTCAGAATTAAGACCCCTAATTGGCAGATTGGCATTATTTGTTCATGTTCTATACTTTACTCAAAATAACATTTTTATCCCTGTGCTTCACTTTTCAATCTGCAGTATATAAGTTTAGCTATTCCCAATGATTTTTATTTTGTTTATTGATGTCTTTGAGTTATTAGCTTCCACTTGGCCAGTTCTGATATTTAAGGAGTTATTTTCTTTACTGAGGTCTTTGTACTTCCTTTACCATATGGCCAATTCTGATTTTTAAGGAATTATTTTTTTCAGTATTTTTTTTGTGCCTTTTTTACTAAACTGTTAATTCTTTTTTCTATTTTTAATTTATTTAGTTAAATATCTCCCAATTTTAGGTAAAATATAAGAATTATTTTTTTTAAATGGTAGAATTTCAAATTCCCTCTTGTCCCTTCCTCTTTCCCTCTTTAAGAAGATAATTTTATATAGATTCTACATGTGAAATCATGCAAAATATTTCTATAGTAGCCATATTTGCAAAAGAAAGCACAAAGAAAATAAAAATAAAAGTATGCTTCCATCTGCATTCGAAGTTCATCAGTTCTCAAATGAGTATAGCATTTTTCATCATGGTGTCCTTTGGGATTGTTTTGGTTGATTGTGTAGTATGCTTCCATCTGCATTCGAAGTTCATCAGTTCTCAAATGAGTATAGCATTTTTCATCATGGTGTCCTTTGGGATTGTTTTGGTTGATTGTGTTGATCAGAGTGGCCAAGTCTTTCACAGTTGATCATTGTTAATAATGTTGCTGTTACTGTGTACAATATTTTTCTGGTTCTGCTCACTTCATTTTGCACGAGTTCATATAAGTCTTCCCAGGCTTTTTTGACTCTTTATTGCTTCTTGCAGAAAAGTATTCCATCACAATCATATACCACAACTTTTTTGGCCATTTTCCCAATGGGCATCTCCTTAATTTCCAATTTTTTACCACCACAGAGAAAGCTGTTATAAAAATTTTTGTACGGATAAGTCTTTTTTCATTTTACTTGATCTCTGGGAGATAGATCTAGTAGTGGTATTGATGGGTCAAAAGATATGTAGAGTTTTGTCTCTGAGCATAGTTCCAAATTGTTCTCCAGAATGGTTGGATTAGTTCACAATGCCACCAACGGTATATTGGTGTCCCAGTTTTAACACATTCCTGCCAGCACTTGTCATTTTCTTTTTCTGTCATGTTAGTCAGTCTGATAAATGTGAGGTGGTGTATCAGAATTGTTATAATTTGGATTTCTCTAATCGGTGATTTAGAGCACTTTCATATGACTTCATGGCTTTGATTTCTTATGAAAAATACCTGTTCATATCTTTTGATCATTTATCCACTGAGGAATGGTGCATATTTTTACAAGTTTGGTTAGTTCCCTATTATATTTGAAAAATAAGACCTTTGTCAGAGAAACTTGCTGTAAAAGTTTGTTCCCAGTTTTGCGTTTTCCTTCTAATTTTGGCTCTCTTGTTTGTACAAAAACTTCTACAGTTTATGTAATCAAAATTATCTTTTACTTCATAATCCTATCTATATCTTGTTTGGTCATAAACTTCCCTTATCCATAGATCTGACAGGTATATTTTTCCATGTTCTAATTTACTAATGATATTAACCGTTTTAATGTCAAATCATTTGTCCATTTTGATCTAATCTTGTTACATAGTGTGAGTTGCTGAGCTACACCTAGTCTTTGCTAAATTGCTTTCTTGTTTCCTAGCAATTTTTGTCATGTTGAATTCTTACCCTAAAAGTTTGGATCACTGGGATTATCAAACACTCAGATTGCTGTGATTGTTTACTACTGTGTATTGTGTGCCTAATCTATTCTGCTGGTCAACCATCTGTTTCTTAGTACCAGATTGTTTTGATGATTACTTCTTTAAAATATAGTTTGAAATCTGTACAGCTAAGTTGCCTTCCTTCATGTTTTTATTTTATTCCATTAATACTTTTGACCTTTTGTTCTTCCAGATGAATTTTGTTACTATTTTTTCTAACTATGTAAAATAATTCTTTGGTAGTTTGGTATGGTACCGAATAAGTAAATTAGATAGAATTGTTTTATATTGGCTTAGCCTTTTCCTCATCCAGTCATTTTAGTCATGTCTGTGCTCCCTCTTGGAATTTTCTTGGCAAAGATACCGGAGTAGTTTGTCATTCTCTAGCTGATTTTATACATGAAGGCTTTTTTTTATTTGTTTGTTTTTTTAAAACATATTTGGCTCAGCCTAGCCATGAGCGATTAAGATATCTCTAATTGTTTAGATATTTTATTTCTTTGAAAAGTTTTTTGTAATCATGTTCATATAATCCCTGGGTTTATCTTGGCAGGTAGGCACCTAAATATTTTATATTGCCTGCCATTATTTTAAATAGAATTTCTCTGTTTCTGCTGGGTTTTGTTGGTAGTATATAAAAATACTAATAACTTATGTGGGTTTATTTATCTTGCATCTTTGCTGAAGTTAATTGTTTCAGCTAATTGATTTTCTAGGGGTCTCTATACCATCATCATCTGCAAAGAGTGATGTTTTTGTTTTCTCGTTGCTTATTTTTATTCCTTCAATTTCTTTTTCTTATGACTGTAGCCAGCATTCTAGCACAATACTGAGTAATAATGGTGATAATGGACATCCTTGCTTCTTCACTCCAGTACTTATTTTGAAGGCATCGTTTATATCCCCATTATACATAATGCTTGCTCTTGGTTTTAGATAGATACTGTTATTTTAACAAATGCTGCAATCAAAGCATCTCATTTTTCACTTTCTGTATTTTTTTTCCCTTAAAGTCTGTTTCTTTCACAACATGACTAACAACTGTGTTTTACGTAATTGAACATGTATAACTCATACCAAATTGCTTGCTGTCTCAGGGAAAGGGGGAGGGATAGAGAGAAAATTTGATGGTGAGAAAAATTTTTTAAACGAGTGTCAAAAATTGTCTTTACATGTAAGTGGGGAAAATAAAATATTCAAACAAACAAGAAATGCTCCATTGGTTCCTATACTTTCTAGTGTTTTTTATAGGAATGGGTGTTGTATTTTGTCGAAGGCTTTTTTTGCATCTCGATATATTATGAGATTTTGCTGTTTTTGTTATTGATGTGGTCAGTTATTTTCATCCTAATATTAAGCTTGTTCTTCATTACCAGTATAAATCCCACTTGGTGTCCTAGTCAGTGAACTTTGTGCTATCTTTCTGTAATCAAGTTTTTGCAGCGATAATTGTTAAGGAAATGGGTCAATAGTTTTTCTCGTTTTTGTTCTCCCTTGTTTAGGTATCAAAACTTTTGCATTATAAGAGGAATTTGGTAGAATTTCTTATCTACCTGTTTTTCTCAAATAGTTTATTATAGTATTGGGGTTAATAGCTCTTAATTCTCTCATGAATCTATCTGTTCCTGGGGATTTTTTCGTAGGCAGCTCATTGATGGCTTATTCAATTTCTTTTTTTAAAGAAATAGGACTGTTTAAGTATTTTATTTCCTCTTCTGTTAATCTGGGAGTTTATATTTTTTAAAATAATTCATCCAGCTCACTCAGAATGACAGTTTTACCAGCCTTTAGTTCGGCAGAATAACGATTATTTTAATTTCATCTGTATTGGTTAATTTTTTTCTCATAACTTTATTGTATTCTCATTTCTTTACCCAACTTTTCCTCTGTTACTTGATTTTTAAAATCAATTTTTTTTCTTCCTTGAAAACGTCTGTAGTTTTTCTAAGAATTCTTTTGGGCTTGTGTCCAGTATGTGTTTTTCTTTGAGGCTTTGCTTGTAAATATTTTTTAAGTGAGTGTCTTCTGAGTTTGTATCTTGACCTTCCCTGTCACCATCAATAGATTTTTATGATGAGGTTCTTTTTTGTTGTTATGTACTCATTTTTCCAACCTATTTCTTGATTTTGGACTTTATATTAGAGTTAGGTTCTTCTCACTTCTGGAGGCAATTATCCTGAGCTACATACAGGCTTTTATACCTCTATGCTGCTTTCACAACTAGTTCTGGGGGCCTGTAATTTTTCAGTGTTTCTAGAGTGCTATAAACTGGGAAATTGTCTGGACACTGCCCTCCTGGTCTGCTCTGGTCATTGTCCAGATTACAATCACTCTTGGGTAATGGGGGGGTGGAGCTTCCAAGTGGTGCCAAATCCTGTGCCCAGTGCTAGCACAGGCATCGTCTAGGACTTCTGACTGGGTTTTTACTTCCCTTACTGTTCTATGCACTGTGGGTGCTGCTGCTACCACCACCAGCCCACAGCTAGTGCCACTTCTGCCACAATAAGTTCCCAGATAGCCTCTATCTCATTGTTTACAGACATTTCTGTCTTCCAGGCTGTCTTGGGCTGGAAAAGTAACTTAGTGTGTTTTATTGGTTATCCTGCTCAGAATTCGGTTTGATATGCTTTTAAACATTTTTTTTAGAGGAGTATATTGAGAGAGCTCAGCAAAAATATTCACTTCACTCCCCTGTCTTGGATCCATCCAACCATTGTCTTTGAGATATCAAGGTTTAGATTGACTAATTCTGCTGGAGGATTTGGCATCTTGTCTTAGTGACTGGTTTTTGAGGCTGAATGTTCTTGCTTGAGCTTAGGTCAGATTGTCAGTTCAGTTTCCAGAGTCTTTGATCTTCCAGAAAGTATGGCTTAAAGAAAAGGAAAATTACTTTGGTAGAAAGCCTCTAATGTGCAGCACAGAACCTTTAGGCATTCATCTCACTTATCTTTGCCATTTGCCAGTCACTTTTCCAGGACTTATACTTATATCCATTGTCTCAAAGAGGTAGGATACACCATGGAGAGGAATATAGAGAAAATGCTTTGGCTTCAACTTAGAAGAAAGATGTAGCAGTGAGTGATATTTAGAGAATGACTACAAAAAGAAACCATGACCAAAGTGTCTACTATCCACCATGGCTACTTGCTGTGTGGGAAGATTTGTCCAGCCCTCCCTTCCCCTGGATGGTCCTATCCACTCTAAAAAGTGATTCTTCTTTTGCTTAAAGACCTTTTGTTTAGGGGTGACGATCCCATTGGCTTGGTTTATTTGGTCTTTTTCCATATACACCAGAACTTTCTGACTCCTTTTAATATCTTCTTTCTTGATATGAGACTGTATAGACAGATTTCTCTTGTTCTTACTAAGTAAATCTTAGGGTCCTGTTTTTTGTTTTCCACTATTAAGCTGTGAGCTACAGAAATGAAGTCTGTTAGTAGAAAGTGTTATCTGGTGTATTACATTTTAATGACAAATGTTAGTATGGAGTCTGAAGGTGTTGGTTTCATGTCGAGAGTGCAGTCACTGCTGAAGTTCTCTCCAATACAGAACCACCAAGGTAGTAAATAGGGTTAAAGAACAGATTAGTGACCATCGAATTCACAAATGGTACTAGGAGAAAAATTGCAAAGAACAGTGTCTAGAAGTTTTTAATCTGGGATCTGTAAACTTTTTTAATGTTGACAATTACTTCAGTATAATTGGTTTCCTTTATAATTCTGTGGACTTATTTGAAGCATTAAAAACATTCTTAGAAGAGGTCCATAGGTTTTATCAGATTGATGGGGGAGAGTGACAAGGTAGGGCACAGCAGAAAAAAAAAAAAAGGTTAAGAATCCATGGATTCTTAGTGGATCCTAGAGTCCTAGTGGATTTTAGCCTAATGTTTTTTGTACTGTTAAATCTGTTCCCTGTAAAATCAACCAAGCTGTGTCTTTATTTTCTTCAAGCCTTCTCTTTCCCTATTTCCAGTGGAACATCCTCAAATCTTGAAAATGAGACATGTTTTCAAGCAACAGGGAAGCATTATTTGGCAAAAGGTTTAAAAAGCATAAGAAAATATTATGAAATCCGCAAATTTATTCTCAGGTTAAAAAAGAAAAGTAATTCTATTACCTTTGACCTTATGTCAATAAATGAAGACGGAGTGGAGAAATGGCAGGTGTTTTGACTTATCAAAACAAGAATATTTCACACTGAATGAAGCATGTCATAATTCATAGCTCCAATTGTTGCTACCAGTTGTCACTCATTGAAACAAACCAGGAACAAAATATGTGTGAGCTAGTGTGTGGATCAAAACTTTATGGCAACACACTGTTCTTTCTCATTAAACATTAACTCAAGTTAAAATTCCACAGTATAACGACTCTGTTTTGCCTTCAGATGTCTGTAAGAACCCTGTTAGAATTGAAATGGAAATATAATATACATATATATTTATATATATATAATTGAAATAGAAATGAAATTGAAATCTTTTCAGTTAAGTATTCTGTAAGAGTATTTCACCTGCATATTTCATTATTTTTTAGAAAACTGAACACATATATGTATATCTACCTGTTTATTTATATACACACTATAACACAAAAATAGAATTATACATGAAACTAAATCTCGGTTTTACATTGCTTGCTTTAAACATAAATAATAAAGGGGGCGGAGCCAAGATGGCGGAGTAGAAAGACTCACATTTGCTAGCTCCGAACCCACAGCCCATAGATTTCCTGTAAAAAGAACTCCTGACAAATTCTGGAACAGTGGAAGCCGCGCAGCAACACAGTGAAGGAGATTTCCGTTGCAGAGAGCCCTGAAAAACCGACTGCAAAGGTACCCAGGACAGGAGCGTAGCCCTGCCCTGCGGAGCCCTCCCCTCCCCCTGCCCTGGCCACACCGCATTGAGAGGAGCGAGCAGACCCAAGCAGGCTTCAGGGACCAGAATCTCCGGCAGCTGCGAAGGTCCCTCCACCCACAGATGCACAGGTCAGTGAGAGAGACGGGCTGAGAGGGGAGCGGGGTATCTCTGGGACTCGGACCCCCTTGGGAGGCCGCGGCAGAGGCAGAGGCAGCTTGGCCAGAGACTCCCAGAGCAAGCAGGAGCTCCACCACAGCTCCATTACAAAAGGTCTCTGCATAAACCCCCTGAGGGAACTGAGCCTGAGAGGCAGCCCTGCCCCCATCTGAGCACCAGCAGATAAGCTCCCATTGAAGAACAGTCAGGCGTGCCGCTGAAAGCCCTGAGGCTGAGGAGCAGCATTTGAATCTCAGACCCCAAGCACTAGCTGGGCAGATCTAGGC
>CM053769.1:667123084-667149609 GCA_028658325.1 Potorous gilbertii
GGGGAGAAAATTTTGGAACCCAAAATCTTGTGAAAATGAATGTAAAAAGTTAAATAAATTTATTTAAAAAATAAATAAACATAAATAATAATGTTACTTTGAAAACTGTCCTGGCTATACTTCCTTCACTTCTCTTTAGTGCACTTCCCCTACATTTAAGAATGTGTGACTCCTGCATATTAGTACGTTACTTCTCTGTTAGGAGGTAGGTAGCGTTCTGGATTTCTGGAATCATGGTTGATCATTGAATTGATCCAATTTTGTTGGTGTTTATATGTTTCCCTTTACAATGATGCCATAGTATAAATTATTCTGATTTTGTTCGCATCACTCAGCATTAGTTCATACAAGTTTTATTTGGACATAGTTCTGCATAGCTTTCCAGACTGGCCAAACCAATTCATAACTCCACCAGTTTTCTTCAGTGTGCATATTTTCCTGCAGTGCCGTCAATATTTATCATTTTCCTGTTTTGTTAACTTTGCAAATCTGATAAGTAAAAAGTAGAGCTCCAGAGCATTTCTTTATCATTGATTTGGGGCATTCTTTCGATACAGATAGCTCAGTTGTTTTCCATTGAAGAAATTCTTTGACCATTTATCAATTGGGGAATGGCTCTTATTTTTTTTAAAATAATTTTGGATTCCAACCTCCTTGTCTCAGCAGCAGGTCATACTTCTCCAGCCTCACTAAGAACTGATAAAATGTCAAGCAAAGGCACCATGGTTCTTGTCTACAGTGGAGACCTGGACATACCTGTATCCTGGTGTGGCTGAAGGAAAAGGCTATGATATTATTGCCTATCTGACCAACTTTGAATAGAAGGAAGATTTTGAAGAGGTCAGAAAGAAGGCATTGAAATTTGGAGCCAAAAAGGTTTTCATTGAGGATGTCAGTAAGGAATTTGTGGAGGAGTTCATCTGTCCAGCTGTCCAGTCCATCACCCTCTGTGAAGATTGTTACCTCCTTGGTACGTCCCTTGCCAGACCTTGCATTGCTCGAAAACAAGTGGAAATTGCTTGCCAGGAAGAAGCTAAGTACATGTCCCATGGAGCCACAGGAAAGGGGCGAATGACCAGATCCGGTTTGAGCTCACCTGCTACTCCTTGGTCCCTCAGATTAAGGTCATAGATGCCAGGAGGATGTTGGAATTCTACAATAGGTTCAAAGGACTCAACGGCCTGATGGAGTATGCCAAGCAACATGGAAACCAAGTTCCAGTCACCCCCAATGGAGCATGGATGAGAACCTTATGCACATCAGCTATGAGACCAGAATTCTGAAGAACTCCAAGAACCAAGCACCTCCTGGTCTCTACACAGACTCAGGAACCTACAAAGGTTCCCAGCAGCCCAGGTGTCTTAGAGACTCAGTTCAAGAAAGGTGTTCCCGGGCAGGTGACCAATGTCAAAGATGGCACGTACCACTGCACGTCCTTGGAACTCTTTTTCTACCTGCATGAAATTGCAGGCAAACATGGGGTCTGCCAAACTGACATTGTGGAGAACCTCTTCATTGGAGTGAAGTCCAGGGGTATCTATGAGACTCCAGTGGGACCGATCCTCTATCATGCTCATTTAGACATGGATCAAGAAGTGTATAAAATCAAACAGGGCCTAGGTTTGAAATTGGTGTACAATGGTTTCTGGCACAGTCCAGAATGTGAGTTTATTCACCACTCCATTGCCAAGTTCCAGGAAGGGGTTGAGGGTAAGGTCCAGGTGTGTGTCTTCAAGGGCCGGGTCTGTATACTTGGCTGAGAATCTCCACAATCACTGTACAATGAAGAGCTGGTGAGTATGAATGTGCAGGGAGACTGTGAGCCTGCTGATGCCACTGGTTTCATCAGCATCAGCTCCCTCAGGCTAAAGGAATATCAGTCTGCAGAGCAAGGTCACTGCTAAATAGACTAAGCAGTCATTAGTAACGTGAAGCGGCTCCCAGTGTCGCTGCTGGTAATAGCACAGAATGTCCTGATAGTTTATGATTGTTGTTCACTCTCCTGGACTGCAGCTCAGCCAGGCTTTGTTTCATGTCCCTGTAGCAGATACAAAGGGTCTACAAGGGGGTGGGGTAGAAAATACAGCCATCATAACAGTGGGGCAGCTAAGTGGTGCAGTGGATAGAGCACCAGTGCAGGAGTCAGGAGGACCTGAGTTCAAATCTCACCTCAGACACTTGACATTAGCTGTGTGACCTTGGGCAAGTCACTTAACCCCAATTGCCTCATCCTGGATCATCTCCAGTCATCCTGAAGAATATCTGGTCACTGAATTCAGATGACTCTGGAGGAGAAGTGAGGCTGGTGACCTGCACAGCCCTCCCTCACTCAAGCAAAGTCAAGTGCAAGTCATGTCATTATTTCTGTGATGGCATGGTCTTCAGGCAACAAAGGATGAACACACATTTTTCCTCCTGTAATGTTGTGCTCGGTTTTGCTAAGGAAGTGATTCTTGACTGCTAAGTATATATTCTTTGCACTCTGAAATACCATATTCCAAAGTCTCTACTCCTTTACAGTGATTTCTGCTAACTTGTGTATGATCTTGAATGTTGTAATTACTTTCTGACTGCTTGCAGTATTTTTTCTTTGATATGAAATTCTGAAGTTTGACTGATGTTCTGAGAGTTTTATTTTTGAGTTTTAGGACGTGACCAGTGGATTCACTCTGTTTCTACTTTGCCCTCTGGTTCTAAGAGATCTGGGCAGTTTTATTTTTAGGATTTCTTGAAATATAATATCTGTACTTTTTTTGTCATGGCATTCAGGTAGTCTAATGATTCTTAATTGTTTTCTCCAAAATCTGTTTTCTAGGTCCGTTGTTTTTACTATGAGATTCCTTATATATATTTTAATATCTAGACTTTTGACTTTATTTTAATGTTTTTTATTGTCTCATTCTCATTTGGGGGAGTTTGTGGCTTGAATAAGATTGTATATCTCTTGGGCTAGTCCCACTGGATAATTGCCTTTCCAATTTTTCTTTTATACCTCTTATGTATTCCAATTTATTCCTGTAGTGTTTTCGTTGATACAGACTTGCCAAAAGGAATGCTAGTTGAATTTTCCCCCTCCATGTTTTTTTTCTGACACTTGTCTTGTTTTAGAGTTTTAGAGTCATTCTCTTCTCCTGGGTTTGTATCTTGAGTATCTCTGTTACCATATTAACTTTTTTTTTAATGGTGGAATTCTTTGTTTGATCACTTTACCCACCTACTTTTTGACTTTGGGCTTATGTTAGGAGGACCTGTTGGGGCTTTCTTGGGCGTTGGATAATGCATTGTTAATCCCTGATGGCTTCAGATTGGGCTATTCACTGGAACAGAAACCCTACTTCATCTTGGGGTCTGAGCCACACTACTGCTGCTTAGTTTTGAACTTTTTTCTATCTTCACTACACAGTCTAGGATTCATTACTGCTCCTCATCCCAGAATGTCACCCATGGACACATTTTCCCTCTTAAATCTGCCCTGGATCTGTGACCCAGAACTGGGTAGTGGGAGAAAAAAAACTGCCAACTAACACTTGTTCCCATACCCTGCATGAATGAGGTCAAAGGACTATGTATGGTACAGTTGTGGGACCTCTTCTTAACTGGATGTATATCTTCTCCTCTACTGGAGTGTTCCATGGGTGCACTCTTGGCTAGATCCTGTCCCTACTGTTTGCAGACCTATGTCTCTGTCAGCAACGGTGGAAGAAATGACTCCTTACATTTTCTTGCATTTCCTGATTAGAATTTGATCTGATACATATTTTAGTTGTGTTGAAGTTTCCTCATCCCCATCATGGGTGTAGAGGCAGAGAGCTCACCACTCCGTGTTACTCCACCGTCTTGCCTTTGCATAGGAATGGTACATATTCTTTCAAGTTTGAATCACTTTGTACAGCTTTTAAATGAGATCTTTTTCAGAAAAATTTGATCCAACAGTTTTTCCCCAGTTAACTTTTCCCTTTCTAATATTAGAATAATTGGATTTATTTGTATGAACCTTTTTAATTTTATGTATTCTAAGTTTTCCATCTTACCTTTTTTGATCCTGTCAGTCTCTTGTTTGGTCCTGAACCCTTCTCCTGGCACTAGAAAGTGACCTTTTGTATTTAGATCTTGAATCCATTTGAAGTTTAATCTTACTATATGGTACGGAGTGTTGATCTAAACCTGGTTTCTGCCAGACTGCTATTGAGTTTCCCCAACAATTTTTGTCAAATAGTTCTTATTCTGGTAGCTGGGTCTTTGAATTTATAAATTACTAGGTTACTGAATTTGTTTTCTTCTTTATATTATATATCAAGTCTGTTCCAGTGATTGATTTCTCCCTTTCTTACTGAGTACCAAATTGTTTTGATGATTTCTTTTGAAATCTGGTGCTGCCAAGCTCCCTTCCTACTTCCTGTCATTTTTTCCTTTCATATTCTTTGTTCTTTAGTCAGTCAGTCAACTTTCATTTATTAAGCACTTATCATGTGCCAGTCAGAGTGTTATGGACTGGGCATACAAGGAAAGTAAAAAAACAGTCCCTGCTTTTAAGGAGCTCGTAGTTGAAAGGGGAGGTAATATTCAAAGAGCCATGTACAAAGATAAATAAACCAGGAAAAATGATAGAAAACAGACAGAAGGAACTAGCATTAAGGACTATCAGTAAAAGTTTCTTGCAGAAGGTGATAGTTGGCTGATTTTTTTCCTCTGGATGAATTTTGTTATAATTTTTTTCTATCTCTATAATCTATTGGTAGTTTGGCATGGCACTGAATAAACAAATTAATTTAGATAACTGTCATTACATTGTCTTAGCCTCCATATGAGCGTTAATATTTCTTATTTAGGTCTGTACATTTCTGCAAAGAGTATTTTGCTGTTGTATTGATCTATATGTCTTGACAGTTAGATTCCCAAATATTGTATATGCTATGTAGTTACTTTATTTTCTAAAAAATTCTCAAAATACATTTGTTTTCAATTATTAATTATTTTTATCTCATTTATCACCAACTGCCACAGACATTGCAGGCAAACCAACTGACCTGACACATAAGAGTATCGCAAGGGGCAAAATGGGAGGCAGTATGTGCCAGTCAAGTAAATTCATCATCTCACCAATTATATCACCATCTCCCTTCAGATCCTTTCAGATAGCCCAGGACCAAGAACTCAAGATCTTGGAGAATAGCAATGCTTCCATATGGTGTCCAAAGCCATCATCCTGGGAAGCAACTCCTGCTGAAATGCATCTTGGCAACTGTGACTTGTCATCCATTCAACATCAGAGACGGAAAGGATTTTATCACTAAAGAAGACTCATTACACTGCTTTGCCACTGCACTGTCATTTGCAGCTGAAACCTTACAAATACACTGTTTCCTCCAGTAGAATATGAGCTCCTTGAGAGCAGAGACTGACTTCTACTTGTATCCCCAGCACTTAGGAATGATCTTTGTGTATAATAAACACCTAATAAATGGTTTTTCATTCCTTCCTTCTTTATTTCCTTCCCTTCTGGTCTTTTTCCTTCCCTTCCTTCCCTTTGTCATAGTTCCTTCTTTCCTTTCTATGCATTACTCTGTAATCTCTCCATCAGAATGTAGGGAGTAATTTTAAATATTAATCATTTAGAATTATTGACTGATTATTGAACTGACCTGAGCTTTTCAGTCTTTCAGAGTTATTTATAGTGATATTATAGTACAGATTATTCTGGTTCTGGTCACTTTATTTTTCATCAATTTATACCAATCTTCTTAGCTCTAAAACTACTTCTTTTTAAAATTCTTCTGGGCATAATAATATTTCATTGTATTATATCATAATTTATTCATCTATTCCCCACTTGATAAACTACCCCTGTAATTTCCACTTTTTGTCTCCAAAAAGAACTGCTATAAATATTCTGAGACATATGACTTTTTTTCACTTTCATGGATATTTGGGGTGCAGACCTAGAAATAGTCAAAGAGAGGCATAGTTAAATAATTTTTTGGACATAGTTCTAAATTGACCTCCAGAATGGCTAAGTTAATTCACAGCTCCATCAGTACTTTAGAAGTGTGCTTGTTTTCCTGCAGCACCTCCAGCATCTGTCATTGTCCTTTTTGTCAACTTTGTCAAACCTGGTTGTGAGGTAGAACCAGAGTTGATTTAATTTGCATTTCTATGATTAGTGGTTTGGAGCATCCTGTCATATAGTTGTAAATAGCTTAGATTTCTTCTTGAAAACTACCTCTTCGTATCCTTTGACCATTTATCTTTTAGAAAATGCTTCTCATTCTTATAATGTGAATCAATTCCTTATATAGCTTGGAAATTAGGCTTTTATCAGAGAAACTTGCTCCAAAGATTTTTTTTTTCTAATCTTAATTGCATTTAATTTGTTTGTGCAAAACCTTTTAAATTTTATGTAATCAACATAGTCCATTTTATCTTCAGTGATCCTCTCAATCCCTTGTTTGGTTATGAACTCAACTCACCCACAGATCTATAAGCAAATTTCTTCCTTGTTCTTCTAATTAGTTTATAATGTGACCTTTTGTATCTAAACCGTGTATTCATTGGACTCTTAAGTGGCACAGTGGATGAAGCACCAGGCTTGGAGTCAAAAAGACCTCAGATACGAACTGTGTGACCCTGAGCAAGTCATTTAAACCCATTTGCCTGAGTTCCTCATCTGTTAAATGAGCTGTAGAAGGAAATGGAAAACCCCTCTAGTATTTCTACCAAGAAAACCCAAATGAGATCACCAAGAGTCAGGTAGGACTGAAAGGACTGAACCACAACATGTATCCATTTGGAAATTATTTTGGTATTTGGTATGAGGTGTTAATCTAAACCTGACTTCTATCAGATTGCTGTCCAGGTTTCCTAAGAGCTTTTGTCAAATAGTGATAAACCCCAGTAATTGGGTCTTTGGGTTCCAGGTTTGTTTGCTTGTGTATATTGAGTTAATTTCATCCGCTTAATGACTTTTCTTTCTTATTATCAAATTCTTTTGATGATTCCTCCTTTGTAGTTTAGTTTGAGATGTGATAGTGCTAAAACTAC
Source organism: Potorous gilbertii (assembly GCA_028658325.1). Lineage (NCBI taxonomy): Eukaryota > Metazoa > Chordata > Mammalia > Diprotodontia > Potoroidae > Potorous > Potorous gilbertii. The sequence goes on from CM053769.1 coordinate 667,130,123, forward strand.
CCTTTTCTACTTTTTCTCAGATTTTTGATCTTTTGTTTTACTAGATGCCCTTTGTCATTTTTTCTAACAAGAATCATGCTAGCATTTATATGGATCATTAAGACTTATAAATCACTACAAATATCTCCTTTTATCTTTACAACAGCCTTGGAATGTAGGTGCTGTTATTGTCTGCATTTTACAGATGAGGAAATTGAGGCATATAGAGGTTAAGTGATTTGCACAAAGTCACACAGCTAATAATTATCTAGGCAGGATTTGAACTCAGGTCTGTTTGATTCCAGGTCCAGTTATCTATGAACTGAGGCACCTAGTTGCCTCTGTGTTCTTTTTTTTTGCTAGCTTGGTATGGTACTGAATAAGTAAATTATTTTAGGTAGTATTGACCTTTTTATTGTATATATATATATATATAATATTATATATAATTATATGTTTTATTACATTTTGACCTACTCATGAGCAATTAATTTATTTAGGCCCATTTCAGTAAAGATTTTATTGTTTTCATCTAGTTCCTATGTGTATCATGATATATAAGCTCCCAACTACATTATACATTCTACTTATTTCAGAGGAATTTTTCTATTTCTTCTGGGTTTTGTTTGCAATATACAGAAATGTTGATGATTTATGTGGGTTTATTTTAAATCTTTCAACTTGACCAAAATTATTAATTGCTGCAGTTAATTTTTTCATTGATCCTCTGTGGTTTTCTCGGGAAACCATCCCATTTTCTAAAATTTATGGTGATTTTGTTTCCAATTTACTAACATTCATTCCTTTGATTTCTTTGTCTTACTGCTCTAACTCACATTTCTAGCATTGTCGGATCATAGTGTGATAGAGGATAACTTTGCTGTATTCTTGATCTTGTGGTTAAGATTTCATTGTTATTCCATTAACACTGGATCTTGGTTTTAGATAGATTCTAAACATGCTAAAGAGAGGTACTTTTTTCCTTTTTAGTATTTTTGACATACATGAGAACTGTATTTTGTGAAAAGTTTTTCTGTATGTTGATATAATTGTGATTTTTGTCATTCTTATTTATGAATATGGCCTGTTATATTTCTGGTTTTAAAACTTGGAATTCTTTTTAAAATAGCATGTCATTCTTGTGCTCAGGCCATGCTACTTTTTGTTTTTCTGATGTTAGTACATGAGTTTCGAGCACATCCTATTATTTTGTAATCCACGCCTCACCTGTTAGATTTTACTTTGGTAGGCAGTAGCTACCTCATGTCTCGTGTTACAGGATCAAATAAACCTCAGAGAGTCCAAGCACTCAGCTTCCTTAAATCTGTTGTTCTTATCAGGGACTGTAAGTAGGTCATGAATTGCTATAGTGTTAAGTGAAATGGTCATAAGAGCTGAAAACCTGTAACTTTACATCTTCCTCAGAGCTTTGGGCAGAGGTATTTGTGGCTGACATGAAAAATTCAAGGAACTGAGCACTTAGTGGAGATCTGGCTCGAGAGAATGACTAGTTTAAGGGAAAATATAGGACAGTGTTATTAGGTATCAGTCGTCATCTTGATGTCTGGTGACATGAAGCAAGCCCAAGTCCCTTTAAAGATAATAGGAGTATATGAGAAGATATGTACAAATGTCTAGTCACTATTCACTGTCTACTCTTTGCCCTTGTTATTTATCCAAGTGGAAAATTAAATAAAAAGAAAGAAAAGGACCCAGGTTCATTTTATAATTGAAAGCATTTCCTCTAGAAGGTTGTTTTTGAACCTGTTTCATCCACAGAAGAGTCAAATGGCCCTGTTCTTGAAGGCCCAGCCTTAGACTTGGTCCTGTGGTTTGGTTTGTGATTATGTAGTACCTCATACTCTTATTGTATGAAAAAGTCTGCCTTCTGTAAAAGTCTTACTAAGGCCAGTGGTGGAGATTCAGAACTTAATTATTTCGAATCCCCTCTATGAGTAAGCAATTTAACTTTCTATTCGTTGAAGACATTTCTCATAAATATATACTTGAAGCAATGTTGATTGCCAGTTTGAATACACTCAGACACACAGGTGCTGATCCGTGCAAAGGATAGGACAAGGACTGTTTTGCCGTTTAAAATAACAATGACGTCTGGAATCCCCACTTAACCCATTACCAACCACCTAGAAAATTTAGGAAGTTTTCATTATTTCAGAAATCTGTCTTTATGTTGACTAGCCTTAATGTAAATGTTAGATGGGTCAAGCATTTAATTTGACTTAGGGGAAATGTGTGGTTGTGACTCTCTAGGCCTCTCTATACAATAAATCATTCAAGTAATTTAGAATCAAGCCAATAGTACAGGGCCATAAAAATGCACTGTTTGCCTGACTTGATTCATCTAAATAAATCAGCAAGGAATACTGTTTCTCAAGGTTAGAACAAACAACTACAGGAGAAGATTCTCTGCTTTGTAATATCAATATTCAATTTTTGTTTTTTTCCTTGAAGTTCTGGCTTTTACATCGTATATACTTCAACAGCGAGTCATAGAATGATAGTATTTTAGAGTTGGACCATCAGCTTAACCCTTTGTTTCAAAGTTTTTATTCCCAAATCTAAGGAGAATGATTTTAGGAGTGGTGGCACAATTCTGTTAGGGGACTCACCCTGACTTCCTGATCTAGCTTACCCATCTTTCCCTTCATCATTTCCAGTAAAAACCCAGTGCCAGGACTTGTGTGGTAGGGATTGGAAAAACATCATGAACATCTTTATTGTGTTACCTAAAACCTGCGAAGACTTGTATGACCTGATGAGGAAAACGAACAGAAGCAGTACAATTTATAAATTAATAACACTGTAAAGACAAAAATCTTTAAAAGATGGAGAACTCTGAGTTGTGAAGTGGCTGACCTTGATTTTAAAGTGTTAGAGGGTGAAGCATGTTACCAACCTCCTGAACAGAGATGACAGACTCAATATGCAGAATGAGACGTATTTTTTAACATGGCCAGTAGGGTCATTTGTTTTATTTGTCTATGTGTATTTGTTACAAAGGGCTTTTTTCTGTTTTCAGTTTTGGGGGGAGGTAAAAGGAAGAAGGATTCTTAGATGAGGTTCCCTGCCTCATTATCCCCCCAGCCCAATTCAAAGAGAATAGGAGGAAGGCCAGAAGGAATCATACAGTAGTGGGATAGTTTTGAAGTTTAAATATTAAATTTGTTACATACTTGAAAACCATGAGACAGATATTTGATTAGTAGTATCATGCATAATTATTTCCTATTCCACAGTATATATTGAGCTGTTCATTTTATTTGTTATTAAGTTCAAAATGAAAAGGAAAAAAATGGGTGAAGAAACCCACCATCTCATTGAAGGCCTGTTAGAAGAAAGAGGAAGATAGTAGTCAAAAAGGATAGTACCCCTTCAGGTTTCTAGAACAAACATTTTTGTAGACTGTCCTTACTTTGGGGTCAGTAGGCATCTTCCTAGGAGCCTACAAAATCAATGGAGTTTGGATCCTTTTCAGTATTGAGTCACTCATAAAATAACTGCTGCAGGGAGAATGGGGATCAGTGCTGTCATGACTCAGTTGGTGAAAAATGTAACTTCGGTGCTTCACTGTCACTCAGCCCCCGAAACTATGAGTCCTCCAGCTTCTTTCCCTTTACCTCTAGTGTTAGGCAAGACAGCGGGGATGGTCATCTTTCAACATTCCTGAAAGTGCCCTGCATTTGAAGCATGAACAAAGTCAGAGGTTTTTGTTTGTTTTTACTAAAGAGATAAAAGAGACATAGATAGGGTCAATATCTCTAAAGCTGACTAGAGCTTTATACTCTGATCAAACTGAGCAGTTTGGAACTATGTCCAAAGGTCTATAAAACCCACCTTACCCTTTGGTCCAGCAACACCGCTACCAGGTCTGTATTCCAAAGACAGCATAAAAATGGGGAAAAGGTCTACATGCACAAAAATATTTATGGAAGCTTTTTTGTGGTGACTAAATGGAAACTGAGGAGATGCCCATCAATTGGGGAGTGGCTGAACAACTTGTGGTATGTGAATGTGATGGAATGCTATCATGCCATAAGAAATGATGAGCAAGCGGATTTCAGAAAAACCTGGACTTTATGTACTGATGCTGAGTAAAGTGAGCAGAGCCCGGAGAAGGTTGTGCATTGTGCGGTGACTGACTTGGATAGACTTGGCTCCTCTCAGCCATGCAATGATCTAAGACAATTCCAAAGGCTACAGATGGAAGATGGTATCCACATCCAGAGAAAGAACTATACAGTCTGAGTACAGAGCAAAGCATATTATTTCTCCCTCTTTTTCTTTCTTTCTCATGGTTATTCCAATTATTTAGATTCTTCTTTACAACAAGACTAATATGGAAATATATTTAATATGATTATACATATATCCTTTATCAGAGTGCATGACATCTTAGGGAGGAGGAAGTAGAGGGGGGGAATTTAGCACTCAAGATCTTATAAAATTGCATGTTGAAAACTAAAAATAAGTCATTTTTTTTAAATTATGAGTAGGCAAATTTCAGAAAAGCCTGGAAAGACCTACATGAACTGATGCTAAATGAGGTGAGAAGAACCAGGAGAATATTGTATACAGTAACAGTAACCTCGTAGGATGACAGACAGCTCTTCTCAGCGAAGCAATGACCCAAGACAGTTCCAAAAGAGTCATGATGGAAAATGCTATCCACATCCAGAGAAAGAGCTGTGGAATATGAATGCAAAGTGAAGCATACTATTTTAACTTTTTTTTTCTTTCTTGTGGTTTTTCTCTTTTGTTCTTTCATGACATGACTACTGTGGAAATACGTTTAAGATGATTGTATGTGTATAACCCATATCAGATTGCTTGCTGCCTTGGGGAGGGGGCTAAGGAAGAGATAGAGGGAGAAAAATTTGGAACTCAAGATCTTACAAAAATGAATGTTGAAAATTATCTTTACATGTAATTGGGAAAAATACTGTTAAGTAAATATATGTGTGTACATATATAATGTACACACACATATACATATATATACATAGACACACACATATTTATACAGGGCAGCTATGTGGCACAGTAGAGTGTCAAGTCAAGCCAGGGAGACTCATCTTCCTGAATTCAAATCCAGTCTCAGACACTTGCTAGCTGTGTGACCCTGGGCATGTCACTCAACCCTGTTTGACTCAGTTTCCTCATCTGTAAAATGAGTTGGAGAAGGAAATGGTAAATTACTCCAGTATCTTTTCCAAGAAAATCCTCAATGGGGTCACAAAGAGTCGGACATAACTAAAATGACTGAACAGCAAATGAACTCTCCCCCAATTCATAGTTGTGAAAGGTAATTCCTTTGTCCTCTAATTTGCTTAATGTAATCTTTTACATCTAGGTTGTATATTCATTTGGTTCTTGTAATGATATATAGCATAAGATACTAAACCCAGTCTGATTTTTTCCAGTCTTCCTTCTAATTTTCCTAAAAGTTATTGTCAAATAATGAATCATTAACCTAATAGTTGGCATTTGTGTGTTTACTGAATTGCTACTATGTTTGCCTTTCGGTCTTTGTACCTAAACTGTTTGTTTCTGTGATCAATTTTTCTAATTTTTAGTCAGTATCAGATTGCTTTATTACTACTGTGTAGTTATAGTTTGAACCCTAGGACTGGCAAGCCCCCTTTCTTCCCACTTTTATTTTGTCCTCCTTGAGATTCTTGACTGTTCTTAAGATGATTTTTTTTTTCAAATCTTCACTTTTTCAAATTTTCAGCTCTAATTCTCTCCCTGCCTCTGTGCCCTTCTCTGCTCATTGAAAAGGCAAGAAATATGAAACTTATTATATATATGAAATTATGAAAAACATTTCTACATTAGCCATATGGAAAAAAAAGCAAGAAAAGCAAAGAAAAATATGCTTCAATCTGCACTCAGAGTTCATTAGTTCTCTGGATGTGGGTAGCACTTTTCATCATGAGTCCTTTGAAATTATCTTGAATGATTGTCTTGATCAGAGTAGACTGTTATCACAATATTATAGTTACTGTCTACAATGTTCTTCTAATTTGGTTCACTTCATTTTGTTTCAGTTCATGTAAATCTTTCCAGGTTTTTTGACCATCTTCTTCATCCTTTCTTATGGCATAATAATATTAAAAATACCACAACTTATTCAACCATTCTCCAGTTGATGGACATTTCCTCAGTTTCCAATAATTTGTCACCACAAAAAGAGCCACTATACGTATTTTTGTATGTAGGGGTCCTTTTCCTTTTTCTCTGATTTCTTAGGAGTGTATACCTAGCAGGGGTATTGCTGGATCAAAGAGTAAGCACAGTTTTATTGCTCTTTGGGCATAGTTCTAAAGTGCTCTTCAAAGTGGTTGGACCAGTTCATAGCTACACCAACAGTCTGTTACTATACCTACTTTGTTTCGCATCCCCCTCCATTATTTGTCATTTTTCTTTTTCTGTTACATTAGGCAATTTGAGGGGTGTGAGAAGTATCTCAGAGTTGTTTTAATTTGCATTTCTCTAATTATTTTGATTATTAGTGATGTAGAGCATATTTTTATATGATGGTTGAAAACTTTGATTTCTCCTTCGGAAAACTTCTTGTTTATATTCTTTGTCTATTTTTCAACTGAGTAATGGCTCTTATTTTTTACAAATTTGGCTCAGTTCCCCTTTTTATTTGAGAAATAAGACCTTTATCAGAGAAACTGTAAAAAAAAAATGTTCCCAGTTTCTTGCATTCCTTCTAATTTTGGCTGCATTCATTTTGTTTGTGCAGAACTTTTAAATTTAATGTAATCGAAACGATCCATTTTATATCTTGCAATCCTTTCTATCTATTGTTGATCATAAACTCTTCCCTTATTCCTAGATCTCCAGGTGAATTTTGCTATCATTTTATCTAGTTATATAAAGTTATCCTTTGTTAGTTTGTTTTAAGGCCATCTAGGTAGCACTAGACCTGGAGTCAGGAAAACTCATCTTTCATGGCACTTACAAGCCATGTGACCCTGGACAGGTCATTTAATCCTGTTTGCCTCATTTCCTCATTTATAAAATGAGCTGGAGAAGGAAACAGCAAATCACCCCAGTATCTTTGCCAAGAAAACCCCAAATGGAGTTATGAAGAGTTGGACATGACTGAAAGGACTCAATAACAAGAAATTTGTTTTGACATTGAAGGCATAAATTAATTTAAGTAGAATTTTCAATTTCATTAACATGAGCTCATCAATGGGCTGTACCCTGAAGGCCAGAGCCCAGTAATAAAACAGTTCCCCAATTATTTGTCTGGTTTTTTTTAATTTTAGAAGGTAAGATTCTTCTTGTTTTCCCCTTGTTACAAATATATATAGTCAACAAATTTCCATATTGATCATATTAAAAAAAACCTCTCATTTTCATTCTGAGTTTTTCATTTCTCTATCAAGAGGTGGGTGATGTGTTCCGTCAGTCCTCCAGAATCATGGTTGCTTATTATGGTGATCAGACTTCCTAAATCTTTGAAAGTTGTTTGACAGTTTTTGTCTAGATTATTCCTCTTGTTGTGTTCATTTCACTCTATATCTGTTTTTCTTTATTATCTGCCTGCTTGCCTATTTACTTACGTTTGCCAGTTCAGAGGAGAGCGACATTCAAGTGTCTCTTATTTCCTCAACTTTCTTCTTGTTTGTATGGCATTCTACTTGCACACCCCAATTATTCAAGATAAGTTCTTTTAACTTTTCTCTTTAGTGTATTCCTTTTCTCTCCCTTTCTACTCTTCAAGATCATCAAAGCGTAATAATACAGTTCCCAGGATTTCTTTCATATTGGTCTTCTTCTCTGACCCAAATGATGATAGCTACACATGGATCATCTCCCTATATTAAAATATACACAATTCATCCTTGTTTAGTCCCTTGTGATTGCTCATTGAATTTACCTTTTGGTTTCTCTTGACTGCTCTTTTTGTTTTCCAAAGTTTCTTCCTTCCACCATCTTCCTTCATCTCTTTTGCTGATGAAAGTGTTACGAGACAGGGAAAACAAACTTCCACATTGGCCATGTCCAAAAATGTGTATCTCATGCTGCAAATCACTGGCCCTCTGAAATCTTGGTTGGTCATTGAGTCCAGAAGTCTCTTAAAATTGTTCATTTTAACAATATTGTTTTTATAAATTATCTTTCTGGTTCTTCTTACTTCAGTCTGTATCAGTTCATACAAGTCTTCCCAGATTTCTCTAAAACTTTCCCCTTCATCACTTCTTACAGTACAATAGTACTGCCTTTCTTCAGTCATTCTCCCAATTTATGAGTACCTCCTAAATTTCTAGTTCTCTTCCACTACAAAAAACAACTACAAATATTTTTGCAAATATATTTTTCCTCCTTCTTTGATCTCTTTAGGGTATAAACCTAGTAATGATATTGCTGTGACATTGGGTATGTACAGTTTAGTAACTTTTGGGTTATAGTTCTAAATAGCTTTCATAGTTCCTAAATGGCTCTGCTAAATCATAAATCTATTAAAATGCAATGTACTTGTTTTCTTTCAGTCCCTTCAACATTTGTAATTTTCCATTTTTGGTCATGTTCTTAAATATAATGAATGTGAAGTAGAAACAAAGAGTTGCTTTAATTTGCATTTCTCTAGTTATTAGGAATTTGGAACAGTCAGTAAATATTTATTGCACACCTACTCTGTGCTAGGCACTGCATTAAGTGCTGGAAATACAAGAAGAGGCAAAGATAGCCTCTGTGCTTAGGGCACTTACAATTGAATGAAGGAAACAACAGGCAAATGAATATATACAAAGAAGCTATATACAGGATAAATACAAAAGAATTAAGAGAGGGAAAACATTAGAATTAAGAAGGATTGGGAAAAACTTCCTGCAAAAGATGAGATTTTGACTACTCGCTGCACCGCACCCTAGTCTGCTCCGTTTTACATTCACTGCCTCACGGTAAAGATACCTGCATCATCATCTCAGAATGGCCAATAGGGGATCTGCTTAGGGATGAAGCCTGGCGGTACAGCAGAACATTGAGAAGCAGTATGATGCCGTTCTGGAGCATTCAGTGGATTACCACACAGTGCCGCTGGGATGCGGGGGGGGCCCCAACCTGGACCAGAGAACTTCCAAAACTGTCTCAAGGATGGCACGGTGCTGTGCAAGCTTATTCATGGGCCCAGTAATGAGAATCCAGGCTTCAGGCATGACCTTCACAGAGAAGGAACAGATTTCTCAGTTCCTGCAGGGAACTGAACGCTATGCCATCAATGCCACTGATATCTTCCAACTGTGGACCTCTGGGAAGGAAAGAATATGTATAGCAGACACTGATGAACCTAGGTGGGTTGGCAGTAGCTTAGGGTGATGGCTTCTTTTCTGGAGATCCTAACTGATTCCCTAAGAAGTCCAAGGAGAATCCCTGAAACTTTACAGATAACCAACTGCAGGAAAGCAAGAATGTCATCGAACAGCAAATGGGCACCAACCATGGGGCATCTCAGGTGGGCATGACTGCATATGGGATGCCATGCCAGAACCTCTGGTCACCACTCTTTGTTATCTTCCCTTGAATGGTTAATATATTTCTAGCAGTGACATTCCCAAGAAGCCCATGGAATTTTCAAGCCCCTCCTGTTGCCAGCTCTTCCTTTTCTCTCCCTGCTCCTTATCCATTGGTGGCACTGCTTCTCCTGTTGTGCCTACAGGTGCTGAGCCAGAGCTTTCTTACCTTCAACTTGCTGTAGTATGCTCCCTGTCCCCAAATCAGCAGAACTGGACCACCTGTTCCATCCTCCCTTCTCCTGGGCCAAGGATACCTGACCCCTTCAACATTCCTATTCATTCTCCCACCCTGGCTTGTCCCTGTATTTGGGAATTTGCACCCATTTAGCCATTCTTTAGGCCAGGGTTCAGGGCACTGCCTTGAAAGGAGCTGAACATGGGACTTAATTTGTAGGGAGGGGCCTATGGTGGCTGCTGTTCTGGTCACAGCTGGACTTTGAAAGCCACACATCTGGGTTGGCCTCTCCTTGGCAGAGGCCTCTTTTTCCCTCAGTCCCTCCCTTCTTAGCATTCCCTGAGACTTATTCTCCTCTTTATCCAGTAGCTAGAGACAGGGTTCAAGGGTGGAGGAGATATCCAGGGAAGTGGGTTGGCCTTGCCTTCTCATCTCTCCTCTGTCCTTCCCCTCTGCCTCAAAAGGCCCACCCAAAGTTTGAGACTTGAAAAATGTGAGTTTGCTGATCTGAATAAAGATTCCCAGTCTTTGTTTAAAAAAAAAAAAGAAAGATGAGATTTTATCTGGGACTTCAAGAGAGCCTGGGAAGCCAATACGTGGAAATTAGGAACAGGAAGATTCCCAGGCCTCTAAGAAACCAGGTAGAATATGCAAATGGTAATGAGGTCATGCTCATTCCTTTCAGGATCCAAGCCAACTTTCCCTGGACCTGTCTTCATTTCTATGTTGGTTCTTAGGCTTTATCACACAGCACCCACAGAATATTCTCCTCATTATTGCCTCTAAATTGAGTATGTTATTTTCACAGTTGAAAAGTGGTGATGATGATGGTGGTGATGATAGCTAACCTTTATGTTGTGCTTACTCTGTGCCAGGGACAGTGTGAGCGCTGTATAATTTTTAAGTCACTTGGTCCTCAAGAAAGGAGTTCTCTCTCTGTTTTTCTCCTCATAATATTCCATGATATTCCTGTGTCTCTCTGTTATGGTTTCAGTTCCTTGTCTCTTTATCTGCTAAGGAATAGTTTTATCCATGAGTCCACTTTCATCATAGTTTCTTCAGCTTACACTATATCTTTTTTAAAATTCCAGCTTAGGGCATAGCTAGATGGCACAGTGACTAGAACACTGACCCTGGAGTCAGGAGGACCTGAGTTCAAGTCTGGTCTTAGATAATTAGTAGTTGTGTGACCCTGGGCAAGTCACTCAATCCTGATTGCCTCAAAAAAAAAAAGGTGATAAAATTCCAATTTATTTTCAATTCTGAACTCTCTCCATCCCATCTTCCCTCCTCCACCCATTGAGAAAGAAAATATGTAAGTATGTATAATCAAGAAAAACAGATCACCACATTGACCATGTAAAAAAAGTCTTAAAGTGCATTCTGAATATACCATCTCTCTATCAGGGCGTGGATAGCATATCTCATCATCAGTCCTCTCAAATTAAGATTAGTCATTAAACTTATACTACATCTTTAGAGTGAGTCCCCTGCATGGTTTCTGTGACCTGTACACAAGAAAACATCTCTGAGATAGTTAAGGTTAAGGTTCTATGATGTAGGCTATTGTATGGGCCCTGTTCCAATTGATCAAATACTTTTTTTCTCTATCAATTCATCACTGTTTCTATATTGATACCTGAACTAGTATAATGAATTTTATACCTCAGGGTTGCTATAGAGCAGAACTTCAAGCATTTGACAGGTGGCAATAAAGCAAATTAGCAGCAATGTTCGTATGACTATTCCATTTACACCCCAACCGGCAGTCAAATCACACTCAGTATTGCAGCTAGCCCCGTTAAATAGCAAGTATTCATATGAAAATGCAACGTGGGGGTGTCCTAGAGTGGGTATGTTGGAGACAACTGCCCAGAGGGACTGACAAACCAAAACAGGAATAATAGTAAAACAGGTAATCCAAAAATAGAAACATGATGTAAAGCAAAAGTCAGTTTTGATGAGGGAGAAAATAAGACAAAAAGGAAACAAAAGTGGGGGGTCAAAATTATAAAATCCAACAATTATTAAGTCAAAATTATGAAATTCAAAAAAAAATAAATCTTTGTAATAATTGAAAAATTAGTGAGTTAAATTAAATTCTAAGCTTGAAGCATACAAGGAAAATTGAAATAAAAGGGAAAAGTTATTAAAAATGGAAAAAATTAAACATCCAAAATAAAATTGTTATAGTATTGATAAGTTCGATGCTTGTCGCAATAATGCTGTATAAGATACAGGAAAAAAATAATTAAAGCAGCATTTAAAATTTCAGAGGAAAACATCCCCACATGACCCTCCCTTTCTAACAGTGGTGGTGGAATGAGATTCTTTTGCTGGTGGATAACTATTGCCTCCCTGGGTCCCATCCTAGTGTGGGTAGATTCACTCTGTTTTTCCTTTCAAGCACAACTTTCTCTACAAATATCACCTTGTCTGTCTCCTGTCTTTTCTTAAACCTGCAATAGTAATGGAACTATGAGAAGGGTAAGTTGCCCAGGGACTTTGCCTTGCCTTTCTTTACCAAGCTTCCTCTTTCAAGAACACTGATGACTCAGTTGTGTCCAGGACAACTTTAATATAATCTTTTCACTTTGTTAATAATAAGTATCAATAAAAAATCTTTATCTTCAGCTTCCCTCTCCTCTGTACCCAATGATCCCAGAAATTAGAATCTCCTCTCACTTTGTATAGTTGACCATTGTCTTCTCTTCAGCTGCCTTTGAGCAAATGAAACATTGTACAGTCATACTTACTGTAGACCAGACAGTTTTATCTAATACTAGCTTTTGAAGCCTAAGTGTGCAGAAATGCAACATAACCTTTGAAGTTGTAACAACAACAATACTAGCTAAAATGTATATAGCTTTCAGGTTTTGAAATGTGTTCCACGTATGTTGTCTTGATTCTCACAGTAACCCTGTGTAAGGCAGGTGCTTTAATTATCCTGACTTCAACAATTATGAAGGACACATGATGAAAAATACTGTCTACCTCCACAGAGAGAACTGATGAGCTCTGAGTGCAAATTGAAGTATCATTTTTCACTTTCTTTTTATATGTGATATGTAAAATATGTTATTATATCACCTATAACTATGTATTATAATTATATATAAATTTATAATATTATATACATATATAAAATGCTTTTCATGAAAGCTAAATCATTGTGGTTCAAGACATTTGGTACAGAGCTCTTTGCCTCCACACAATTTTGAGACTACAGTCTCTCTTATTTGTTGTGGTAGCAGCATGCTCTCAGGTCCTTGACCATCCTTCTGCACCCTTGTACACTTCTCTCATTTTGAACAATTTTTGTTCTCTCCTTCTTTTGGAGAAGAATTAAAGGGAATATTTTTTTTTCTCTTCCTCAAGTCATAGAGCTCAGTGGTCCTTGGATCAGAATACATTGCTGATTTCTTTCCCATCATGCAGCTGTCCATCTTATCTATATTCTCAACTCCTTGGGCAAAGGGTACGTTAGATTCTTTTTGCTAATCCGTTCTTCATTTTATGGGTGAGTTCATCCTACTCATATTCATTGTTGCTCCTGATTCCACTCTTACAAAAAATAGTAAAAGAGAATGAATGTGGTCAATGTCAGTAAGCTGTATTTGAAGCATGCTGCATCCATTCCCTCACCCCATTCCCCCACTCCTACATCGGGACATTTCAATTTTATGCACATTTTGCACCCTTAATAAAGAATTCCAGAACTTTTCCTCCTCTACATTTTCACCTTACTTCTTCATGGTCCATGATACCAACTGATGTAAGCACAATGAACCCAAATAGATGGAATGGTAGCAAATTATTCTATCACTTTTTCAGAAATTTCAATCAGACTTCAAATTTGGGGCTGGTTTCTCCATACTTGTTTAATATGCTCAGGAGGTTCACAATATTTTTTCCTGCTATGTGATCATGAATGATACCCTATTGATCAATATAACTATGCTTTATCATTATGGCTAAGAACTAGACAGTTACTTTAGAGCATAGGTTAATGAGAATCTAGCATTTTCCTTGTTTCTCTACATTTATATGTTTTCAAGAGCATCAGCAAGGGCATTCATGTGAACCATGGTGGTAGCACTACATGATGGTGGAAAGAGCTACCCATTCTTTCTTCACCTAGCCTAGATTCTGATCACTGTTTCTTACACCCCTTCCCCACTTTTTTCATTCTTCCTTTATGATCTACCCTCCAAAGCTGATAATTATTTTCCTTGTGACTTTCATCCACAAAGTGATGAAATTGGATTAGATGGATTCTGAGGTCATTAAACAAACCTTTAAAATTTTTTAGTTAGCATGGAATTATTTTCTTTCCCTCCCCACCCACAATTTAAAAATTTAAAAGGAAAAAACAGCCTTTTTTGAAAGAAAAATGAATAGTCAAGCAAAACAAATTCTTGCATTTGTCATGTCTAAAAATGTATGCCTCATTTTGCACCTTGAATCCATCACCTTTCTGTTAGGCGGAAGGTAGGTAAAATGCTCCATCATTGGACCTCTGGAGTCATCACTGCTTTGTTCAGAGTCCTTTTTAAAAAATTTCTAAATTCATTTTGAACTTAAATACAAGGAGAAAAAAACATTTCCATGTAAGTAGCACAACACGAAAAGAGGATTCAATATGAAACCATGTATCTCCATTTCATACTTTTTTTTGAAAAACTGTAATGAACACTATACATCATTTTCAAAGCTACCCCGCTTTTCTGTGCTTTCTTCTGAGTTTTCTTTTGTTCTCTGCTTTGTACATTTTTTCCCTCCTCACTTTGCACTAGACAAGGGCAACATTAGGCACAGATGTATGTGTGTGTATGTGTATATAAAGCTGTATTATACATACTTCTACTTATCAGGTTTTTCTCTGGAGGTAGATAGCATCTTCCTTCATAAGTCCTTCGCAGTCAATTTGAGTATTTATAATACTCAAAATAATTTAGTCATTCAGAATTATTCTTTGAACAATTTTACTTTTTGTATACAATGTTCTTTTTGTTCTTCTCATTTCACTCTCATTATGTCCTGCAAATCTTTCCATGTTTTTAAAAAATCACCTGCTCATATGTTCTTATAGCACTATAGTATTCCATTACAGTCACATGCCACAACTTGTTTAACCATTCCCCAATGATGGGCACTCCCTCAATTTCCAGTTCTTTGCCACCACAAAGGAAACTGCTATAAATATTTTAAAACATCCAAGTTCTTTTTCTTTTTCTCTGATCACCTTGGAAAACAGACCTAATAGTGGTCAAAGGATATGTGTAGTTTTCTAATTCTTTGAGTATAATTCCAAATTATTCCTCAAAGTGGTTGAATCAGTTCCACCAACTGTAGTAATGTCCGAATTTTTCCACCTTCCCTCCAACATTTTTCCACTCACATAATTTTAGCCAGTCTGATAGGTGTAAGATGACGTCTCAAAGTTGCTTTAATTTGTATTTCTTTAATCAGAAATAATTTACAGCATTTTTAATATGACTATATATAGTTTTGATTTCTTCATTGAAAAACTGCCTGTTTATATGCTTTGACTATTTATCAATTGGGTAACAATTCATATTCTTACAAATTTTACAAAGGTCTTTATATACTTGATATATGAGACCCTAATCTGAGAAATTGTCTATAAAACTTCCCTCTACTTTTGTTTTCCTTCTAATCTTGACTACATTGGTTTTGTTTATACAAAATGTTTTTTATTTAATGTAATCAAATTATCCATTTTACACCTCACAATGCTCTCTATGTCTTGTTTATTCAAAAACGTTTCTCCTGTCCATAAGGCTGATAATAGGGTCCATGTTCTTCTAATTTTCTTATGATAGCTCCCTTTATATCTAGGTCATGTATGTATTTTGATCTTATTTTGTTTCTTCCCTGCTTAATAGAATTTTATTTTTTCCAATCACATGTAAAGATAATTTTCAACATTGATTTTTAAAAATTTTGAGTTTCAGGTTTTTTTTTCTCCAAGACAGCAATCAATTTGA
Organism: Potorous gilbertii; assembly: GCA_028658325.1. Taxonomy (NCBI): domain Eukaryota; kingdom Metazoa; phylum Chordata; class Mammalia; order Diprotodontia; family Potoroidae; genus Potorous; species Potorous gilbertii. Next base: position 667,145,842 of record CM053769.1, read on the forward strand.
TATAGGCTATACATATACAATCACATGGAACATATTTCTACATTAGTTATGTTGTGAAAGACGAATCAGAACAAAAGGGACAAACTACAAGAAAGAACAAAAAGAAAGTAGTATGCTTCAATCTACATTCAGACTATAGTTCTTTCTCTGTATGTTCCTAGCATTTTTCATCATGATTGGCCTCATTTTGGTAAATGGTGTTTATGCCCAATTTTTGCTGGATTGCTTTTCAGTTTTCCCAACAATGTTTTTTAATCAAATAATGAATTCTTATCTCCAAAGCTTAAATTTTTACATTTGTCAAATACAAGGTTATTAGAATGATTTACTATTGTGTATTATATGTCTACTCTGTTCTGTGAGTCTATCTTTCTATTTCTTAGCCAGTACCAGATAGTTTTGATAATTATCGTCTTATAATATAGTTTAAAATCTGGTGCTGCTAAACTTCCTTCCTGTACGTTTTTCACTAATTGCTTTATTACTCAATCTTTCTTTCAAATGCATTTTGTTATTATTGTTTCTACCTTAGTAAAACAACTTTTTAGTAATTTCATTGAGATGGCATTGAATTAAATAAATTAGTTTAGGTTGAATTGTCATTTTTATTATGTTGGCTCTGCCTACTCATAAACAATTAATATTTCTCTAATTATTTAAATCTGACTTTGTATTAAAAATGTTTCATAATCGTGGTCATGTAGTTCTTGGGTGTGTTTTGGAAGGTATACTTCCAGTATTTTGTTTGTAATTATTTTAAATGAGGTATCTCTTACTGTCTCTTCTTGCAGGGTTTTGTTGATGATATATAGAAATGCTGATGATTTTTATGTGTTTATTTTGCATCCTACTAATTTGCTAAAATTATTCATTGTTTCAATTAACTTTTTAGTTGAATCTCTGGGATTTTCCAAGTATATCATCATGTCATCTGTAAAAAGAGATAGTTTTATTACCTCATTGCCCATTCTTATTACTTCAATTTCTTTTTCTTCTCCTATTGCTGCTGCTGGCATTTCTAAAACAATATTGAATAATATTGGTGATAATGGTCATCATAGTTTTACTCCTGATCTTATTGGTAAGACTTCTAGCTTAATCTATTACAAATAATGCTTGCTGATGCATTTAGGTAGATGCATAGATGTTTCTTACCATTTTGAGGAAAAATCCACTTATAGCTATGTTTTCAAATGTTTTTAACAGGAAGAAGTGCCATATTTTGTTAAAAAGCTTTTTCTGTATCTATTGATAAAATCACATCATTTTTGTTACTTTTATTATTGATATAATCAATTATGTTAATAGTTTTCCTTATGTCAGATCATCCCTGAATTCCTAGTATAAGTCTCACTTGGTCACAATGTGTAATCTTTGTAATATATGGTTGTAGTCTCCTAGCTAGTATTTTATTTAGAATTTTTGCATCCATATTCATTTGTGAAATTGGTCTATAATTTTTTCCTTTGTTTTTTCTCTTCCTGGTTTATACTTCTGTACCACAGAGTTCTTAAGACTTTTCTTTACAATCTTGTTGTATAAGTTGTCCTTCTGATTCTGTTTGAGGTCCCTTTTAACTCTCAATCTGAGAACTATTGAACTACCTAGATGGGCTTGGGGAGAAAGGTTAGCTTCAGTGGTGGGGTTCTTTTGACTCTAAAAACTCCTTTCTATTAATTCAATTGAACTATCCCTGAAATTGCCAAAACTCTTAATTCTCCTCTTTCTTGAGTCTCTGCATTTGACACTGTAGATCACCTGTTTTCCTTTCTCATCCAGATTCCTGGAAAAAACTGTCTTTCCTTGATTCTTCTACTTTTGAACCTCTCACTTGCTTCTCAACCCTTGGTAATCTGACTTGCTACCTCATTACTTCATCTGAAGTGGTTCTTTCCAAAGTTACCAATGATCCCTTACTTGCTAAAACTGATCATCTTTTCTGCATGCTCATCCATCTTGACATCTTTGATATATTTGACACTACTGAGGGGATGTTCATCAATTGGGGAATGACTGAACAACTTGTTGTATATGACCATGATGGAATACTATTTTGATTTGAGAAAGGATATGCAGGATGCTCTCAGAAAAACCTGGGAAGACTTATATGAACTGAAGCAAATTGAAATGAGCAGAACTAGGAAAAGATTGTATATAGTAACAGCAATATCATATGATAATCCATTGTGAATGACTTAGCTGTTCTCATTAATACAATGATACAAGACAATACCAAAGAATTTATGATGAAAAATACTATTCATTTCCAGGCACTACTGACTTCTCTCTCCTCCTAGATACTCTCTCGTTGCTATTTTTTCATTCATCTTTCCTTGGTTGTCATTCTACCTGACTGTTTCTTCACAATATCCTTTTCTGGCTCATCAGCTTCTATGGGTTTAATTAACATCTCTACATAGATGGCTTCTGAATCTCCATATCCAACCCAACGCTGTCTCTTGAGTTTTAGTACTATATCACCAATTACCCACTGCGCCTTTGAACTGGATGTCCTATAGGCATCCCAAACTCAATATGGCCAAAACAGAGCTCATTATCTTTCCACCCAAAGTCTCCCCTCCACTAAATGTGCATTTTTTTTTTTGAGGGCACCACTTTTCTTCCCAGGCTCTGAACCTAAACATTATCCTTCTCAACTCCTTACTCCCCCTCATCCCATATGTCCAATCAATTGCCAAAATTTGTCGATTCTACCTTCACAACATTTCTTGCATTCAACCCCTTCCTTGTATACACATAGCCACCCCCTTTATTCAGGTCTTCATTGCCCTTCTCTTGCTTAGAAAATTGCAAGGGTTTCCTAATTGATCACATTGACTCAAGTGTCCATCCACTCCAAGTGATCCTCCTCAAAGCTGAAAAAGTGATTTTTCTTAATCAGATCTGATCATGCCATTGCCTTACTCTCAGCTTCTCTGGATCTCTATTAACTATAGAGAAAACATAACTTCTCTTACTTTTAAAGCCCTTCACAACCTGACCCTAATCTATTTTTCTATTCTCATTATATCATTATGTTATGTGCAGTGAGGTGGTGCAGTAAATAGTGTTGGGCCTGAGGTCAGTAGGACCTGGGTTCAAAATAGCCGCAGATTCTGACTACCTGTGCAAATCTGGACAAATCACTGAACCTTGATCTGCCTCAGTTTCCTCAACTGCAAAATGGGGATGATAACAGCACCTACCTCTCTGTATTATGAGGATCAGATTAGGTAATTTTTTTAAAAAGGCACATAGACCAGTGGGCAGGTAAATGGCACAAAGGATAGCTAAGTGGCACTGTGGATAGAGTGGTGGCCCTGGAGTGTAACGTAAAGATCTTCCATGCCCATTAATGGGCCTCAGATTAGGGGAGGCTTGTTTTGTAGGAAGGCCCACATCTTTTGTTAATTGTTAATGAGGTACTGGGTCACGAGGATCATGATGCCCTCCAGCTCTGAAAAGTGTATATATACTCTGCGGTGAGGTTTTGCTTGGGGAGCTTGGAAGAAGGTTCGTGTGCCAGATGAGACTCTGGGTAGACATTAAGGATCCCTTCTCCCACTTTGAAACCCCAGAGGTTGGTGCTTCTCTCTCTGGTAACTGTTTGTATGTAATGGTCAGACAGTTGGATCTCTCTGTTGATCTGTTCTGTATGTATTGCTTATGGTCAGACAGTTAGAAGCCCTGTCTGTTGGTTTCTCTCGTATGTTCTCTGTTGGTGAATGTGATTAAAGGAGATTGTTGATCTCCTTTTAAGTTGCTTTC
>CM053769.1:667150109-667212473 GCA_028658325.1 Potorous gilbertii
TACTTTGGCAAGTCCCAGTTGTCTAGAAGTATTTATTTTGGGTTTTTTTTAAACTGATGGAAAACATTTCAGGTCATTCTTTCTATTCCTCCCATAACAAACAAACAAACAACAAACCAAAATAAATAAAACTTTGGTCAGTCAGAAGAGAGATTTAGTTAGCTGAAACATTATGTAGTCATGTGGGGAGAGCACAAAATCTTCCTGGTTAGCTGTGAACCTAGCTTGGTAGTAGGAAGTGGGGGGAAAATCATTTGAAGAATCTCATATCAGTCAGTGTCTTAAATTGAGGTGGAGATTAGCGAACGTTTAAAAAGTAGTAAAAAGGCAAGGTCTTTCTCCTGCCCCAGGAAGCTAATCTGGTTGAGCTACGGTGGGAAGCCCAGGGCAGAATGCTTAACAGGTCTCCTTGCCCAGACTATATCCCATCTACTTAGCACAATGCCAGGCTTTCAGGTTGAGAGACCTTTGGGTTGACCAGACTCTCCTTTTAAAACACAGATATCCATAGGAACATGTTCAGATGATCAGTTGAAACCTTAAAGTGAATTTAATTGTATAGCCTTCATTTCCTACCTCCTTAGTTGAAAACTAGAGTAGGGTCGGGATTGAAGGGATTTTGGGGGGAGGTGGGTAATTTATTTGTAGTCTGTGGGCCTGGATATCTGATGTAGGAGAGGTGGGATATAAGCAAGGAGACATACAGCTGGACCATGGACACTTTCTTTGGTACAAAGGAAAAATCTGTGGAGGTGAGGAGTTACACTGATTAAAAGTACCAATTAAACATTTCTAGAAAAACACGTATGTGTGTGTGTATGTATGTGTGTATATATACATATATGTATATATATATGGACAGAGGGCAAGGGGGGAGAAAAATAGAGAGAGACAGAGGGACAGAGAGAGAGCAGGGAATTCACAATTTAATAGAGAAAGATGACGTGTATCTTATTGTTATATCAGATGTTCCTTCAGGTGCAGCAGTCAAGTGGATAGTGGTACATCTTCTTTAATGTCATTTTAATTGATAAAACTATGTTGATTTCTCATATTGAACCATTTAATAGTGCCAAGGACTTTAGGGGTAAGAATGTAATTTTCAGGTTCTGCAGGAGCTGTATTTGCTAAGGTAGCAAGAGTGGCAGCCCCTTTTGAAGAAGTTATCAGGGCAAATCTCTTCTGTGGTCTGTGTTTGTGGGAATCAGCTGGAAGTAGAACATGTGTGTGTGTGCATGCGTGTGTGCATGCATGCGTGCATGTGCTACTCTTTCTAAGGGCTCTTGGGCTTACCTAACTGCTCATTGGTTGGTGGTGAGTGGTGGTGGGGATGTTGAGTGTCTTTTCCTTAAGGGTTGCTGTTTTCCACTATGGCTCCAAGGACTAAACTGGAAGCAGGCACTGGGGTCTGGGAGAAATAAACATTTCTATGTTTCTTCAGATCAGAGTCAAAGGAGAAGGTGATGGTTGATATAGTTTTACCTACTTGGCACATGCTATCTCCTGTCTATCATAATGCTTTGTTGCCATAACTAAACTGATTTGCTTGTATGATGAATGAATGAATGAATGAAAAGGATCAAAGTTTCTTTCTCATCACTCAATGAAGAAGGTCCCAGGAAGGCTATATACATGAAAACAGATCTCTTTGGTCTTTTCTAGGAAAGTAAGAAGAAGATTCTATCCAAGGCTATCTGGATAGAAGTGGGAGCTCCTGGTTGCCTAAATAGGAAAGGAATATATTAAAAATTCTGGCCAGCTGTGGATCATGGGGTTAAGATGAAGGCAGAGGAAGATACCAAGATCTTAGCAGTTTTTTTTCTGATAGTTTGTGGGACTCTAGAAAGAAAGAGAAGGTGGCACATAAATTATAGCTCAGGTGACAAGGGCCTCAACAGCCCCCATAGGTTCTGTTCATTTATGTCCTTCCTGACTGGCTAGCTGAACTAAATTCTGAAAATAGCAAATGCTACACATCTGGGCTTGATTTATTGTTTTGCTGATTATCTAGACTTAAGAAAGTGATAGGAAAATGGCAATTATACAGACTAAACTTAAAAGTGTTCTGTGGGCATAATTTCTCCCCCCACCCCTGCCCTCCAAGAACCTGTTGTTAAACATTTACTAGTACACTGTTGGTCCCATAGCTGTGTGACAGAAGCCCCACAAGGGGCAAGGTTTTCTATTTTCTTCTGATTTGTTGAAACCTTTAAATGAGGTTTCTCTGTTCTTAGAAATAAAGGAAGATACTCCAATATTGAGTGCCCAGTGGAATGGAATGCATGCCTTGGAGTGAATTATTTTCTGTTAAGAATTGATTTGATGGTGCTGGGACATTAAGGGCTGGATTCTTACTGGGACGGAGGGTCTTGTCTCATTCTTGACATTCTCAACTCTCCTGCCTACAAATGTCTGAGCGTAGTATTCTCACTGCCCAAATGGTTTTGGCCTTCACCTTTGCTGTTCCATCCTTGCCTGGCCTTTAAAACTCAAGTAAAATATCATTCCCTTCCTGATCCTCCCCCCTATTCTACACATACTTTTTAGTCTCCAAAGCTTTGGAAAAGAACTTGGAGAAACTTCCCCATAACTGAATAGATGCTCCCTCTATAGCAGTCAGTTGAGTTGAACAGTTCTCAGTCTTCCTCCTTCTTTAGATCTTCGCTTTTCTTGACCCTGTTACTTCCTCTCTCCTTCTGAATTCCCTTCCTCCCTTGACCTCTGTGACATTGCTGTATCCTGGTTCTCTTACTTACCTACCCCTCAACCACTCCCTCTGATGTCTTCTCGGCTGTCTTCATTCATCTCCTTGTCCCTAGGCATGGTTGTCTCCCAAAGCTCTGGCCTTGTCTTATTTTTATACTCATTTATATATTTCATACTCATTTATTTATATATTTTATGCTCATTGACTCTTATAGATCTACTGCTCAGTTTTATGCAGATCTGTATATCCAGCCCTAAGTCTCTTCTAAGCTCCAGTCACTCCTCTCCAAATTGCCTAGAACCTGCCTCCACCTTTCACAACTTAGCACATTCTCTCCCTTCCTTTACTTGTCCCTTCTTCATCACCGTTCTTTTTGAGTAGAGTCACCCAGATGTGGAACTTTGAGTCATCCTTGACTCTCCTTACTCTTTCATCTCACTCATTATCTAGTCAGTGGTTGGTCAAGTACTGTCAGTTTTACTACCATGACAATTACTGAATTTGTCTTTTATCCATTCACTCATTCATCACCTTAGTTCAGGCATCCATCACCTGCCATCTTAGTCTGTTGTGATAGCCTCCTCATAGTTCTCTCTGCTTCTGATCTTCCTTCTAGACTCCATCCTCTGCTCAGCTGCCAAAATAACTTTCCTAAGGCATAGGTCTGACCATTCTCTAAAACCTTCATTGACTGTTTATTGCAACTAGTGTAAAGCACAAACTGTTTAGTTTGGCATTTAGGGTCCTAGAGCATCTAGCTTCAACCTACTTTTCCAGCTCTACTTTCCTTCATGTTCCAGACAAATCAGACTATCAGCTGTTGTCTGAACTCCAAATTCTATATTCCATATCTTTGAATGCACAGAAAAGGACTTATTAGTTAGGCATTGTGCTAAATGCTTTACAAATACTATCTCATTTGGTTCTCCCAATAACCTTGGGAGATAGGTGCTATTGTTATCCTTTTTTTACAGTTAAGGAAACTGAGGTAGACAGGTTAAGTGATTGCCCAGGGTCACATCACTATTAAGTATCTGAACTAAGGTCTTCTTGACTCCATCCTCTATCCATTGCACCACATAATGCTTCCTACTATGTGCTAACCACTGTGGAAAGGCAATTTCTGCTCTCAAGGTGCTTATATTCTCTTACAGAGAAGTGGTGACTAGGGAAGAGCACTTTGGTTCAGGGATGGTAACTGGGACCAGAGAGGAGTAGATTGATATACCTCATTCAGAAAAAGAAATGGCTGTTAATTTGATCATGATGCATTGTTCCAGAACTGAAGGGTTGGTGGGAAGGAAAGAGTAGATGCAGGACAAGGCAATTGGCAAGGTGGTTGGGGAGGCTATAGAGGAGGTGGTAGGAGAAGAGGGAGTGAAGTAGGAATGTGGTGAAATGGTGATTTGAGGGAGGTAGATGCCAATCAGGAGAGTGGGGCTCCAGGGCGGAAGTTTCTTTGGGACATGATTTCTGGCTAGGTTCTAGAGGAGATTTCTACAGAGGAGGGAGTGAAATGTAGTCTTTGCATCCTACAGACCAACACCACCTTATCTCTACCTGGAGGAATCCTTAGATTCCTTTATGGACCAACTCAGAAGTCATCTCTTCTACGAAGCCTTCCCATTCTGTCCTCATCCCCCTTGTTAAGGTTCACTCCCTTCTTTAATAATCTTTCATTTACTTATAGGATCACTGGGTTTAGGACCTAAAGGGACCTTAATGATCTTGTCCAATCCACATCATTTTACATTTGATAAATCTAAGGTCTTAAGAGATTGTACCCATATCCAAGGTTGTACAGGTAGCAAGATAGGATTTCAACTCAGATTCTCCAACTCCAAATTCATTCTTCTTTGCATTCTACCCCACTACAGTAACCTGGGGTGTACAGGGCATTTAGGGAGTACTGGTACCTCTGGTGCGAGGGCTTACTGAACTTTTTTCAAGGCTTCTCATCTACCTTTTGTGTCCACCTGGCACTCAACTCTCACCTGTGTCTCCAAGAAGCTGTGGCATGCACAGTGGCCACACCTCAGTAAAACCTTCTTGGTAGATGGGCTAAACCAGGTTGAGGGTAACTGAAAGACCTCAAACATGTCAATGAGTTAGGGGGGTGTCTACCGCAAGCATATAAAGACTTTCCCTGGAGGAATGGGCAGATGAGAACAACTTGTTTCGACAGTCATAAAAGTGGCTGAAGCAAGCATTGTAGAGTACTTAGAGCTCACTCAGACATCAAAGACACCCAGGACATCCATTGCATCCAGGACCATCTCCAGCTGTTTTGACTTTTGTCTTTCCACTGGACTTGGATGACTCTGGAAGACAGAATGAGATTGATGACTTTGTGCAACTCTGTCTCACTTCAATCCAATTCACCCAAGTCAGGATATCATCCTGTGATGTCATTGTTCCTCTTTGAAAACAAAGGACCCATCAATGGACTCTACACTGCTTGAATCTCTAAACCATCTCATTTTCCCCCTTTGTCCTTAGCACTAGCATAGTGCCTCCAGTGAAGAAGAAGCTTAATTAACATTTGTTGATTGAATCCTGCAATCTATCAGGTATAGGTATTTCTAATAGTCTTTTAATGAAATTAGAGAGATGAGCTAACCACCCAGGCACTACAGAAGATTGTTTAGAATTCTCTATGGGTAAACAAGCAGTAGAAGGAATATTTCTATCACAATGAATGTATGAAGAAAACAGAAGGCTTCAGTATCTTGTAGGTAAGAAATGAACATGTTTCTCTCTCTAATTTAAATTTGTCTAATTTATTAAAATATTTACAGAAAGCTTTTTTGAAATGATCATTTTTAATGATCTTAAAGAAACCACCTCCTGAGAGGAACAGGGCGTGTTCACACACGAAATGAACCTCGCTGAGCCTGCATTTGGTGGGAGGTGCCTGCTGCTGCTTTCACTGTTGACAGTTTGAGAAATTAGCCTAAAAATAGCTCTGTAAGCCATTTACTTAGGAAAGATTTGCCAAAAGTACAAGGGTTTAGAAGGGGAGCAGGACTGACTCAGCCCATCTTCTCTGAGGTTCCATCTTCTGGCCACCAAATACAAATCCCAGGTGCTTCATGCACCAAGCCAGGGTGTAACCAGAATGGCTGTTGTGGAGGTGATGCCCTGGAGGAGACCATGAAAGAGGGGAATGAAGAGCCCGGGATGGGATGGAGGGCAGAGGAACCAGACTAGGCGGCTCCTTCCCTGGAGACTGATTGCTGTTCCAAGCATATTCTGTACAGTCTGTACAGTCTGGCTTCCCAGTGTAGGGAAAAAGGCACTGGATTTGGAGGTGGAAGATCTGGGTTTGAATCCTGGCGGTATTATTTCATTTCCTGTGCGACCTGTGGACCTTGCACAAATGACTCCTTGGTTTTTACTTTTCTAATTTGTAAGAATGTTGGGTTATATGGAATTTTTACAGGATCATAGATACTGGAAAGGACTTTAGAAATTATCTTTACTCACTTGAAGAAATTGAGGCAAGAAAAAAAAAAGAAACAGGCTCAGAGAAATTTGTGACTTGCTGCTCATGGTCACACAGCTAGGAGATAAGCATAAGCAGAGAATTAAAACTTAAAATTTCTAACTTCATGTTCAGACATTTTGCCATTATACCATGGAAAGAAAGCCAAGGTCACTTTCAGCTTTAGGTACTATGAACTCTAAAGTCATTGGTCACCTTTCTTGATTTGTTTTCTTCCTCCTCTGTCCCAAGTCCTAAACATAAGCATAAGATAATGTGTAAGGATAAGCTCACATTTATATAATTGTTGCTTAGTCATATCGAATTCTTTTTCTTGCCAAAGATACTTTAGTGGTTTGCCATTTCCTCCTCCAGCTCATTTTACAGAGAGGAAACTGAGGCAAGTAGGGTTAAGTGACTTGCCCAGGGTCATACAACTAGTGTCCGAGGTCAGATTTGAACTCAGAAAGGTGAAGTCATCCTAATTCCAGGCATGGCACACTAGCCACTGCAGCACCTAGCCCCCCCCCTTTATAAAATTTTATAAGGTTAACAAAAATGCTTTTCATAAATTATTTCATTTCATTCATACAACCACTGTATGAGGTAGGTTCTGTTATCATCTTTATTTTACAGATGAGGAAACAGAGGTTAAATGATTTTTACCTGGAGTCCAACAGCTGGTAAGTATCTGAGTTGATCCGAGACTCATGTCATCTTGACTCTAAATCCTGCTCCCTATCTACCCTATCACATGGGTCACCAACCTGCATCCCCAAGATGGCCCTGGATCTGATTTTAAATTGTGGCTACTCAACATCTTTCTTTATCATTTAGGAGAGTTTCTTCCTGACACTCCCCCTCCTTGGTGAGAACGGGGCCTAGTCCCCACTATACTCCTTATTGCCTGTGTCATCACCATCTACACTCAAATCCCCCAGAAGAACTGGGGTCAGCAACTTGTCCTCCCACTCTGGAAAGTTGGCAAAAGCTAGCTTTTGAAAAGAGGAAGAAATTCTACAGAGAAAGCAAACTTTCCTGGCTGGTTAAATTTTTTCCATTTATATTATTTTAGTAAGTGAGACCATGAAAGTATATCCACTAACTAACCCATCATGTGATTTAGTCATATTGGCCTTCTTGCTTCTTCATTCTTTGTTGGAGAGACACTCCATCTCTCTGCCTTTGTACTCACCGTTCCTAATGCTCACGATGCATTTCCTCCTCTTCTCTGCCTCTTGTAATCCCTGGTTTCCCTTAAGACTCAGCCCAAGTACCATCTTCTACAAGAAGCTTTCCTGATCTCTGGTTCATTCCTTCCCATACCACCTTATGTAGATTTTTGTGTACGTCACGTGTATACTTAGATGCTCATGTTGTGTCCCTATTAGCATATAGACTCCTTGAGGTCAGGAACTATTTCGTTTTGTTTTTGTCTCTTCTGTGCTTAGTGCAGTTGCTAAGCCTGGCATGTATGAGTGCTTAATAAACCATTATTGGTTGATTTTTATAATAATTTGGTTTTTTTATAGTGACAATAGGGGGCATAGTGAAAAGAGCACTGGACTTAGAGCCCGAAGTGCTGGTCTCACAGCACTTACAAGTGGTATGACCGCAGGAAAGTCACTTTGTCTCCAGTCTTCAGTTTCCTCATCCAGAAAATGGGTATAATTCTGCTTTCACTACCTGCTCAAGGCCTTATGTAAATATACATTATTGTTGTTTTTGTTTATTAACCAAGAGGGAATTGCTATAGCAACACATCTTGCTCGCTCCTTACAGTTTGGAGTGGACCATTCAAAAACTGGAGAGAATGTAAAAATGACTTCCTGGTGATCTGACTGAGTCCTGATGCTCTCTGCCTCCGAGAAACATAATAGAACAAATTTGTAAAAGTATCCTGACTTTTGGGAGAAAGCGTTTGTCCTAGTTTTTACTATTTTTTTTTTATTTTTTACTATTTTAGAACAACTCTGACCATTTCCTGGAAAACTCCCAAACTGTCTCATTAAAAATCCTTCTTCTACTCATAAATCCTCTGAGTCCTCTCTTTTAATTTTATTATTACGGGGCCCATTTGCATGACAGGAACAATTTGGGCTTGAAAGTCTTGGTCTCCTGCTGTTCCAAATGTCACAAACAGACAACAATGACCCAGGAGGGGAATGTGCTCTGGAAGCAGATGAGCTTTTAAAAGTTCAGTCTTCTTTGAATGTAGACATTTATATCGGAGGAAGCTAGGAAGTCAAAATCTGTGCTCAGTACTCCAGGAATTCCCAGAGGCACATTTTTCCCCCATGAGATCCATGAGTAGTTGAAGTAAAATGAGCAAAAGGGTAAAAAAATACATCCCTGATTGTTTGCCTTAAAAACAAAACAGAAGAAAATCAAATAGCACAAACAAGCCATCTGTCTTGAATGACTTCATGTTTATCTTGAAGGCAGGGATCTGAATCAGATAATCACTTCAGATTCATGCCAGATCATAGAGTCATTGAGCAGTATTATAGAATGATTACATATATATAGCGTTATACTAATAGAACATTATTGTAGGATCATTGAAGATTATTATAGAATTATAATATATATATTATCTCTAATAGAACATTATTATAGAGTCATTGAACATGAAAAGAACATGATAAGATCATAGACTTAGAGCCACAAGAGACCATAAAGATCACCAAGTCTCAATTCATTCATTTAAGTAATTAATTTGTTGGGGAGGGTGTCAATTAGGTAGAATTTCTCCATTGACCATGTCCAAAAATGTATTCTGTACCACTACTTCTCCATCAGGAGGTAGGTAACATTCTGCATTATCAGTCCTCTGAAACTGATCATTCATTGCATTGTCAAAAGTCTTAAGTCTTTCAAAATTTTACAGAGTTTATGCTATAGTATAAATTGTCCTTCTGGTACTACTCATTTCCCTCTGCATCAAACCACATACATCTTTCCAGCTTTGTCTGAAACCATCTCTTTCTTCATTTGTTATAGAGCAGTAGTATGCTCAAACATTCATATACTCTTATTGGTTCAATCATTCTCCAATCAATGCCCCCTGTTCATTTTATGGATGAGGAAACTGGAGCTGGGAGGAACTAGGTTTCTTGTTTGAGGTCACTTGCACAGCTAGTTGGGTTTGAGTGAACAAGAACCAGGGTACTTTCAACTTCCAGCCTGATTTGATTCAGTTTAGCTCCACAAGCATTTGTTAAGCATCTATTTCATGGGTGACTCTGTGACAGGCACTGGGGATTCAAAGGCAAGGATGTTCCCATGCTTCCATTCTCCAAGAAAGATCTCCCCAACATTCCACTCCGTTCACAAATTATGTAAAACCTTTAGGACCCACCTGCTTTTTCTGATGCATGGCCACAAGGCCTGTTATTTTCTCATAGAATCCGAGACTGTTAGAATTGGAAGCACTAGAGATTGTATAGCCCAGCCTTTTTACTTTACAAATAAAGAAACTGAGATCCAGAGAGGTTCGGTACTTGCCTGAGATTCACACAACTATTCAGAGGCAGAGCTGGGAGTGGAATCCAGATTTCCAAGGAAGGCAGAAAGAAGCTCGTGTAGGGTATTTCCCTATGCTCTCTCCTTGAATGGAGTCCTGTTGTCTTTTTTTTTTTATTAGTTGCATGGGTGCCTTTTGTTTCTACACCACATTCTTTTCTGAATATTCCCTTCTTCTCTTTCTCAACCCCGGGGAGCCTTCCCCTTTAACAAAGATAAAAAACGAAACAAAGAAGCAAAACCAAGACAGTTCATCAAAAGCGAATGACGTGGATGGTCTGACAGCATATCCCAAATTCCACACTCTGGGTCTCCCCACCCTCTCCAGTGAAAGGAAGGGGATGCATTTTCTCTTTTCTGTCCAGAGAACAAACTTGGTCATTGTAATTATAGAGTGTTCCCTTTCAGTTTATTTTTCTTTTGGTTTTTGTTATGTATAGTATTCCCCCCTACCCTGATTCTGCTTATTTCCCTCTAGATTAGTTTGTGTAAGTAGTTCCATCTAGTTCTCTTTTTAAGTTATTTGTATTTAGAAATCGCATACTTATTGATCATTGTCAAGTTCATAATAAAAAAAGAAAAAAATTTTTAAAAATCTTCCTATGTTTCTCTGAATCTTTTATTTTTGTACTTTCCTATGGCTGAGCAATATTCCATGATATTCAAGTACTTCAGTTTATTTAATCATTTCCCAATCAATTGAATATTACATTGTTTCTAGTTCTTTGCTTCCATAAAAGCACTGCTATGAATATTTTGAACTCTGTCAGTCAGAAAATATCTGCCTATACGCTACCTAACCCAAACGCAAGTGCACATTAATTTGCTTTGTTTGATTTTCCCAATATAATGGGGACTCAAGGTCATTGAGCATCATTGCCATCATACTTGTGGCCACCATTAAGTGCATGGGATGCTATGGGAGAACCCTATGAAGGGTTGTGAATGTTGTTAGATGGTGTTTAACTTGTTCTTTTTTAAAAACCAGGAAAGGTTCTGTGAGGAACTGGGGGTACAGGGGAAAGGGAGGATATTAGGGAAGGTCTGGGATATTTTAAAAAATCTCCAAAAGGAGAAAAGTTAATAACCTCTCAATTTAAAAGCATTTTTAAATCATCACCATATACTGGGCACTGTGCTGGTTGTTAGAGATACAAAGACAAAGTGAGACACTCTGTATAGACACAGAATCCAAAGCTGGAAGGAAATTTGGAGACTAATCAACAAGCATTTAGCAAGTCCTTCCTGCATAGTGTTACATAGACCAAAGGAATCAAATATGAAACCCTCAGACTGGCTGTATCATGACTGGGCACATGGGAACTGGATTAAAATGTAATTGAGAAATATTTAGCAAATTAAGAAAGGACAATTGGAACATAGATAATGTGCCACCACATCCTTACGTATGGTTTAGAGGCCCCCTTTTCATTTGAGTTTGACACCGATGCCATAGATCACTGCTGTAGACCAATGCCTTAATTTTGCAGATAAGGAGACTGAGGCTGAGGAAGACTGTGACTTATCCATAATCACATAGATAGTGAGTCAGTATTTGAACCCAGGCCCCCTTTTGATTCCAAATCCAGAGCTCATTTCACACAACTGCTAAAATCATCTATGACCATTGGGATTTTTCAATTTAAAACTTATAAAATCATGGAAGAAAGTATGAGCCATATTAATATAAGCAAACTCAGCTCTCAATTACCCATGATAAAGGCTGAGAAAAGATCATGTAAAGTTCATGCCCAATCCTCAAACTGCTTGCAAGACAATTATTTCATCTCCTTCCATCAAGCCTTAATAAAAAACATTACAAATGAAAATTTGTAGGTGGAGATGTGTTTCTTTTTTAGCTATTTTATCATATTCATTGTACTCCTGGAGGGGGAATGGGTGGCTCACAAGCCACAGCAGACTCTGCCCGCCCCAGGCTTCCCACCTAGCAGATTCTGTTGCTATAGGGTCCTATCTGAAGGTGATGGAAAGAAAATTGGAACTCTGAAGTGAGAGGATTGGGTTCAAATGAATGATCTTGGGCAAGTCGTTTAACCTCCCTGTGTCTTAGTTTTCTCATTTGTAAGATGGAGAGTTTGGACTGGGTGGACTCTGTATTAATGAATGAGGCAGGATGGGAAGGAGTTCTGGTGGTGTAGCCCCACTTCCCTGTGTCTGGACCAGTGGCATCAGATGGTAAGCCACTAACAGGCTCTGTAATCCCAGGCAATCAGAGCTGTGCTAATACTCAGTTTATCTTTAATATTAGTATCAGCGATTCACAGTTCTCTAGGGCTTTAAGCTTTACAAAACATTTTCTTGATGCTGACTCTGAACTAGGCAGTATAATTATCATTCTCCTTTTTCATATGACAAAATGGAGTCTCAAAGGATGAATGACTTATCCAGGGTCACAGTGCTACTGAGCATCAAAGTCTGAGTGACTTATCCAGGGTCACAGTGCTACTGAGCATCAAAGTCTGAGTGACTTATCCAGGGTCACAGTGCTACTGAGCATCAAAGGATGAGTGACTTATCCAGGGTCACAATGCTACTGAGCATCAAAGGATGAGTGACTTATCCAGGGTCACAATGCTACTGAGCATCAAAGGATGAGTGACTTATCCAGGGTCACAATGCTACTGAGCATCAAAGGATGAGTGACTTATCCAGGGTCACGGTGCTACTAAGCATCAGAGTGGGAATTTGAATTGAAACATCTCCTGATGTTACATCTATTACTCTTTGTACAGTGTCATGTTACCTCTCATTGGCAAGTGATAATTCAGCATCTCCTATGCACTGTGCATGTGTAGACAGATGATCATTTTTCAAAGAAGTTCAGAGGACAGAGCTGTCACTGTGTGCTGAAGTAATCAAGGAACATTCCACAAGAGGAAATTGTGCTTGAGTCGACCCTTGATGGACCAGTAGGATTAGTTGGTAAAGAGAAGGGCATTATGGGTGAGAGGTATGAAATTAGTGAAGATATGGAACTTAGTAAAAAAAAATATGTGTCTTCCAGATTGAGGGAAGCAAGAGGGTCTTGCCTCTAGAACCAGTTTTGTGAGAGACAGGGCTCAAGGCTTGTGTCAAACTACCCTACCAAGTGACTTGCTGAGTGGTCTTGGATGCCGGTTAACATCTCTAGAACCTTTCTGTTCTATCACTAAAGGAGACGTGCATTTTGCTTATATAGTAGCCACTGTTTTCCGCCTCCCTAGTTTGAGACCATTGAAGTCTTTGACCTCATCCCTATGGCCTAAAACAGTCAGGTCAGTCCCACCAGAAAAAAAGAAAGCCTGTTTATGATAGCAAAGCACTTTGCTTGGGAAAAAACATTTCAACCAAAATTGAAAGTGGTCCAGGAGCATCCAACTGTGCAGGATGTTGGGTGGATGAGTTAATGAGTGATTGCTGGGTTCTTTGAAATCTCAAAGTGCTGGGAACGTACTGTGTATTCTCGCCATGCCCAGGAAAAGCTGGGTTGCTAGAAAGGGTGACAGACAATTTGTTTCCCTCTCAAAACAATCCTGTGCCCAGGATTGGCTTTAGTAGGAGTTCATCAGGCCAAGCTGGAACAAGGGCAATGGACCATGTGCTTCTTGGCTTGGGAGGTAAATTGCATTTTTTTCTTAACTTTATTTTGTGGGTGAGCAGCAGGATCCCCACACATTGCTGAAGCCTCTACCTGCTAGTATTATGTATCGGGAATTGATTTGTTAGTGAAGTGCAGGTTTTCTGGCTATGGGAGGATTGTGATGATTGTAGGATAGTGAAGAAAGGCAGAGAGAGAGTGAGAGAGAGAGAGAGGGAGGGAGGGAGGAGAGACACACATAGAGAGAGATAGAGAGAGACAGAGAAGAAAGAAGAGAGAGGAAAGAGAAAGGGAGAGGAGAGAGAAAGTGAGTAGAGAGAGAAGAAGGGAGAAAGGGAGAGCGAGAAGAAGAGGGGAAGAGAGAGAAGACAGAAGCAGCATTTTGATAGTAGAATATTAAGACTGATTGGTGTTCTTTTGCCATTAAAATGTCTTTGTGGGTGTTTTCTCTCTGAGCTGACTGAAGTATCCATGGTGACTTGTTAGAGACATTTGGAAACAAAAATATTGTCAATGTGTGCAAGGTAGTTTATGTTTAAGGAAATGCCTTCTTGAAAAGTGGGGTTTGCATGAGGTCAGTTATCAGGCAGCTTCCTCTTTGGAGACAGGCATTGAAAAGAACCCTGAAGTCTTTCCTCAGTCTTTGGGGTAGGGTTATGTGGGCCTGGATGTCAGTGACTAGCTGAGGCTCAGGGTTGCTATTTCTGCCTTTCCTCTAGGTTCGATGGCAAGCCTCATGCTCAGGTGGGTTATTTAGGTGACCCAAACCAAATACCCATCAATGATGGATCAAATCCTTTGCAGTTATTCTTTCTGTTTGGTTAAACTCTTGGAGTTGTTGTTTCTTGGGAGACAGTGATAGTCAATGAAAAAAAATGCCGGTTTTGGAGTCAAAAGACCTGGGTTCAAATTCCACTTTTGCCATATCACTACCTGGGTGAACTTCTAGCTCAAAACTTGTGATACTGTAAATACCAACATTGAGTCTATTTTTACTCACTTTACTCATCTTACACAGGTTCCATGGACCTAAGAATGCTTTAAGACAAAGTGCTTTGAGATCCTGTACTATATCTATGCAAGGTAGTGGGAAACACCTTCCAAATGATGATTGATTCACCATGGGAAAGGTTGTTAAGAGTTTGAGTGCAATTTTATTGACGATGTTTGATGGAGAGTCACATTAGAGGAGGGGAAACATCTGGATTTTGCCATTCCAGCTGTTGGGAGGAGAGAGAAGGGGAAAGAAATGATAGCAATTGGAAAAGAAGAGTTTTGATTGCCTTCCCCTTGAAACAGGCAATGTGCTGATCTGAGCTAACCTCAAGCCAGAATTATCTTAGACTCCTAGAGGTGGAAATGGAGATGGAGTAGGTGTTTAAAAGATGGAAAAACACTTGCTTCTCAGACATTGCCGCAGAAAGACGTTAGGAGAAATCAAAATAATGGTCAGGCCAAAGAAAAGCTCTAGGACCATCTGCTAAGGAGAGGAAGCATGCACCCTGAGTTTTGTAGATGATCTCTGAACTTTGTTTGGACGCCACTTAAACCCCGCTAAGCTTCTGATTTACTAAGAATCCAACCTCCTGCGTTTCCTGATGAGTCGCTGTTCTTCATTTCCTGTGAGGATAGACTAAGAGGAAGAAATGGATTTGGTTCGCAGGAGAAGGATTTAGGTTAGACTGTACTGGTATGGCTGGGGCATTTGGCTCAGTGGCCCCCCCAGAGCCTTCTGCCCCGCCCCCGCCTATTGAAGTAGCACCTCCTTCAGTGAATTTGTGCACCCACTCAGAGAAACGTCAGTGGGTCCCCAGTCTGAGCCTACCAACTGCCTCTCCTGGACAAGTGAGTTTAATTATGTGCTCCCTAGAAATGATGCTGACTTGCCCTCAAAATCCTTGACAGGGTGCCAGACCCTGCTGTGTCTGGAAATGCCTCCTGTGGCAAGAGGAGGGATGGGTTTGCTCAGCCCGACAATCCTCCCCCTGCCCCCACCTCGCCTTAGCAGCCTAGAGGCTTCCAGACAGAGATGCACCCATGACACCTCCTGTGTTATAGTTTGTATTGTTTCAATGTGCAACCCAAAGCATGGGGGATGAGGCTTTTCAGAGGATGGTACACTGTTGAGGCTGGTCTGGTATTGGATAATTCTGGATCCTTCTCCTCCTCCTCCTTCTCCTATTCTCCCTCCTCTTCCCCCTCTTCTTCCTACTCCTATTCCTTCTCCTTTCCTCTCTTCTGGTTCCCAGATCAACTTAGCCTTGCTATTAGAGAGGGCATCTTTTGCTCTCAGGTTTAATACCTGTCAAGGATTATGATAATGCTTATAAAGTGGTTTTGATTCTCAGATGACATCGTGTCCATTATGGGCCATTATACACTCTTATCATAAAGACATTATTCAGGAGGAAAATGGCTCCTGCTTTTCTTTCCGTCATTGCATGTGATGCATTGGTGGCTCAGGGGAGGGCGCTGGCTCATTCATATTCTTATCTTAGCATCTCTGCTGGAAACCAGACACCGTATTCTTCATCAGAGTATGATAAGAGCAAGAGTAAACAGGCAATGTTACTGGTCGCATGTCTCCTTCCTCCCCCTTACCCCCAGTCCCCAGCATCCCATTCAAAACTCTCAGTCATCTCTCGCCTTCGGTGGTACAATAGATAGAGTGCTTGCTGGACCTGAAGTAAGGAGGACCTAAGTTCAAATCCAGCCTCAGACACCTACTAGCTGTGGGACCCAGGGCAAGTCACTTAAGCTCTGTTTGCCTCAGTTTCCTCATCTGTAAAATGGAGATAATGATACCACCAGCCTCCCAGGGTTGTTGTGACCATCCACTGAGATAATATTTAAAATATATATATATAGTACATATAGTATTTTAAGTACTATGTACTTAGTACAGTGTCTGGTACATAGTAAGTACTACATTATTACTATTTAGCAGCTGAAGTGGGAATTATCTGCAAAAATCAGCTGGCCCCTTTGTATGAAGCAGGCCTTATACTTAGCTCATTGACCTTGGGTGGCCTTAAAATCCACAGGCTGTAAACTCTGAGTTTTTCTTTTTTATTTATCTCTATTTATTGTTCATCTTAAAACTTCATTAGACAATGACCCCATTTCTCTGATGATTGGCCAGCACAGGAGGGATTTGACTTTTCAGACAACCCTCCCTGGAGTCTTAAATGATCCCAGCTCCAAACTTTATCTTTTGCATTTTCCCAGATGCCTTATGCTTATTTTATATCCACTAGTCGTATCACAAACCATCATGAATGCCATTCCCTGCATATCTTCTCTGCACTCTTAGAAGCTGGTGAGTGATTGCAGAGGACTGGGTGTCTCAGGGCAGTATGCTGTGATGTTTTCAGTTAGCCTGCTGAGTGTAATAGTTAACCTTCCTCCCTCTTCTTTCTTTCCTTCTGTTTCTTCCCTCCTTCCTTTCTTTCCCCTCTCTCTCCTCCTTCTTCTCCCCTTTTCCCTTACACAGTTTCTTTAAAACAAAAACCAAACAAAATAAACCCAGAAATACATAAGGAAAAGCTGTGCAAGGTTTTTTTTCCGACAGTATATGTTGACATGACCTAATTTGGATTTCTTTACCAGTTTCAGAAGATATAGTTTGTGTGTCCAGCAAGAAATGGAGGTAATTTTATCCCCCTCCATTATAGTCTACAATGTCTCTAAGAGCTACAAAAATGACTATAAGGTTAAAAATAAGACCTATAAGGTCAGCTAAATGAAGGTAGCTTCTCAGAAAGGGAATGATAAGCAGCAGTCCAGCATGTCTCGCAAGGACAGAATAGGAGAAGGAAATTGACTTGAGCTACAGAAATGACAGATTTGGGTTATAGAAAGAAAAACTAAGCTGATTGGGAGAATTGGTGAATATTAGAATGGATTATTGTGCCGTTTGTAGTCAGCAAATTTGACTTTGAGTTTGTAAGTTTGTATTTAACAAGACTAAATTTTCTTTTAAAATACTTGGCATACAATTTAGGTCAAGTAACCCTGGATGGACTTGGGTGTTGACTGTGTGTCCAAAGAGGTAGACTTTCCATAGGTTTGGTTAACTAAGAGATCTAAGTTAGCCTATTTTTGCATTCAATGATACTTTTTGTATAAATCAGAGCTCTTTATTAAAATAGTTAAAAAACTAACTTATTTTGGGTTATGACTAAAAACCTATAATTTAGAAAGTTTAAGGAAATACAGATAATTACAGGTAGAATAATACTTAACAAGGTCATCTTCAATCACTGTTTACTGCCAGTTTTCCCCCAAGTCAGTTCATCTTGATAGACTTATCTTTTGACTTAGAAGAAAACTCTCCAGAGTTATATTCTATACTTCAGAGTATCTTGACTTTGAAAGCCCTTACTGGTAGCTCTTCTAATCTGTCTATGATTTCTTTCCATTTTAGCTGTAACAAATCTGTTTATCCTGCTTAACAGGGAATGATTTGTGAAAGGAATTACCTTATTCTTTACAGTTCCCTTGTCTCTTGTTTAGAACGTCTTTCCATCCATTGACAGAAGCAGAGAGACCCTTTTCATGAAATATCCATGCCAACTGCATGAATTTCTGTGATTATATGATCATTTTTTCCAACTAAAAGGTAATTTTTCCCTTACCTGACTTATTAAAAAAATTTGGGGTCTCAAAATCATATTTTATTGCTATCTTTTCTTTTCATACTGTTACCTATAGAACCAATCCTTTGTTGCCACAAGGTTAAAAAGAACAAGGGAAAAAAGCATCAGTATATATGTACAGTACAGGATGTAAAGAAATACAAAAAGGAGGATTGTGTCTGGCTTTGTGAACTTCAGTTAAGTATACTTTTCTTGGAAAGAAAGAGTATATTAAATTTCACAAAGCGGAAACCAAGTAATTTTTTGTTTCCTCTTTGTTTTTGTCTTTTTTTTCTTCTATTTGAAAATGTTTTATTAATGCTCTTTTCTTTCCTTTTATGTATCTCTATTACTATCCACTACCTAGGCTTCCTTCCCCCATCTTGTAATAAGAAAGCATGACCAAGAAAAATAAGTTTACACATTGGTCATGTCTCATTTTGCACCTTTAGAACAGCATTTTTTGCCAAGAGGCAGAAAGGTAGCTAAGTGGCAGAGTGGATAGAGTGCTGCGCCTGAAACCAGGAAGACTCCTCTTCCTCAATTCAAATTCATTCTCCATGACTTAATAGTTGTGTGATGCTGGGCAAGTCACTTAACCCTATTTACTTCAGTTTCTCAATCTATAAAATAAGCTGGAGAAGGAAATGGCGAACTGTTCTAGTATCTTTAGCAAGAGAACCTCAAATGAGGTCACAGAGGGCTGAAAACAACTGAAAATGTTTGAACAACCAAAAGCAGGCACGCTTCATCATCAGTCTTCTGGCGTCTTGATTGCTAGCTGCATTGATCAGAATTCTGAAGTCTTACAGCATTGATTTCTTTGACAATATTGTAAATGATTTTTCTCCTTATGTTCCTTTCCCCTTGCATCAGTTCACATAACTTTCCAAGTTTCTCTGAATCCTTCAGTGTTGTCATTTCTTACTGTACAATAATATTCCACTATATTCTCATACCACAATTTGTTGAGCCATTCTGCAGTTGATGGACACTCTCTTTCTTTTCAGTTCTTTGCTACAACAAAAAATACTGCTATAAATATTTTTGTGCATATGTATTCCTTTTCCCTGTTGCTGACCTCATAGGAATGTTTGTGTTTAGCAACATTTTACTGCTGTTTTCATTTACACTGCCATCATTGTTATGCATTGTTCTCTTGGTTCCTATTCACTTCATTCTGTGTCAGTTTTCACAGGCCTTCCCATGTGTCTCTGAATTCAGTACATTTATTATTTCTTACAGCGCCATTCGATTCCATTTATATGCCACAAGCCAGTCAGCAACTGTCGAGTGCCTCTGAGTGCTGCTGTTAGTGTGGGGCAGTGGTAAGTGTGCTCGATTTGGAGACAGAATTTGGGTCCAAATCTCAGCTTTGCTACTTATTAACTATGTGGCTGTGGGAAGTCGAACAGCTTCTACAGGCTTTACTTTCCTCATCTATGAATGTGGGAGGGGAGGTTGGACCAGATGACCTCGAAGACCCTTCCAGCCCTAAATCTGTGTTCCTATGAATACCTATATCTATAGGTATTCACACATCACACACATCACATGCACACAAACATATATGTATGCATATATATCACCTTTATTTTTGTCACTGACTTCCTTGGGTATATATGACCAATAGTAGCATAGTTACTATACTATAATAATACAATATAGTGACTTGGATTGCATAATTCCAAATTATTGGGCTAATTGATGGCCCTGACAATTCTATATTACTTAGTGTGCTTGTTTCCTTATCATCCCTTAACCTTGATTGTTGCTGTCTTTTATCATCTTTGCCCATTTAATTGGAATGAGGTAAAACCTTAAAATGGTTTTAATTTGCATTTCCCTTATTAATAGTGATTTAGAGCATTTTGTATAGTTCTTTTGACTTTTTCTTTTTGAAAAGACCTGGGATTTATCAATAATTTGTACAAACTTTTTTTTCCTTCCACACGTACGTTAGGAGCACTCTAGCTTCCCTGCAATTTTTACAGTGTGGCTTTTGATACAGCCTTGAAGTTTTAAAAGCTAAGAAAATAAATGATATCAAAACATAATTTTAAAAAGCACATTTAAAAACTACATAACATGGCTTTCCATCTTGATATGCTAAGTGGTTTCTTCATAGTTACTGAGTGATGTTGAGGAACCATCTTCCCTGAATATCTTTCAGCATTGATCAGCCTTCAGCAAGCATTTATTTGGTGCCAATCTGGGCAGAGCTTTGTCCTAGACCATGCAGGGGATACAAAAGAAAGAGAAGACATGATTCTGGCCCTAAGTAACTAATAATTTAGCTGGAGAGACAACAGAAACACATGAAATGAATGAATGAGCTAAGACATAGTTAGTACTTCATAAGCTTGTTGAATGATTGATTGATGAGCAAGTACAAACTGAATTTATACTTTTGGGAGGCATGCAAAGACGTGTACTTATCAGAACCAGGTGAGGTTAGCCAGGGAAGGCTCCTGGAGTAGAGAGATACAGGGTCAGGATTTGAATTAGGTGAAAGACATAGACTGGCTCAGCAGACCGGGACGCATTCCAGCTGAGGACAGTAGCCTGGGCAAGGACTTTGAGGGGGGAATAAGTCCTGAAGGGACTATAAACAGATTAGATGTTCTGGCTGTCTCTCATGTGACTAGAATGATTGGAATAGTTTCAGATATACTAAATGACCCAGCAATAGCCCTTCCTGTTTTGAGATTCTCCAGGCAGGCAAAGGCATTGCAGTGTTAGACTTATTCATTGTGTCTCTGTGTTAAAATGAATCAGGTTTTTTTTTCTTTAAAAAAAAAACACAGCCGCAGCAACAGTAGTAACCAACACGTCTATTTCACTTAAAGGTTTGCAAAGAGCTGTAAATATATTATCTCATTTGATTGGATCCTTACAGTACCTTTGCGAGGTAGGTGCCATAATTGTCTCATTATACACAGGAGGAAACTGAGGTTGAGAGAAGTTAAGTGATTTGTCCAGCATCTCATAACTGTGAAGCATGAGTCAAGATTTGAACTCAGGTCCTCCTGACTTCTAAATCTGGTATTCTGTACACTATGCAGACTTTTAAAAAAATGATTATAAATTTATATCCAGAAACTTAAAGAATAAGATTCCTAATATAATCTCATAATCTGAACTAGTTGTATTTTATAAAGAGAACGTGTTTGTTCTGAACCTTCTGCTCTCTCCTCTCCCTGTATGTTAATAAAGATTTGTTGTTCTTGTTCCTACAAAGTCTTCATTCACATATATATTCTAATCTTGTAACTTGAACTGTTTTGTATCAGTCTTTCCCTATTTTTGTATTTTTCATATTTGTCATTTTTAATGGAATAAGGATGTTCCCGTAGATTGATTCCTTAGCTATTAGATATATAAATTCCTTCCAGATTTAGGTATTGCAAATAAAGTAGCTTTAAATATTGCTTACATGTGCGATCCAAGCCCCAGATGAAGTACTTAATGAGGATATTCCCATCTAGCAAGGAGATTATAATCCAAGTTCCCAACATCTTTTAACCTCATTCACTTGGCCCACCTATTCTGGTCATACTATATATCCATCCGGCCCTTTTTTGCTTCTTTGTTCCATCTTTACGATAGTTTCCTAGTAGTAACATCACCAGATAAGAAGGTATGATTACTTTGCAAAGCCTATAGTGTAATATCACACTGTCATTTTGTGTCAATGGACAGTTGTATCAACCACGCCATGTAGGGCCTATTTCTCCATGGTTCTGTCAGCATTGAGCTGTAGTTTTAAAGTATTTTGTTCAGTCTAAGGAGTAAGCTGATACTTCACTTTGCATTTGTTTTTGCATTTCTTGGATTATTAGAGAGTTTGATGTATTTTTCAAGAGATTTTCAGTTTTAATCTTTTGAAAAATGTCTGTTCATAGGCTATTCTTTAATCATTTATCTACAGGAGCAATATTTAAAATTTATATCAGCCCCTTATGGAGCCTATATATCCAACTTTGTTAGATACCTTTACTTCAGTCTCTTTTCTTTTTTTTTTGTGGTTCTACTGTAGAAGATTTTGGTCTTAAATATTTATTTTTTTAATAGTAGAATCCATCTATTTTATCTCCATCATATTTTTAAAATACTTAAATTTAATTTTTCAATTAATAAGTATTTCTCTTCTCTTTTTTCCTACCCTTTACTGGAAAACAAAAACACAACCTCTATAAAATTACACATAGTCAAGCAAAGCAAATTCCTATAGTCTACCGCCTTTCTGGCAGGTATCTGTAATACTTTCTTTCATTTGTTCATTTAGTTAAAAGTTATTCTCCACTCCTCAACCAAAGTAAATATATTATTCCATATTTTTTTTCCCATTTTTAAAGATTAAAAATATTTGGACCATTTGTCAATTAGAATTGATCAAAGCATTTGGTATTGAGGAGTTGTATCATTTATCTCAATACGTCTGCTTTTTGTAGTGAAGTCTCTAGTGTGTAGGAAAGAGGGAGGACCTAAGAGGCCCTTTCTCTATGCTGATGCAACACCTGAGGCTCTCCTCCACACCCTCTTCAGGGAAGCTACTCGATGAGCTGTGCTGATCCACACAGGAGCCCTTTGGGGCATTTGAGGGACCCTTTGCTTCCTTTTATCTTCTGCATGTTGATGTGACCTGGCTCCCAAGGTATGGATTTCAATCCAGTGCTCAGTTTTTCATTTCTCCTGAGTGAAGGCAAAGCAATGTCCATTTAATGCTCACCTTGCTGGATGAAATTAGGTTACTGCCCAGCTTTCAACAGGTAGGCAGCAGGGAGGTCCCAGTGGGACAAAGCGACTTGTTCAGCAGAATTTGGTTACTTCCCTTGGGTAATTATTTCAAGTTTTGTCTGAATAGCAAAGTTGAGAACTTTGGAGGTTTTGCTTTGTGCGTGTGAGTCTGGAGATGGGAGCTGAATTGTCAAAGGTCCTTTAATTCTGGAACACACTATCAGGAAATATGTCTCTAGATGTATCTACAGATATTGTATATCTCCCCAGGCCACAGATGTGGTTATACTGTGGGTCAAGGCATGCAAAAGGAAGAGAAGGGAAGGGAAAGGAAAGGAACGAGTATTTATTAATTGCCTGTCTACTATGTTCCAGATGCTGTGTTGAGTGCTTTGTAAAAAATAGATTCCAAAGATCATTGCCTTTGCTACTTATTAGACACTTCATAGCCTATCTGAGCCTCAGTTTCCTTATCTGGTAAATAGGATTGATATTTGCACTGTCCATCTCACAGAGCTGAAAGCACTCTGAAAACTGCAAACCACCATTTAAATGCAAGTTATTCTACCTTATGTGGGTATATGGTAATATGTAATGTATCCTTCTTGCTAGAATCTGGCAAGTTTGACAAGCAGGAATTGTTTATTCTGAACAATGAAATTTAACTGGGTTTCATGATACTGAGTAATGTGTATGTAAAGTGTTTTGTCACTATTAAACTGTGTACAAGTGAGTAATTGTTGCTAATTCTGATAATTCAGAACTTCCTAGGGAGTTCTGGAGTCCTTTGACAAGCTGAGTGACTGTTGGGCACATTCTAACCCAGGGATGCCAAAGTTCTCTGTGTTCAAAAGTCTTCTAGTAGAATGGCTCAGGACTCTGCTTCACTTTCTTTGGACTTGTGGTTTCAGAAAAGGACCCCTTTGTACAGTGTGTGTGATGTTGGCCATAATCCCTGCTCAAGAGAGCTTAAATAGAGGAGAGCTTTATTCTCTAAGGGCAAATGTTGAGAGGTGAATCACTTATTTATTTACTTTTTTGTTTTTAAAGACAGGCTGGAAAAACAGTGGCTACTTATGGGCCCCGTCCCATTACTGCCCCGAATGGCTGCTTCAACCTTCCTTTCTTAGCGGGGAGCACTGTAAGAATGCTGAATTTAGTGGCCACGTGTTTGGAATAACTAGCAAATTCAGGCTTCTGGTACTGGGAATTATAGGTTTGTGTCATCACACCCAGCACACTAATATTCTTGTGGGACCTTAACTTTTAAGGACTGTGTTGGCTATTAGCAAACAGATGAGGGAAGCCCAGGCTGATCTGTGAATGCAGTGTGCATGCTGGCCAAGTGGGATCCCCAGTCATTTGCAGCCTTGTCTTTGATCCTTCTTTGAAAATGGAAGACCCAGAATCCTTAAAAGAATGAAAATTCGCACCTTGTGCCCTAAGGTCTTAGAGGTGAAGACTCTCTGACCTGCCATGGTGTCATGTACAGAGTCTCAACTGATGGACGTTCATAGCTGTGGTAGCTGTTCAGTTTGTGCTACAGAGGGGTTGGAGACAGGGTAGAAGACCACTCTACTGCTGGAACAAGATGCGCCCCCCCTCCCATTAAGTTCATAACTTTTAATCTTATTGCTGTGCCTTGACTGATACCATCTCCTTGAGCCTCCTCTGAGTAGAGTCCTGGAAGACAGAGTACCAAACTCTCCCAAGTACCTTCCTTTCTAGAGAGCAAAAATTTGTATTTTTCTGTTCGCTTTACACTTCATTTGCTTCTTTGCCTGGTTTCAGCTCCACAGAATAATATCCCCCATGCCAGGTACTCCCTTGATTCATACCACACGCCTACCCCAGCTTTCCTGTTTCCTTCAACACTGCTCCCCATTAGATTGTAAGCTCCTGCACTTAGCACAGGGCACTTAATAAATGTTTATTGGATTAGACCATGAATCTGGAGCTGAAAGGGACTTTAGCAGTAACTAAGTCTAACCCCTTCATTTTACATATGAGAAGCTGAGGCCCAGAAAAGTTAAGTGGCATATCGAAGGTCACACAGGTAGTAACAAAACTGAGATAGGAGCCCAGGTCTTCTGACTCCAAATCCACAGTGCTTTCTGCAGTACTACACTTCTGGGTCTGCTAGTAATTTATTGTGTCATCCTGAGCAAGGTATTTCATTTCTCTGGGCCTCTGTTTTCTAATCTGCAAAAATGAAGAGATTGGATGAGATAGTCTTTGAAATACCTGAATATTATTATTTTATGAATAATTTATATTTTATTTTTATTGATTTACTAATTATTAATAAACCATAAATCTGTTATTAAATTTATTATTATTTATTCTTGAAGGGACTTGGACATTTGGGGAAAGGGTGTCCATTCACAATCTGAGTAAGATAAGTTGAAGTGAAAGTGGTATTAAAAAAAGCACTTATCCAAGTGACTGGACAAAGATGTTGGCTGGTAGTGTAGTAAGTGAGGAATAACAGCTGGACAGCTCACATATTACATAGATGCCTGCATAATGACAAGAGACCTTGAGAAAGGCCCTTACCATGTTTATTGGATCCCTTGTAAAGAATGTGAACATAAGTATGAGAAGGTTTGAATATGTTAAGGTCTATATTATTGGATGGAACACACACCTAGGTTAGGTAACAGAGTCATTGCAGGATGTTGAAGTGGTCTTTATAAGAACCCTCTTTCGCTGCTTCTTTAAGTATACATTAGGCCTTTTCTTTTCCTACTTATGGAAGCAGAATTATTCCAGCCCAGCAAGGTGAAATGGATTCATTCATCCGTTAATTCAACAGGCATTCGTTAATCAGACACTGGGCATATAAAGGCAGAAAGAAAGAAAGAAAGCAAAAATGGCAACCTTCAAAGAGATTACATTTCATTAAGGAGAAAGCACATATACTAAAATTTCTGGAAGGAAGGGCACTAGCAATTGAGGATGGGGGGGGGTGCGGTTTCTTATAGCAAGTTGTACTTGAGCTGGTCTTTGAAGGAAGTCAGGGATTCTCTGATGTAGAAGTAAAGAGAGAATTCATTTCAGGCATGGATGTCGACCTGTGCAAAGGCATAAGATGAAAAATGAAATGTCATGGACAGGGTATAGCAAGTGACCATTTTGACTGTTTGAAGGAGTGTAATGTATGATAACCCTGAAAATATGAACTGGAAGCAGATTGTGAAGGGCTTTAACTTTCAAGCAAAGGGGTTTATGTTTTATCTTAGAGGTAAAAGAGTCAGTGAACCATCATGGACGAGAGAGTAATATCGTCAGGCCTGTTCTTTAAGAATACCAATTTTGCAGTTGTATGGAATATGAATTAGAGAAAGGAGACACTAGAAGTGGGAACATCAGTGAGGAAGCTTTTGCAGCAGTCCTGGCAAGAGCTGATGATGAATTAGGATGGTGGTTGTATGACAGGAAAGAAGGAGTAGGATGTGAGATGAAAGGAGTTTCTATACACTTCTTTTAATGAGTGAATGAATGAATGAAACAAACCACTTCACCTTGCTGGGCTGCAGTGATTGTCTCCATAAATGCAGAGAAATAAGAGTGCCTAAATGTAAATGGGCCAGTTCTCTCATGTTTGGTCTAACATACACTTTTGTTAGCAAAGGAGATTAGAAAAACAAAACAGGTAGCTAGCTTCCTAACACTCACAGAGTGAACTTCAAGAAGAAATGTTCAAACACTGGAATGGAGCCAATTGCTTCTTCAGATCTGAGTTCCCATTTTGGAGTGCTCTGGGAAACCTTAAATATAGAACAGAAGGGGAGAAAAAATGAAAAGAAATGATAGAAAAAATGGAAAGAGAGAAGGGTAATGAGTGAGGGAAGGAGAGAAAAATGGTGATGAGAATGTAGTATTTAGTACAGGCGCAACTATAAAGTCATTGCAGTTCTTGGTTTTATGCAAATATATCAGAACATTTATATTCAAACAAGGTTGACTTATTAAAGGAGACCCTTTGTGTTTGAGGGGGAGGAGGAGAGGAGAGTACGCTCCACGTTCATTCTGATGGTATTTGCCATGGATCAGAACATTTCTGGGCTCTTCTTTGGGAATTACCTTTGAAGCCCATGACACATTTTCCTGAAGAGCCAAGTCTTGCCACACTGAAGTTGCAATTGATGTTTTAGGAAATGGGCACAAGTCGTCTGTTGAATAAGTTTGGTAATACTATTTTTAGTTCTAAAAAATCTCTTATGAAATGTTATTAAGAAAGTCATTGTGAGCTAGAGCACTGATGTGGAGAACCGTGGATTCGTGTTTGTTTTGTGCTACATGTAATCTCTCACATGCTTCAAAATGTCTTTATATAATCCACACTGACTATTGAATATCAAAGCATGAAATCCAAGGACCCAGTGCCACTGATGATAAATGTGTCTTCATTTGTGATCTTTGGTCCAAAAGAAAGATGATATTTTTCACTGAAGACTTGGCACTTTATTTCTAAATGTATTGGAAACAACATAGTTCATCACTAGTTGCTATTTCTTTTCAAAAGGTGTACTTCTATTCACTTGCATGAGTAGGCAATGTGACATAGTTGCTAGAGTATAAGACTTGAAGTTAAGAAGACCTGGGTCTAGATTCTGCCTCTGTCATGAGCTGTATGACACTATCCAACTCACTGAGCCCTCAGCAACTCTCTAAGACACTCGAACTGTGATGTATGTCTGTAGAATCACAGATCCTTGAAGTCCTTGACATATTAAAACATCAGGATACTATTAAGTATTCCATTCAAAAATGAATGCAGTGGCCTTCATAGAAACATTCCTTCTTGGGATTGTTTTTTCCAGAATAAATCTATTTCTTTATCTAAATTTAACTTTTTGATGCCCTCTTATGAAATCACCTTTCTGAGAGGAGCATTGTCATTGGCCAGTAGGTGACCACTTAGTGTAAGTACATCAGGGATGTCATCTTAATCTTTTTTCTTTCTTTTTTTTTTGGTCCCTATCTTTTTTTTTTTAAGGTTTTTGTGTTCGTTATAAATTCTTGCTCTTGACCTGTCTTCTTCTTCATAAACTTTCAAAAAGTATTTCATTTATCTGACTTGTTGATTTACTGAAGTGATGGAATCACCGAAGGTTAGTGCCTGAAGATATCTAAGATCATTCAGTAGAATATTTTATTTTTAAAAATTAACAATATAAAAACTCAATTAACATTTCTCTCCTCCTTCTTGCCCCATTAAAAAAGAAAAACAAAACCCAGGTAACAAATACGTGTAGTCAAGCAAAACAGATTCCCACGTTAGATACATTTTTAAAAATCTCATAGTACATCCTCAATCTGTCACCTCTCTGTCAGAAAGTAGGTAGCATACTTCATCATGGATACTTTGGAATCATGGCTGGTCATTGTGTTAATCAGAGTCCTTATGTTTTCAAAGTAATGTCTTTGCAGAAAACCCCCCAATTTTACAGTATAAATTGTTTTGCTCTTCTCTTTTCACTCTCTATGATTTCATCCAAGTTTTTTTTTTTTTGAAACTGGCCCCTTTGTTGTTTTCATTACATTTCCATCATTTGTTCAGTCATTTCTCAACTGACTTCTCCCTGGTTTTCAGTTCTTTGTCACTACAAAAAGAGCTGCTATAAATATTTTTGCACATATGGCTCCCTTTTCACTTTCTTTGATCTTTTTTCATTTTTTACAGATTAGGAAACTGAGGCTCAGAGTATTGAAGTCACTTGTCCAAGGCATATAATTAGTTAGTAGCAGAGTTGTAACTAGAATCCAGGTCTCCCAGCTCTTCGTAGATTAATTCTTTGCCCTAAATAATTGTCGCATGTTATTAGGCCAATGTGTAAAAATATGTTCTTCTGTTCCCTCTAGCTCCAGGTATAGGTCAGGCTAAAACACTCTTTGAAAGGAGAGCTGCTGTGCGTTCGAACATAGCACAACGGGTCTCTACTAGTGTCACTCTTTCTCTTCTGTAAACTACACAAAATCTCTCCCATTTTGCTTTAGTCATAGCTCATACGGGAAGGGGCTCTAATAATTGGAATAGAACTTCCAAAGAGACATAGGATGTCGTTGCTTCCACCTTCAAGTCTCCTGAGTGACATCACACAGGCACAAAATAATGATAACACTTTTCAGTATATAACAACAACATCAGTAGTAAACATTTACATAGAAGTGCTGTAAGAGTTCAGAGGAGGGTGAGTAGCTAAACTGGAATTGGTCAAGGAAAGCTTCCTGGAAAGAAGTGGGATTTAAGCTGAGCTTTACTGCTTAACCCTAACTCATGATAAGAGTTATCACCTTTGCCCAGACCAGGAGTTCTTAACCTTTTTTAGGGTTGAGAAACCTTAGCAATCTGGTAAGCCTATGGACCCTTTCTCAGAATCAAATTTTTAAATGCATAAAATAAAATGCATAGGACCACAAAGGAAATCAATTATATTGAAATGTAATTGATATTAAGTAGACTGTCTTTTTGGCTTCATTGGACTTGGTACCCTCGGTAGCTTGTGGTATGTTTAGTTTCCAAAAGCAGTCTATGAGATATCAAGTCTCTACCCTTTCTTTCAGGTCTAAATCTATGACCCTGTATGCACGGATGGCCTTGTGGACCTAGCATTACTGCAAGAGGCAGAATGGATTAACAGCTAGGCTTAGGATCAGGAAGACCTCCTGCAGACATTTCCTAACTGTGTGATCGTGAATAAGTCACTCAGACTTTCTGAGCTACAGTTCCTCATTTGTAAACTGGGCAGAGTAATGCCTATAGTGACTAATTCTTAGGGTTGTGGAATGGATCAAAAGATAAAATGTTTGGAAAGTGCTGTGTAAATATCAATTATCAGTAGTGATGATGAAGCAGTATCTATTAGGACAGCTGTGTCCTCTCCCTCCATCAGGCTGTAGCTTGCTTACCCACCTCACGAGGGACTCTTAGTAGCTAATGTGTGTCAAGGGCTCTCAGCAGGATGATCACATTTGCAGCCAATGCATTTTAGTATTTCAAAGCCACGCCAGGGCCTCTTGCCACAAGAAGAGGACATCATTCTGGTAATTGTATCAAACAGGCTGTTTTGCAGCCGTCTCCAAATTCAGTGGCATCCTCTTGGGGAGAGCTCTCTGTCTGCTCTTGATGCTGGAGGAATCAATGTCTCACACTCAAGCTTGCATTAGGGATTGTTGGTTTCCAACCCACAAATGCTAAAGCTGTTATTCTAGCTGGTTTGGATGCTTTGAGGCTTGTCTGTTTTCAAACTTTGGGAATGAAAGGGGACAGCCGCCTTCAATGTCATCTGTAGAATTCAGGGTGAGATCCTGACCCTAAAGATGCTGCCAGATAATGAGATTTTCTTGCTTCAGTTCCTGGTACACTAACTCCAGAAGGTGTGTGTTGGAGTGGAAGGGAATGCAGTAGGGGAAGAAGAAGAGAAAATGATGTCTTCTGCAGACATCTTTGCTCAACCCTTGTCTGTAAAAAGCATGCCTCCTTATGGAGGGTCAGTTCACATCCCTGAATTGATGTGTTAAAGCAATTATAGACTGCACAAGAGGTACATTTGGCAAGGTCCGCTTTGGTTTAGGTCACCTTAACCACCAGAATGCAAAATGCAGAATGCAAAGCCAGATTATATGATACCAGGTAATGTATGTGGTTGGTGTGTATAGTGCCCCAGATGAGCAGCAGTTATGTGGCAATTTCTTTTTGGGGCTCCTAGTGTGCCAAGGAATGAGGGTAGAAATTTTGTGCTGATGGGACCCCCAATAACTATGGAATATTATGAGCTTTAAGTTTTAATATCTTGAAACTGTACTAATATTTTTGGAACATACTGTATAAGTAACTGGGTGTGAGGGGACTTCCAGTTAGTACCACAGTATTCCCAAAATGAGGCAACAACCTTAGAGTGCCCCAATGTAATAATAGCCCTACAGACCAACCAAACAGATCCACTGAGAGTG
Organism: Potorous gilbertii; assembly: GCA_028658325.1. Lineage (NCBI taxonomy): Eukaryota > Metazoa > Chordata > Mammalia > Diprotodontia > Potoroidae > Potorous > Potorous gilbertii. The sequence goes on from CM053769.1 coordinate 667,180,760, forward strand.
CAGGGTGTTTACGTTAACAGGCATAGCTTGTATACATGTCACCTAAGGAAACAATGGCAAGAAAGGCACTGTGACTATAACATTTACCAGTGAAGAACAGTGCAGGGGAGTTAGAGTTGAGGATGTCATCAGAGGGGGTTGTCTGACTGGAAAAGGAGGTGGGCCAGCCATTGGACAGTCTGAGAGACTTCTGAGAAATCTAGTGGAAAGTCTGCAGAATGATGGGTGGATCCCCTTGAGAGGGGTATGGACAGGAATGACCCAAGACGAGAAAGCATAGATGCGTTTTCCGTACCAGTGGAAGAAATATCTGCATTGATGACAGCCCAGAGCCAGTGAATTAATTATATTTATATATATATATATATATATATATATATATATATGTAATTATATATATCACATATAACACATATATAACATATAATTGTGTATTTTTTATATTACATAAAATATATGTGTAATTGGATTCTATACAATTGTATGCATAGATCTACATATGTTTTAATTCAGGAAAATCATATGTTGGGCCAATTTCTAAACAACGTTCATCAAATGAGAACTATATTTTAAATTTCCAAAGTATTGAAAAACTACCCCAATGGTAACAGAAATGTTAATTTTCAGAGCCCTCTCCTACAACTCATACTTGACCAATGAGTCCCTCTCAAATATATCTGACAAGCATCATCCAGCCTTTGCTGGAAGACCTCCAAAGAGGGAAAGTCACCATCTTCCCAAGGCAGCACTCGTGGATAACTCCAAGCTTTATAGAGTTTTTCTTTATGTCAAGCAGAAATTGACCTCTTTGTGACTCCTCCCCTATGCTCCAAGTCCTGTCCTCTAAAGCCAAACAAGTAATCTTAAAGCATCTTCCCAATGATAGTCCTTCCTACACTTGAAGACAATTCTCACATCCCCTGGAGTCTTCTCTGCTTCAGGCTAAACGCTTCCATTTACTTTAATTGATCTTAATATGGCATGGATCCAAGGTTTGTCACCATTTTGGTTGCCCTACTCTGGATGCTCCCTAGCTTTTCAGTCTTTCCTAAAATGTAGCACCCAGGACTGAAAAGCATGCTCCTGATGAATTATTGCCAGGAGCAAGAACCGTAGACTCAATATAATGGTAGTGATGATAGCTGGTGTTTATGTAGTGTTTAAAGGTTTTCAAAGTACTATATATCTGTCAACTCATTTGATCCTCATAAAAAGGCCTGGGAAGTATTTTCATTTTAAAGATAAGGAAACTGAGACAAATAGAAGTTAAGGGACTTGCCCAGGATCACACAGCTGCTGTTGCAGGTAGGATTAGAACTCAGAAGTTCCTCATTCCACTGTGCCACATTCCTTATTCTTAGAGGCTATTGCTCTCTTAATTCAGCCCAAGATTACATTAACCCTTTTTGGGCTGCCATCTCATACTGACTGACTTCTTTGGAGCTGTCTTCTACTCAAATGCTAATATCTTTTGGAAAGTGCTGTCTAACCATGCATGCCTCTCCCATCTTGAAGTTGATTTTGTTGAACTCAAATGTAAGACATCACTTTTCTTTGTCTGTATTCCCTTACGGATGATTACAGGTTTATCAGTCCTGATGAGTCTATTGGACAGCTACCTGTCCAGTTCATTAAAGGCATGAACTGCTTGAAGTTAGAATGTTTTATTCTTGAATGTACAAGAATCACTCCAGAATGTATCCCCAGGCCCTGTCCACTCCCAGGCCACGTAGTTTGTGACTGCTCTCTCTTGTATATAGAGTGCCAGGCCTGAAGTCAAGAAGACTCATCTTCCTGAGTTCAAATCTAGCCTCAGACACTTACAAGCTGTGTGACCCTGGGCAAGTCACTTAACCCTGTTTGCCTCAGTTTTCTCATGTGTAAAATGAGCTGGAGAGAAAATGGCAACTCATTGCACTATCTCTGCTGAGAAAACTCCAAATGAGGTCACAGAGAGTCAGACATGACCGAAATGGCTGAACAACAATAACCATCAATCTCCTTCAGAGATTGCAGAATTACAAGGTATATTTCATATTCCAATATTCCCCTAGGCCAGGAATACCTCATCACCTCTCTCATCTCTTAGAATCCCTAGTTACATTCAAGGCTCAAATCAAATGCCCCCTCTTATTTGAGGCCTTTGCTAACCCACTCCTACTGTACTCCCCCAGTTTTTCAGGGGGACTTTTCTGCCCCCACAATTACTCTCTATTTACTTTCTACATAGTTTGTGTTTATTAATCCATTTACATATTGTTTCTCCCTGGTAAAAGGTAGGCTCCTTGAGGACAAGAACTGTTTCCATTTTTGTTTCCTCTTTGTATCCCCATCACTCAGCCTGGTGTCTAACATAAAGTGGGTACTTAATAGATTCTCATGGAAGTCAATTCCAATTTGAATTTATCCCTGGGGGTTAAACTAACCCAGTCATAGCCAGGGGCGGAAGCAAATAATTTAAGGGGAGGAGGCCATGAAGCTTCCTGTGTTGATCTCTGTTCTGTGCCTTTGCAACCATTCTCCTGCCCTTGAAAGTTGGCTAGGGAAATACTTGTTTATAGTTATGAAGAGGTTTGGCTTTTCCAGCTCAGCCCTTGCTTTGACTTTGCTCTTGGCTCATCTGATGTTAAAGCCCAAATAACGTGGGCCTTGGGTAAGTTTCAGTGTGTAGTCAGTCCATGCAGTGTGTCCCACTGCCTTCTGTTTCCTCCAGATTGTGTCTCACTCAGCAGGAGCCTCATGTTCTGTGTGATCACACAGTTTATTCAGCTTTGATTCTATTTCAGAGAATCAGAAAGAGGAGGGCTGCTGGAGTTTGGGATTGGGAGTTCGGGGCAACAGGGTTCTAGGGCTAACTTTGCCACTTAGGACACTTATGCTTGTATGGCAGTGGCCAGGTTGGTTTCCTTCTCATTGGTCTCAGTTCTTATCTGTAAAACAAAGGGATTATACGTAAATCAATCAATAGTAAATAAATATTTATTAAGTACCTATAATGACTTTATGCTAGGCACTCTGATAAGTACTAGGGACACAAGAAGAGGTAAAACATGGTCCTTACCTCAAGGAGGGCAACAGATAAATATATACAAAGCAAGTTACATAGAGGATGAATAGGAAATAATTAGCAGGGACAAGATACTGGAATTAAGAGTGGTTGGGGAAAGCTTCCTATAACAGTTGAGATTTTAGCTGGGATTTAAAGGAAGCCAGGGAAGCCAACAGGAAGAGAAGAAGAGGGAGTGCATTGCAGGCCTGGCACAGAGAAAATGCCTGAAGCTGAGAGCCGGAGTATCTTGTTTGTGGGATAGCTAGGAGGCCAATGTCACTGGATTGAAGAGTATATGGTGAGAGGTAAAGTGTTGGAACTCTAGAAAGGGGCCAGGTTATGAAGGACTTGATCTTGGAGGCAATAACGAGCCACCAAAGTTTGTTGAGTAGGGGAGGTGACGTGGTTGGACCTGTACTTTAGGAAAATGACTAGTGGCTGAGTAGAGAATGGATCACAGCAAGGAGAAACATGAGGCAGGCAGGCCCACCAGCAGGCTTTACCCAGTCCAGGTGTGAGGTGATGAAGACTGGCACCAGAGAGGTGGTGGTGTTAGAGGAGAAGGGGAGGCACATTAGAGAGATACCGCAAAGGTGAAATCCACAGGTGCTGGCAATAGCTTGGATTTTGGGGGGTGAGAGATAGTGAGGACTCCAGGATGGCCAAGGGAACATGGTGCTTTCCTCTATAATAATAGGGAAGGAAGGAGGAAGGGAGTTCAGGGAGAAAAATAATGAGTTCACTTTAGACATGTTGAGTTTAACTCATCTATTGGTTATTAGTTCAGGATGCCTGAAAGCAGTTGGAGATGTCAGATTGGAGGTCATTCGAGAGATTAAGGGAAGATAAGTAGATCTGAGAATCATCAGCATAGAGATGGTAACTAAATCCTTGGGAGCTGGAGAGATCATCAAGTGAAGCAGAATAGAGAAAGAAGAGAAGACCAAGGATAGAACCCTGAGGATGCCCATGGCTTGAGGGAACAGTCTGGGTGGGGACGCATTAAGGAGATGGAGGAATGGTCAGGTAGGTTGGAGAACCAGGTCCTGAAACCTAGAGAGAAGAGATTGTCAGGGAGGAGAGAGTCATCAATGGAGCCAGAGGCGGTAGAGAGACAGAGGAGAATGAGAATTGAGAAAAGACCATTGATTTGGCAACTATGAGATCACTGGTGACTTTGGAGAGAGTGGATTCAGTAGAATGATAGGGCTGGAAGTTGGATTGCAAGAAGTTAAGAAGAGAGTGAGAGGAGAGAAAGGGGAGGCATCTCTTGGAGAAGTCCTTTTCAAGGAGTTTAGCTACAAAGGGCAGAAGGGATATAGGAATTTAGTTAGCAGGGATGGAAAGATCAAGTGAGGATTTTTCTTTTCAAAAAGGTGGCGATATGGGATTTTTTTTTTGGTCGACAGCAAAGAATGAGCTAGTAGACAGGGAGAAATTGAAAATGAGTGGTAGAAGGGATGAAAGAGGGGGCAGTCTGTTGAAGGAGATGGGATGGAAGGATATCCGCTTGCGCCTTGGTAAGGAGTTAGGTCACCCCATGAGACACAAGGTGAAGAAAGAAGTGGTGGCAGAAGACACATGAGTGATACGAAAGAAGGAAGAGTTAAGAAGAGGGATAGATGATTTCCATGGCTCCTTGCATTTCTTAAACTTTATGATTTTATGACCTGATGGTCTCTGAGATTGGTTTCTTCCAGTTTCAGAACTCGGTAAGTTTTTGTTTGACTAGAATTGCGATTTCTAAGATCCCTCAATAATTTCATATTGTTATTCTGAGCAGTGGCAATTTAATGGACAAGTGAAGGTGGGGAAAGACTTATCTTTGCTTGACTAGATAATTCAAGAAGACCGTCAGCATGATAAATGTCGGGTCCATGAAGTTGTTATAGTATTAGATGAAATGGGTTATAATATTATCTTTGAAATTTTCATATATTATCGTATTTTCTTCTCCCAACCTGATGAGGTAGGTACTAGGATTATAGAACAGTAACTCTGAAACCGTAAGAACCCACCTTAGGTCCCATCGTCCAACTCCCTCATTTTGCAGAGGAAACTGGAGCCCGGAGAGATGGCCCAAGATCCCACTAGCAGTACGAATTAGAGTTAAAATTTGAACTCTGATCCCTTGACTGCAAACTTAGTGCTCTGTCCACTGTACCATGTTGCCTCTCTTATTCTCCCCCTTTTTGAAGAGGACGAAGTGGAGGTTCAGAGAAATCAACTGAATTATCCAAAGTCTTATAGCTAGAAAGGGGCAGAGCTAGGACCCTGAACCCAGATTTTCCCATTCTCTGTCTGGTGGTTGTTCCTTTACCCACTAGAGGAAATTGAAGTTAAAAAAAACCCCATATAGTTTGAGCCGTTAGACCTTTGTCTCAGAGTGTTAGAGGGATGTGGCCATAGACTGGGCAGATACAGAACGAGGCTTGCTCCAACTCTGGTATCAACCAAAACAGTCACTTTTCTTGTCTCTTTAAAGAGGCTGTGAATACCACATGTCACTTGGTCACATCAGTGATTCCCCACATTTTCATTGTTCAAGGCACTCCTACACATGTTCTAATTCTGTGGCACCCCTAAATGGCACAGGGGGTTGGGGAAGCAGGAGAGACAGGGAAGTCTTTTCTTTTCTCTTGTGCTCTCTTCATTGTTCTTTTCTTTCATTGTTCTGACTTCTCTGAAGTCATTCTCTCATCCTCCTCCCCCATATACCCATTCAGCCTCTCCCCATGCTTTCCAAAGACTTCTCCATCCCATTTGGCTTCTTGTTGGGGGAGAACGGTAGGAGGGCTAAGGATGACGAATCCCCTCAAGCTATAGATAACCACAGTGACCTTAACCTGTAAGGAAGAGGGGGAGGAGGTATGGTAGAGAATTTTGATCACTGCCTCAAATTTCAAAGGTTTCCTCTCATCTTCTAAGAGGGATCTTGGATAACTGGCAAAGAGATTGGACTTTGGAAGTTGAGTATTAAGTCCCAGGACACAAGCTCATGGACCCTCACTCACATAAGTAGGCCTTGATTATGGAAGCCTGAACTTGGGGACATCTGGCTCCTGAGATTTGGAAATATAGAATGTAGCCTAACTCTGGTTTTCGTACGAGGAAGGAAGAAAATTTAGACATGTGCATATCTGGGTGCTCTTGGCCAACTAACAAATAAACATATGTGTATGACAACCACAAAGGCCAAAGTTGTCCCTTTGTCTCCTAGGAGTTGTCTGATGTCAAAGCTTCTCCCCTCCCCAATTCTCCCTTCCCTCCTTTTTATTTGTCATCATCCTGATCATGATTTACTTATTTTTAAGAAGCCAATAGTTACTTTTAATCTACAAAATGCCTGTGCTTTAGCCAGGACACCAGTGACAGAGCCAGTTTTTCTATCCCTCCCTAGGATCTGAGCTCTTAACTGTCTTGCATTTAGAAACCACGAGGATAATGAGCAGATGTTTTTCTAATAATGAGAAGATGTGCAGACGCTGACACATGAGCATAGTTTCCAATCCTTAAGTTAATTAGCAAGCTGGGAGCCCAGATAAATAAAGCTTTCCATTTCCTTTTCTGAAGTTTAGAGTATCTGATCTGGAGGCCCTCTCCTTCTTTCTCTCCTCCCTGCTCTCCTCCCTCCTCCTCCCCTTCCTCCTTCCTCTTTAATCCCCCCTCCAAGTTGACTGTTCAGTCTGTAGATTGTGTTGACCCCTTAATGCTGTTTCTTCCCAATGTTTCCTCCTCTCTCCTCCCCCTTCCTTTCTGCTTCTCCATTTCAGAATTTGAGAGAGGGACAGTATTTAAATTTTTAAGTGTCAGCTAATTTGTTTACTCAGAACTGGTTCATAAACAGCTTACCATGTCTGCCCTTCAAAGCTCTGGATCCCCTGATATGATTTAACATGCAGATCTTAAAAATTATAACCACAAAAACTAACTCAATTATTTTCATGTTGATCGTCCAGTTTGTGGGTTCTCTGCCCTCTCCCTCAGGTGATTCTCCTTCCTGGTCCTCTTGGCCACCATCCATTTTGTTGCTCCACCTTGACCTCTTCCAGATGTGGGGCAGAATATAAAGGGGTAGAAAACTCAATTTTGGCAATTTGTTAGTTACTTTTTTGGAAATCCTTATGAATGGAATATTCATATATCTGAGGTCTTGTCCTGGAGACAAGAAAGATGACCCAGCAAATTCTCTCTTAATTTTTCCCAGCCCTACCATTCCTGAATTTTTCTGTAGATTTTGTTCTGCATTTTGGAGCAGAGGTTTAACAAATTTGGTCCCTGTGCCGGTGGTATGTTTACTGAACATCCATGCCTGTTGCTAGCTGTACATTGAAACCAGAGACATGTGTTTTTAATAGACTTGTGAGTTTTATTTCTTGGTAAAAATAACATCATTCATACATCCTATCTAGGGAAAAATGAGAAGGGGTGTTTCAGGGGATCTATTTAACTCCTCTCCCCATGTGTCTGTTGTGGGAAACATTCTATGTTGCAGAGGGACTGGGACAGAATGACCCATGGCCTTATAATTTTGATATTCCTGACTTGTTCATGCGTGCTCTCTGTGGAAAAGGCTGCTAGTCACCGAATGGTTTCTGAGCCTTATCCAGACACACAAGTAGCATCAGCACCAGTATTAGCATCTCAGAATAGTAAGGACAATAACATTTCTATTTGTATACAGAAAACCTTTGCCCTATTTGGGAAGAAAGTTGGATGTAATAAATGATACAGCAGCATGGTATCATAGATACAGTGCTAATTGGGAAGGAAGGAAAACCTAAGTTCAAATCTCAACTCAGAAACCTACTTAGTGTATAATCCTAGGCAAGTCATTTAACTTGTTTGGGCCTCAGTTTCCTCATATGTAAAATGAACTAGAACTGGACTAGAAATGACCTCTGAGGTAACCTTCTAGCTTAAAGTCTATGGTCCCCTTTGACTCCTAAGTCAAAGAATCCCAGAAAAATTAGAAGAGATCTCAGATTCCAGCTGGTCTCCCTCATGCCTTAACAAGATGCACCCCCTACATTCTACCCATCAAGGAGTACCTTCATCCTTTTCTTGAAATCCTTTAGTCTTCCCCCAGCCTGCCAACGCAGCACATTCTCCTTTTGAATGTCGTTGCTAAGAATTTTTTTCTATAAACATGCCTAAATTTGCCTCTTTGCAACTTCCATTCTTTGCTTCTAAATTCTGTTCTGAGACCAAGCAGATGCTTTAAAAAATCATTTCACTTTTTTTTGGGTAAGTCTATCTTCTGTTGACTCAGATAAGGGAAAAGAGGAACCTTGTTCTGCTCCTTGGACCTTGGGATGGACTTGGGCAAGTAGATAAAACCCTATTATTTGTAAAAACTGATGCTAAAAGGGCTTATAATAGACTCCCCCCCCCCCCCCCCCGTTTCTATCTGAATCAACTGAATCATGTCACTTGTTTGCAGGCTTAATTTTTGTTTTTGCAATTATGCTTCACTTTACATAATGGAGGTTTTAAAAATTAATTATTTTTTCAATTAAGAAACATTCCTTTTCCCTGTCCCCCCTGCTTCCACCTCTCTCTGCCATTGGGGGGAAAAGAAAGGAAAAACCAAACCACAAAACCTTTGAAACAATTTTGCATAGTCAGGCAAAAATAATTCTTGCAGTGGCAATGTCTAAAAACTATTAATATCTCCACTGCACCCTGAATCCATTACCTCTCAGTCAAAAGGTTAGTAGCATGCTTCATCATCCATCCTCTAGATAATGGTTGGTCATTGTGTTGACTGGCATTCTTTTTCAAAGATGTTTGTCTTTGCAGTGTTGTTTTATTTTATGACTTGCATTGCTGGTTCTGCATACTTCATACGACATCAGTTCATACTAATCTTCCCAGACTTCTCTCAAACTCTATCACCTTCGTCATTTCTTACAGCACAACTGTATCCATTACATTTATGTACCATGATATGTTCAACTATTCTTCAATTGATCACTCCCTTAATTTCCAGTTCTTTGGCATTATGAAAGCAGTTCCTGCAAAGAAATGTTTTTATACCTTTTTTCCCTTTCCTTAATTTGACAAAGAAGTTTTTTTTTTTTTGCAAAGTTTTATAGGTTTATGAGAAGCAGCATGGAGGACTTGCCTGGAAGCCAAGAGAGTCTAGGTTAAAGGTCGGCCTCTGATGTGTGCTGACCCTGTGACCTTGAGCAAGTCTCTTAATCTCTGAGTGCTCTTGGTAACTGTCTAATAATATAAGTCATGGAGAAGCAGATTTATAGAAGGAATTCTCTCACTGAGAAATTTCCTTTACCAAAGAAATCAGGCATCTAAGCCTTATCTAATACAAGATTCCAATTTGGAAGGAAATTTAGATATCATTCCTTGGAAATAACAAAAGATTTGAACCCAGGTCTCCTGGTGAGCTGTTAAGTACAGTGAAGCATTCTTTTGTAAAGAGAACACTTACTTCCTAATTTACCTCTCCTGGGCAGCTAGGTGGTGTAGTGGATAGAGCACCAGTGCAGGAGTCAGGAGGACCTGAGTTCAAACTTCACCTCAGACACTTGACAGCTGGGTGACCTTGGGCAAGTCACTTAACCCTAATTGCCTCATCCTGGGTCATCTCCAGTCATCCTGATGAATATCTGGTCACTGGATTCAGATGGTTCTGGAGGAGAAGTGAGGCTGGTGACCTGAACAGCCCTCCCTCACTCAAAACAAAGTCAAGTGCATGGCATGGTCTTCTTCGGTAACGAAGGATGAACACACATCTCTCCTGAAAATGGAGATTTTTCATGTTCATTTCACTTGGATAAGTGAAATGTATATTGTAGGTTGTTGTTCAGTCCATCAATCATGTCTGACTCTGGCTCCAGAGGACAAAGTGAAGCTGGTGACTTTGTACAGTTCTCCTTCAGTTAAATCCAATTTACTTGTATGTCATGGCATCATCTCCCAGTCTTGGTCCTCTTTGAGAACAAAGGACAAGCAGTAACCTCTGTGAGTAGAAAAGGAGCTGCCTGCTAGGGACCGAACTTCCAGGTGTGCAACTCACCTTCCTTCCTCCCTCCCTTCCTCTCTCCTTCCTTTCCTCCCTCCCTCCCTCCTTCCTTCCTTCCTTCCTTCCTTCCGTTTCTTTCTTTTCTCTCCACATACCATATCACACCCTTACCTGCCAGTGCTCTGCCCAAAGGGAAGGTACAGTTTTTTGGGTTTTTTTAGGAAGGTACATTTTAATCTCTGAAACTTTTTGTTTAGTTTTGTTTTCTTCAAGACCAGCCTTAACCCCAATCACTCTAGTCCTAGATCAAGCTCTCCTTGGTCACTGTTTGGCCCTGAATTTGACTCAGAATGAATATAAATTCTGTTTTGGCCAGAAATCCTGAGAGTATTCCTCTCCCAGATCAATTTTTTTTAGAGGTCATTCTTTGCCTTGTTTTTTTAAAAACCATTTTATTTATTATTTATTTGTAGTTATCATTTATTATTTATTTATTAAGCCTTAATTACTGCATGGGCACTGCCTCAGTCAAATTGAGTCCTGTTAAAGATCTTAGCTGGAAAAGGACAAGGTCCCCCACAGGACCACTGGACCCAGATGGCTCCAGAGGAGAAAATGAGGCTGGTGACTTTACACAGCCCTCCCTCATTTAAATACAGTTCACTTATATGTCATGGCATCACTTCCCTGATGTCATGATCCTCTTCAAGAATGAAAGACAAACAGCATATCTGACTCTAGCACACCATGGACCAACGATCTGTGGGGTTTTCTTGGCAGAGATACTGGAGTGGTTTGCCATTTTTTTCTCCAGTGGATCCTTTCGTCAGACAATCAGAGTCATACAGCTAGGAAGTATATGAGGCTGGATTTGAAGATCCTTTTGATTCTGGGTCCAACACTCTATCCACTGAGCCAGCAGCTGCATCAAACCATTGTATACCCCTTCCTTATACTAAAGAGAGGTCAGATATCAGGTGGTACAGAAGAAATGGCCACTGAGCTTGAGCTCAAGTTGTATAAATTGGAGAGGCAAGACTCCAGAAAGCGTCTCAGAGAGCAATCCTTGTATTGATAGTATATAATTAAGTGCCCAAATGCATGGTACAGGAAATACAAGAACTACCTTTGTTTCCTCAACTCCTACTACAGTACCTGGCACATGATAGGTGTTTGATAAGTGTTTATTGAGTTGAATAAATAATGATGATGATGATTATAGGGAACATTTATGTGTATTTTTAATTAGGAGAGGTCAGGAAGGAGAGCCATCAGTTTGAAGAAGAGGTGGGCCTTCAAAGGGAGGACTGAAAGAAAGGATACTTACATCAGGTAGAAAGGAATGAGGCTGGAATTCTAAGCTTTCAGAATCGTGCTCCCAAGGCAGGAAGTTTGAGTGTGTTTGGAGGGACCCAGGAGAGTGAAGCACTTCTGGGAGGACCTCGTAGAGACCTGCCTGACTGATCCTGAGGATGTTCTACTGGGGAGTAGTGGGTGATAAGTTTGAATAGACATGGGGTTTATTTAAAGCAAGGCACACCTACAGTTCACTTAGCAAATTCTTTTCTTTCCTCTCATAGATAATGCAAAGATAATTTTTTACCTTGTGAGCCTGAATTATCACCACATATGTAATTTCAGGGCTAGAAGTGACCTTAAAAGTCATTTAGACCAGCTCCCTGATTCAAAGTCCCAATTACAGAGCTTTGACTATGGCATTTATATCAGACTGTAACAATTCTTGGCTTTTCCTTGCCTACCTCCTCACTCGATTTCCTTGCCTACCATCTCCTTGTTCTCTGCTGCTATCGAGATGACCTATTCCAGTGGAGAAGTTAAAAATGCAGGCACAGGAAGGGGGTGGGGTAAGGACAAACTCAGTTCACTGAGCCACATTGTCTATCCTACACTTATGGGATCTGGGCTTAACCAACAAACTGCTTATGGGAAATGAGGGAGCCTTCTGGGTGCGCCACGTGGCTTAGCATCGCTGGGTTCAGAGCCTGACCCTTATCTCTTTTTTTTGGGAATGTTCTCTGGTTGTGGAGATTATTCTATCCCTGGTCATGTACCCTTCAACTCCAATTGGGGTTTGGGGTGGAGAGAAATCCTAGTTCAGCTTTATTTGTGGTAAAGGAGGCAGGGATTTTTAAGCAATGGTTCTATATTTGTAAAGTTGTCTGCCAGGTCAACAGTCAAAGGACAATTTTGAGTTCAACTTGAGATCAGAGAAAAAGGTCCTTAGCTCATAATTCCTTTGTCTAGCATTTGAGGAACTCAGTCTGTTCCTCTTTCTAGCCTGAGTTTTTCCAAAGTTGATATTTATGGGCCTCCATAATGGAGGTCAAATAAGTGTGTTGTGTGTGTGTATTTGAAATAAAATAGTAGGGGATACTTGAAAGGTTTTCAAACAGCTAAAGAGATTGCTGGATTAATTTTGTTCTATCTTTTAATAATTGAATTTTTGGAGAGGCTCTAAGAAAAACGTGTATGTGTGTATGTATGTGTGTGTGTGTGTATGTGTATGTGTGTGTGTGTGTGTGTGTGTGTGTGTGTGTGTGTGTTTTAAAGGAGTTATCAATGACTGGAACAAAGGAGTTTTCAATGAAAGATAACTTTTTGACTCAGCTGCTGCAAAAGCTATTAAATGGATCCAATTCCTTTCCTCTTTTATTTTCCTTTTTTATTTTTTTAAAGGCTGCCTGCTCCAGGGACTAAGGTATGGGAGTGACTGTTGTTCTGAGCTTGTGGAATGTGCCCCTTTGGACACGTTTGGACATATTTGGAGGAAATCAAGAATGCATAGGCCAAGAATAAACTCAGATTGCAAACACTCTTTTATAATCATATACGTGTACAGGTGTATAAAAATCAATGAGCACATTTATCCAGTGCAATAAATTCTAAACAATTCTTTCTTAAGGTACTTGATTCAGTGAGAAAATGCACAATCCCTGAGGTGATCACTAAGGTACACCAGCTACCTACAGCTCTCAGTAGCCAGGACAGTCACGGGGATGCGGGAAGGCCAGAGATAACTCACTGCCTTTCCTTTCTTGTCCCTTGTGTTTAGCCAGCCTGTTTTCAGGGTGCACAGCATCTGACCATCCATCTTCTCTGAGGCTAGAACCGAAGAAGATCTTGTTAGTTATTCCCAGAGATGAATCAGCCAACCACATTTAATGAATTTCTTTTCTCTTTCTTTCTTTCCTTCCTTTTTTCTCTCTTTTTCTTCCTTCCTTCCTTCTTTCCTTCCTTCCTTTCTTTCTTTCCTATGTAAACTTTTATTCATTTTAAACTTAAATACAAATTGAGAAAAGAAAAAACATTGCCATGTACACAGCAGAACATAAGAGAGGAGTCAAGATAAAACAATTAACTTCCATTTCAAGAAGACCTATGTAATTAAAACCACACCTTGTTTTCAAAGCTACCCAGCTTTCCTTTGCTTCCTTCTAGGTTTTCTTCTGTTCTCTGTTGCACACTTTTTACTTTATTTGATAAGTTTCTTATGAGGAGAATTACATGTGCTGACCATGTTAGGATGCTTACTGCTATCCCTCTGTGCCATGATGGGGCCAGGAAGTAGCGATGACCATGAAAGTCATAAGGTCATAGATCTGGCACTGGGAGAGATCTCAGACACCACCTATTCCAAGCCTACCATTTTACAGCTAAGAAAACTTAGGCTCTAGGAGCCCAAGGTGGCAGATGGCAGTAAGGCACAGAGGGTAGGTCATAGAATTTGGACCTGGGTCATCAGACTCTAGAACTAACACTGTCTACAATAAAAGGGACTTCCGCCCCTTAGCGGCAGTGAGTTTTTGATTGCACCCAGGAAGAGAGCCCTTACGATCCTAGGCTTTTAATCTGTGAGTGGGGAAGAAGAGGGTGTTAATAATATGTCTTTGGGAGTTTGGGTGAGCCTTTATAGAAAGAAGTTGACTAGAAGAGGAGATGAGAAATCTAGAATGGGGGGTGGAGGAATGAGGATGCCCCCATGGCAGCATCTTGCTAAGGGACTCCTTGTTGGGTTCCCTCTGTATCTTTCCCCTTCCACATGCTCATTCCAGCTTCCTGATTCTCTGCTGGGATAGGAAAAGGGGAGAGAACCAAGGAAGCAGCAGGGAGACTGGGGTGGGGGGATCAGACACACAAAGTAGTTTGTATGAATTTAGGAAGGAAGCAATTAAATTAAAGGAAGGAAAAATTATAAAGTGCCTGCTGTGTTCCAGGTACTGTGGTACTGCGGTACTGCGTTCCAGGTACTGTGGTGCTACGGTACTGCGGTACTGTGTTCCAGGTACTGTGGTGCTGCGGTACTGTGTTCCAGGTACTGTGGTACTGCGGTACTGTGTTCCAGGTGCTGCGGTACTGCGGTACTGTGTTCCAGGTACTGTGGTGCTGCGGTGCTGCGGTACTGCGGTACTGTGGTACTGCGGTGCTGCGGTACTGCGGTACTGCGGTACTGTGTTCCAGGTACTGTGTGCAGTGCTGCGGTGCTGCGGTGCTGCAGTACTGTGTTCCAGGTACTGTGGTACTGCGGTGCTGCGGTGCTGCGGTACTGTGTTCCAGGTACTGTGGTACTGCGGTGCTGCGGTACTGTGTTCCAGGTACTGTGGTGCTGCGGTGCTGCGGTGCTGCGGTACTGCGGTACTGTGTTCCAGGTACTGTGGTACTGTGGTGCTGCGGTACTGCGGTACTGTGGTGCTGCGGTACTGCGGTACTGTGTTCCAGGTACTGCGGTACTGCGGTGCTGCGGTGCTGCGGTACTGCGGTACTGTGTTCCAGGTACTGTGGTACTGCGGTGCTGCGGTACTAATAAGCCTTTTTACAGATATTTCTCATTTGAACCCTGTGAGATAGGTACTATTATTTTACCATTGAGGAAACTGAGGCAAACAGAATTTTAATGACTTGCCCAGGTTCATACAGCTAGCATTTCTGAGTCAGTGTCATAGTTACATATTAAAGTTTCTGATCATAGTTTCACACTTGAACTCAGGTCTTCCTGACTCCGGTCCCAGGGCGCTGTCCATTGTACCACCTACTTACCTTAAGGTAAATCCCAGCTTCATCTGTGTATTCCGATCTAGCCTGGGGGCCAACACTTTTGACTGCATGGAGGGCCATGACTCCTTCTGACTGATGGCAGGAAGACTGAGTGGCCTCTGTGTACCAGTTCATTCTGTAAAATGAGACGCTCATGGTGTTTTAGAGCCAGGTGGGGTCTTAGAGATCATCTTGCCCCATGCTCTCATTTTACAGATGAGAAAACTGAGGCAGGAGAAAGGCAGAAGATCTTGCCTGAGATCACGGAGCCAGGATTTTGAATCCAGGTTCTCTGAATCTTTAAGGCTTCTTCTGGATCTAGCGGTCTGTGATTTCCTTGTCCGGAGCCCATGGCTGTCTTTGTAATTCTCCAGCTGCCTGTGGGACTAGAGCAGAGACTCTGGGATGAGCTGCGGGCCTGGCTGGGTGGACTTCTTGCTGATCTGAGGCAACAAGTTCTCCATTCATGAGCATGAGTAACGATACATAAGCCCTGTAACAGTTACTTCAAGGAACTTAGTCTCTGAGGGAGAAAACAAACCCATGCCCATTGTATTTATTTTTCCCTTTTAAAACCAGGCACTACTTGGAACTTTTGTGAATTGTGATGTCCGTGATTAACTTTCAGTTCTTAAGAAACTGTACATGCCCATTTGGAAGAAAGTGTAATGGTAATTTACATTTATGCAGTGCTTTCCAGTTAGGAAAACTTCTACATATTCTGATTTGACCCTCACAGTAGTCAGGCAATGCAGGGTTATTATGAGGAGTAGTATGGTATAAGGGAAAAAATACTGAACCTTAGTTGGAGGCCCAGTTCTGTATTTACTCACTGTAAGTCACTGGACCTATTTGTGCCTCAGTTTCCAAATCTGTAAAATGGGACTATAATGAGACATGCTATCTACTTCACAGGATTGTTGCAAGGAAAGTGCTTAATAGAGCACCGTATAAATAGACACTGTTACAACCATGTACATCATAAAGATGAAAAAATTGAGACTCAGAAAGGTAACCTACTCCAAATCACATAGCTAATGTGCAGCTTGGGCAGCTAGGTGGCACAGTAGATAGAGCGCCAGGCCTGGAGTCAGGAATACTTCCTGGCCTCAGAAACTGTGTGAACTGGGCAAGTCACTTAACCCTGTTTGCCTCAGTTTCCTCATCTTTAAAATGAGCTGGAGAAGGAAATGGCAAACTGCTCCAGTATCTTCCCTAAGAAAGCCAATGGGGTCATGAAGAATCATATATAACTGAAAAACAGCTGAGCAGTAACTATATGGCTGGCTACTTCTTGAATATGGTCATTTTTACCTCCCAGTTCTAGAACTTTTTTTTTTTTTTGCTATAGTAGAAGGGCTGGAATAACGTCTGCTCTAGTAACGATTTCCAGAACTTCCCTGGCTTGGAAAGAATGATGCCTTCAAGCCTGCATTCTGGCTTCAGTGTTCCGTTTGACCATGTCATGGTGAAGGGACATCTCACAGGGAATCAGCAGGGAGTCCCATCCAGTGAAGCATTCAAGGGTACGGCTGAGCTAAGTCTGGTTGGCGGAGCAATGCTTGGGGAAGCAGGTTTGGAAGCCATTCAGTTCTGATTCGCCACATGTGACCAAACACCTCAAGAGTTAATTATGTTTAGATGCCAGGTGTTTCAGGAGGCTGAGTCAGCCTGCTACCCCCTGTGTCATCAAGCCCCTTGGCTCTTCTGGATGGATGTAGTAAACACCCACAGCTCTTTGTCAGAGCCAAGAGGGAACCTTGGTTCTGTAATCAGGCTACTTCTAGTCTCTAGAATTCCCAGCCTGGACCAGTCTTGCCCCATTGTTTGGCCTCACCCACTCCCTGGCCTTTCCTCACACCTGGAACTGAGTTGGCTCCAGGGACCTTGCCAGTGGATTTTCTTGTTCCAGAGTTCAGTGTGATGTCACACCAGATGGGCAGTCACATCTATTTATCTATTTATTAACTAGTTTTTTATTTTTTCCCCCAATTACATATCAGGACAATTTTTAGCATTCATTTTACAGGATTTTGAGTTCCAAAATTTTCTTCCCCCCTCCCTCCCTTCCCCTCTTCCTAAAAGAGGTTATACATGTGCTATCATGCAAAACATTTCCATATTAGTCACAGTTGTGAAAGAAGACACAGATCAAAAGGAAAAAGAAAACCATGAAAAAGAATAAAGCTAGTGAAGAGAAAATGTGCCTTCAGAGCCCATCAGTTCCATATCTAGATGTAGATAGCATTCTTTTTCGTGAGTCCTTTGTACTTGTCTTGGATCAGCATTGCTGAGAAAAGCTGAGTCATTCACAGTTGATTGTCACACAATGTTGCTGATACCGTGTCACATCTATTTATTCTCCCATTTGTAGTATCATAGGATTGAGAGCTGAGAAAGACCTTTGAGTTCATCTCTTTCCATAACATGGTGCTTCTTCTCTCAACAGACTGTGCACATGTAATACTGTATATTATAGCTGTGTTGATTTTGTCTTATCCTTCTATATGACTGTGATCTCCATGAGATGAAGAATTGTCTTTGTTTTTGTGTTGTGCAGTTGTTTCAGATTCTTCCTAACCCCATTTTGGGTTTTCTTGGCAAAAATTACTTAGTGGCTCAGCTGCTTTTCAGTTATATATGATTCTTCATGACCCCACTGGGGGCTTTCTCAGGGAAGATACTGGAGCAGTTTGCCATTTCCTTCACCAGCTCATTTTAAAGATGGGGAAACTGAGGCAAACAGGGTGAAGTGGTTTGCCATTTCCATTTCCATTTTACAGATGAGAAAACTGAGGTAAATGGGATTGTAAGTGTCTGGCCCAGGGTCGCACATTTATTAAGTGTCCAAAGCCAGATCTGAACTCAGAAAGATGAGTCTTCTTGACTCCAGGGCCAGTGTTCTTATCCATTGCACCAGCTAGTGCCCCGAATTGTCTTATTTCCCTTTCATCACCTAGCACAGAGCTCAGCACAAGGTCTGGGTCTCCTGGATACTTCTTGAATGAATGAATAAATGACTCATATCAAGCCTCCCAACACAACTGCCCAGATATGGAACTGGATAGGTGGCCAGTGTGACAACCAAACCCTTGATTGCTTGCTTTTCTGTACCAGTTAGGCTGGTACATCTCAACAAAAAGAGATTTGGTTGGGTCTTTGTTTGTTCCTCTCTGGCTTCACTGCAGTTCCTATGTTGCTCAAATGATTGCTGTCTATAATTCTTTGGATTTGACTTTTTTCTTATGGTTATGAATCAGTTTGCAATTTCAAAAATGGCCCTAGGGTTAGTCTTTGAGAATCGGTAATCAGGAAGTGAAAGAGAATGCTGATAGCATGGAAAGTAGTGTGGGAAGTGATGGGGGAGAAGGGGAGGTGGAAGGGGAAGCCAAAGGCTCTCTGTGAGACCTTGGACAAAACTAGACATCGAACATCTCCGAGCCAGCTCTCCACCTGCCTTGTGGTGTGGAAGATTCATGTTTAGTGACAAAATGGGAAGTCCTGGAAGTTTGAGTCCTCTCTTTGCCATGCTCAAGCTGTGCATCTCTGGGCAAGCCTTTTACTTTCTCAACCTCAGTTTCTTCATCTGTAAAATAGGGGTAATACTTATACTAATTTCCTCTAAGGGGGGCCATAGTGATCAGATAAGATGGTGTATGTAAAGCGCTTGTCCCTGTGTAAGGATGAGCTGGTCACATTAGTAGGGATTGGGAACTGAACCTAGGCTCCTTTGGTATTGGGAACCCCTTGTTGAGGAATTTCCTCTTCTCATTCAAGTTGGTACCTTTGCTGCCACTCTCATTAATGTTAACATCAATGTTTATGTCTCAAACGCCTAGAGCTCCTTACATGGCATGTAGAATTTCACTCTTGACAAGGAGGTTTAGGTCAAATTCAAAGACAGAGCTATAATTAAACTCACTTTCTTGGGTCACTTTATTGCTGTTTTTATAGATTTAATGTGTGTGGGCAGGTCAACTTTTGCAGAAATTTAAGGCTAAAAGGGGTGCGCATCTTCTCTCTAGTTCTTTTGACAAGTACAAAATAACCTTTATGGAAACTAGGATGGGAGGTGGTGTGGGGGTGGGAGGACAAACTCAATTTTAATACTGTTTCCCCAATTTGTCAGTGACCTGTGATTTAATTGGTGAGGGAACTCTTTCTACCTGGAAGGTGACCCAGGCTTAGAGAAACTCAGGGACTTATCCATGGTCACTCAGCTAACAAGTGTTCAGGTATTTGAACTCATCCCTGAATCCAGTACAGAAAACATTCGCTATACCATGCTGCCTTGTTACACTTTATTATTGGGCAGTCTTTGGGGTATCTGGCTCCCTTTCTATCCTGTCTGCCCTTCGGAATAGAGACCTTTATAACTATTTCTGTTAGAGAGACTTTTTCCTTCCCTGAAGATAAATACACTTGAAATGAATACCTTCAATGGTTTGGCTTCTATAATAACTGTGTGACCTTGAGCAAGTCATTTAACCTTGTTTGCCTCAGTTTCCTCATCTTGTAAAATGAGCTGGACAAGGAAATGGCAAACTACTCCAGTATCCCTGCCAAGAAAATCCCAAATGGGGTCACAAAGAGTCAGGCATGATTGAAACAGCTGAACAATAACCAAAATGGTCTTTAAGTTGTTCAGAGTCCTTTCTAGTCTAGTGATTCTGTGTTTTTTCAGGAATACTGCACAGTTCACAGTAATCCAGACGACCAGAATGGGTTTGTTTTGGGATTTTTTTTGCAGCTCAAACAATGATGGATGTTTAGTGTAGTCTACAAAGTTCTGTAAGGTTCTGAAAATGCCATCAGCGACTCATGAAAGAACACTGGTTATTTTCTGTCTCATTTTACTTTTTAAGTGGATTTTGTTGTACCGTTCTTTGAACACTGGTCATCTGAGCAAGGTAGATGTGGAAAAACTCAGTTGCCTGGATAACTAATTAATCTGAACACTCCTAATCATTGACTATTTTGGATAACTAGGAGTCTGTCTTTCTGCTTGGTAGGTCAGAACGCAACAGGGCATAGTGGAGAGCTCAGTGAATTGAGAATCAGGGCTCTTGAACTCAGACCTAACTCTGCTATTGATTACCTAGGGGCCCTTGAGCAAATTACTTCAACTTCCCCATGACTCAATTTCTTCATCTGAAAACTGAAGGGTTGGGCTAGATCAGGGGTGGCAAGTATGATTCTCTATAGATACCATTTGAACCATATTAAAATACAATTGGGAAATATTTAACCAAATAAATAAAAATATATTAGAACTTAGAAAATGTTAATATGTTGTTTTCTAAGTCAACATGCAGCCTGCAGGGATCCCTATGTATATAGTTTGGGGACTTTGTTTCTGAGTTTGATGTCAATGGACTAAATGATCTATCTCCCCTTTCTAAATCCCCCTTTTAAAAAAAATTTAAAAATCTCATTTTAAAACAGGAATTATAGAAGGGTAAATCTGAGACTGCTCCTTTCATGTCCATTGATCTCTTGAGTTGTGTGACTTTAGGTAAGTCACTCCTGAGGGTAATAAACTTTGGCTTTAATTGATCAGCTTTTGTGTGTCCAGTCCTGTGCAAAGTACTACAAGGAGGTTTGAGATAAACACATACTCTTTTTTTTTCTGCAACCATGCTCTCCTCTATGGAAACTGCTGTGTGTGAAATGTCCTCTTTCCCTCTGAGTGCAGTCTTACTCTCCCCACCCAGATTCAAGACATCACAGTCCTTCCCTCCCACCCCCCCCCTGCCGTCTTCTACCAGGTATTGTGGTAATTCATCAGTTAATCTTCATAAAGTACTTTAAATTGCTTGGAAGGAAAGGGCTGTTAATGAGTGGTTATTGAATATTTACTCACATTAATAATACTAGGTTAAGGGTTTATAGGGTGCTGTGTTTCCCTAAAGAGTTCCGGGTAGTGATTTTCACCCTCTTTAAATCATCTCCCATTTATTTCCTGCCACAGAAAGGAAAAGGTTCTATTAATTGCTATTTAAAGTTTCTAGAAGTAGAGGAAGCACACCAGGGCACTGAGCGAACCTCTAGGGAGAATTTCCAAGAGGAATACAGAATGCCAAAGCATGACGGGGTTTGCCACCTGTCCTGGTGGAGGGAGCTCCTCCCCCAGTGATGAGATAATAAATCCCCTGTATTTACGTCACAGTCATTTCTGAATATATTCTCCACCCCTCCCCACACACGGAGATCTCCACAATTCCGTAGAGCCAGCGGTGATACTTGGGCCATGTCTGACAGTAGGCACAGGATTCTACCTCTGTAGGCCCTCCTAAAGGGAGGCACTGCTCCTCCTCATCTATCCTTCAGGGCTAACGTAGTCATTACGGTCACTCAGAATTCAGCTTCCCTTCAGCGGCTTCCTAGGGGCCGCTTGTGTGTGTTACTTTCCTCCATTTCCCATCACTTCACACAAGTGTTGCCATCTTTCTCTGAATTTCTCTTAGTTGTTATTCCTTCTGGTGCAAGGATGTTCCATTACATCCACGTTCTACAATTATTTCAGCCATTCTGTCAACTGTTTTGAGAGAGAGAGGAATGAAGCACAGAGAGATCAGGGGACTTGCTACCAATCACATCTTTGGACAGAACTTTGAGTGCGAGCTCCTGGATGCCCATAGTTCTAGTCGTTGTCACTTTCTTCCTCTTCCTCTTCTTCTTCTTATCCCTCTTCCTCTTTTTTCTCCTCATCTTCTTCCTCTCCTTCCTCTTCTTCTTTCTCTTCCTGTTCTTCTCCTCCTCTTTCTTCTTTTTCTTCTCCTTCTTCTCTTCCATCTCCTCCTCCTCCTTCTCTCTCTTCTCCTTCTACACACACAGACACACAGACACACACAGAAGTTTAAAGAAGGTGGGTGGTGGAAAGTGGGGGGATGAGATTCCAGTTCCTTTTTGACCGCTTCACAAAATTCCAGCCCACTGGGTAATTCAGTGCAGCTGGCACCATTCGCTTTTCAGGGCATCCTGAAACAGGAATAGTGAGGATATAGGCCCAACATTCCCCAAGACTTGGCCACCCAGAACTTAGCTTAACCACCCACAGTCCTTCAACCTTTCCAATGCTCTGTAATCCTCAGGAAGCTAACTGATCCAGATAAAGTATACAATAAAGGATCTCTGTGAGTCTCAGACACAGTTATGAGTGGGACAGAATTTTCCTTTGATCCAATCATGACCCCTTTCTTCTGTCTTCAGCACCCTCCGCCAGTGCCTGCCTGCTTTTTTGGTTTTCCTAGTCTCCTTGAAACTCGATAGGCAAAGTTCATTCCCATCATAGTATTAGGGATTGGATGTGTTACCCCTCCCAGGGTCATTTGTATACTGAAAGGACCACAAGGAAAGGGAAATGTTTAGTATAAATGAATGGTGACATTTGAGGCATCTCTCAGACCATGTTGCATATCCCACTCTAAAACCTAGGTTCAGTGGTCTCTAAGTTCTGGTCCAGCTCTAAATCTATGATCCATGATGAATGTATAATCTATATGAATATGGGTGCGATGTTGTTATGTTTGGGGTCATCAATGGTGTGTGTGTGTGTGTGTGTGTGTGAGAGAGAGAGAGAGAGAGAGAGGGAGAGGGAGAGGGAGGGAGGGAGGGAGGAGGGGAGAGAGAGAGAGAGAATAATTAGTGACACAACTGTATAGATGGAGGGGTGCGGAACCTGCAGCCTCAAGGGCCTTCTTGGTCCTTGGGTGCAACCTTTTGACTGAGTCCAAGTTTTATAGAACAAATCCTTATATTAAAAGGATTTGTTTTGTGAAGTTTGGATTGGATGCACTTGAGGACCTAGAGGGCCACATGTGGCCTTGAGGCTGAACGTTCCCCACCCCTCATGTAGAGGCATAGATTGTTAGTTAATATGAGTTAGTGACAGTGTATTTGTGTGCCAACCCTGATCAACTAGATGGGGTATTTTGGATCTCTAGGGTGTGGAGCCCTGGAAGGTTTGAATTGCAACCCTGGCTAGGGAGCTTGAAAAGAGTCAGAATTAAAGCAGCAGATGGAGGCAGGAACCCCTGACGTGCAGTCAGTAGGTGAGACCGAGGCATGCTGGGTCTCTGCTGATTCTTATATAGGGACAAGGATGACAAGCTCCAGCCATTGTAAGTTATTTGAACGGTCACCTTCTGAGCCTCCGGGAGTCTGTCTGGGGGCATCGGAGAGCACCTGGGGTTGGAGAGGAGTGGCTTGCAGAGTGTTTGCGTGAGTCCGAATCAGTACTCTCTGTTCCTGGATCATGCCTTACACTGTCCAACTTCCGAGGTGACTTTGTTTTCTTCCTTTGTTGTTGATTTACACTTGTGGTTGACTGTGACCTCATGGACCATATAACATGCCAATATTGGCCGTGGAGTTTTCTTGGCAAAGATACTGGAGTGATTTGCCATTTCCTTCTCTGGTGAATTAAGGCATACAGAGGTTATGTGATTTGTCCAGGGTCACACAGCTAGGAAGTATCAGAGGCTGGATTTGAACTCAGGTTTTTCTGACTCCAGGTCTCCAGTTCTATTCACTGAGCTGCCTAGCTGCCTCCTTTATTAGGTTCTAATGCCCTTCACTTCATCTTTGCTGGTTGAAATCCTCCACATCCTTCAAAGAGCAGTTTGCATTTCTTTCCTCATGAAAGTATACCTAATCCATCCTCCTTCTCCTAGCCAGAACTGCTTTCCTCCTCCTTGGAATCCCTGTAGCATTTACTACACAAAGAAATAGGTTCCATCCCATGCACTTGTACAGGTTAACTCCAAAATCTTAGGACAGTTTTCCACTATTAAGCTTAAAGTTGCCCTAAGATTTTTGGGACATCCTTTGTGTTAGCCCTTGGAACCATATCATTGGGATTTCTTTTGCCTTCACCTTCCTCATACTGGGCCAAAGAAGCACAGACTGGGTTGGTTTGTAAGGTCCTAGAGATGGGGAGGAAAAAAAATAGTTATGTGTGCATTTATACATATATATGTAAAATACATATACACACATACACACTCACGCACACATGCTCCTCTGGCCTGAAGGATGAAAGACATTGACCTATTTGGAATGGTCTTGCTCTGACTAGTCCAGTAATCCAATGAGGAGGAACTCATTTTAAATTTGAGTTGGGAAAAAAGAAAAAAGGTTGTAGAGGTTAATCTTTTCTGTGACTGAGTTCTTAATCTAGGCATAGACCTTCCCTTTCCAGACAGTAAACATGTCATGTCTGCCAGATGAGACAAATGGGAAAACAGAAACAGAACGTCTACTGAAAACCTGTGTTACAAAAAGTGATGCCAGCGGGGTTTAGCATGGAGTTAATCCACATGGTGGAGGAAGCCAGATGGCGTTATGCTATGTGGCGTTCATGTGCTAGGGAAGTGTGACATTTCTATTGGTTCCTGAAGGGGAATACTTTGTGGACTGGCATTATTTGAGATGAGCCTTTCCTGTGTCCCATTCCCTCTGAACCCTGCATGCTACTAATGTGATGATAGGTAACTTTCCTAGGTAGGGTCACATCTACCTTTCCACAGTGATTACATGGAAACACAAACCTTTAACCTGGAGGAGAGACTTGAATTCTCTCACAGGGCCTTGGACACAGGAAAAGAGAAGCTTCTTGAGGACAGGTAATGTTTTGGTTTTGTCTTTGTGTCTTCCTCACCTAGTGTATAACACCTGTCATATATCAGGTGCTTAATAAATATGCTTGTTGATTAATGAATGTACTCAATATCTCTTGACTTCTTTTAGTGGCTAGTGGCAGGTTTGAGGGGGGCATTGTTGGGGACTTTTTTTAGAGGGAAGGGGAAATTCCTTCAGTGGCCTTCAGATCGTTTCCATTGAACAGTTAACAGCAGTTTATGCCATCTGAGCAGCACTAGGCCAGTTTCAATTATTACCCATATAAGATCATTGGGCAGATAGATAGTGCAGTGGATAGAGTGTGGGACCTGAAGTCGGGAAGATTCATATTTCTGAGTTCAAACTCAGCCTCAGACACTTACTAGCTGTTTGACTCTAGACCCTGTTTGCCTCAGTTTCCTTATCTGTCAAATGATCTGGAGAGGAAATGGCAGATCAGTCTCAGTACCTCTGACAATGAAATGCCAAATGGGGTCAAAAAAGAGTCGAACTTGACTGAGAAACAACTGAATAACAAAATATGATTATAGATGTAGAGCTGCAAAGAACCGCAGAGGATATATAGTTCAGTTACTTTTACAGATGAAGGGAGGATGATGTGACTTTCCCCAAAGTCATGAGGAATGGTAATAGCTCTCCATCCCCTTACATGAAAATACAAACTTCAAACTGAAGCTCGCCAATACCCTTCCTGCTGTTATGAGGTATATGCTACCCTCACAGAAGTATGAGAGGAACCCCCAGCAGAAAATGCTATCAAAGCTTGGAGTTTCTCTTCAGCCGTGGATTTAAATATAGACCGACATGCTCTCCACCAACTCATGCAAAACACCAGGGTGACCCACAACTACATCTTCCTACACATACTAAGAAAAATCTCTTGGGTTTGTTCATCTCTAACCCAGATGTGAAGGTGTGAGGTTTATTCTTCAGGCTGCCTGGTCTCTGTATCAGAGAAGCCAACACTGTAGATGTTACCCTTTAGGCAGTGTGCCTGGTGTGAAGTGTTGGGAGCCCAACTCTAGGCACTCCCCTGGGAAGATTAGAAGTCAGGAAGAAGCTCAGCCAGGACAATTCAGTTAGGCCGTGGATCTGATAGCATCTGTCATACTCTAACTCTGGTACATGCTGCGTGTAGGCTGTAGAACAGCATGAACCGTGACCCCAAGATGACCCAGATATCAGTGATTCTACCCCTCCCTCCACCATCCTTGCTGCTTAGAGATTAGCACTCAGTAGAAAAGGTATTGGATTTGGAGCCAGAAGACCTGGGTTTGAATCTGCTACTTACTACTTGTGTGACCTTCGGGCTGAGGCATTTTGACCCAGAGGTTAGTGGGACATCCAAGGAGCACAGACTATTCATATCTCAAGCCACCTTTTCCATTAGATTGTGAGTTTCTTTGAAGGCAAGGATTGTTTTTGCTTCTTTGTATCCCCAGAGTTTAAGGGGGTTGGGGTGTCCTTTTTCGTTGTTGCTGATTAGTTGTGTCCAACCTCGTTAGGGATTTTCTTGGCAAAGATACTACAATGGTTCTATCATTCCCTTCTCCAGTTCATTTTACAGATGAGAAAAGTGAGGCAAGCAGGGTTAAGTGACTTGCCCAGGGTCACATGGCTAGTCAGGGGGATCTGAGGCTGGATTTGAAGTCAAAGGCTTAGCTGGACACATATTTATTGACTGGTATTTATGCTTTAAGTGACCAGCAAGCTAGTAATTTATCAAAGGTTTGACCCTGGATCATATAAGTCTCTAGAGCTTCTAATCTTATTGCCTTTTTAAGGAAAAACTAGCTTCATCTACATGGTAGGAACTTTCCAGTCTGAGAAGTAACATTGAGGGAAAACTTTTCCTTGCAGTTAGGTGGGATATGATGGGTAGGATAGGTTGGCACATATGTAAATATGCTGACTGTCCTTCTTTTAGAATTGTCAAGAAGAATCAATTCTTTCCTGGTTACCAGCCATTGACAGCACCACTCCCTGTAAGGGGTCAAGGCTGGTGAGAAATTTGTCTTTTTCCAGGCAGCACCTAGAGAGGCCCCAACCATTCATGGATGTTTTGAGGAGCTTTTTGGCTCAAGATGATGAGCCTGATAACTAAACGAGTAGAACTTGGAGGATGTAGAGAGTGAGCAGATGCCATTTGATGATGATCTAGTCTATAGGAAAGACTAGGAAGTTGGGAGTGTTCATCAGTTAGGAGATCTGCTCTCTGCTTGCTTGGTAAGTGATCAAAGTTAAGATCTTTCCCCTGTAGTTTCTCTATCTATGGAAAAACAATAACATGACTTTATGTTTATATTCTGCTTCCCTAACTAGCTTGTAAGCCCTTTGAAGACAAAGCCCATGTCTTTATAATGCTAAGACCTACCATAGTTCCTCTCATGTCATGGTCCCTCCATAGATGTTTGATGGACTTTTCAGGGAGCTTAAGCTGACTTGGGCCTTTCTTCTGACAGTTTAGGGTTGATGTTGGAATAAAATGAGACACTTATAGGTCATTCAACAGTTAGCAAAAAGCCATAGAGAAAAAGAATATTCATTAAGAGTATTCAGAGAACCCTTTAAGTTGATGCATTCGAGCAGTTACCTATTGTGATGTACCCACGAAGCATCAAAATGCCTCCTAGTGCTCTTCTGCTATAGGCGGTATAGTATAGGAAATAGAGGGCTAGCTTTGGTGGAAGGAAGACTGAGAGGTTCAAACTTTGCCTCTTACACATATTAGCTGTGTGAACACAAGCAAGTCACCAAACCTTGAGTACCCCCCCAAAAAATCTTTAACACTAAGTTGAATTTCTGATTTATAACTCAGGGTTTTTCCATACTGAGAGTTTGTACACTGATGAAATCATAAATTTGGACAAATTAATTAATAACCCTTGTTAGTTTCTTATAAAATATTTTTCCATTAAGTTTTATTTTCAAATAAAGATTATTCGCCTTTTCTTTCACCTTCTCCTCCCACTGAGAATGCAACTCTCACTAAGGAAGCACAAAAAGCAAAATACCCTTTATAAACATATATAGTCAAGCAAAACAAAAATTCTCATTGGCCATGTCTAAAAGTACGTCTCAATCTGTGTTCTGAGTTCATTACCTCTTTGTCAGCATATTTCATTATGAATCCTCGGGAATTATTGATTTGTTATTTTGTTGATCAGATTCCCCAGGTTTTCTTTCTTCATATTTAAATTTTTTTAAAATTATTTTAATCAACCAAGATCAGCCTTCTCATCCTCTGACCTTTCCCTGACTCCCTCACCTCCCTGCCAATGAGAACACAAGACAAGCAAAATTTATTACACATATGAATAGTCAATTAAAACACTTCCACATTGGCCATGTCCTAAAAAAAAAATACTTATTCTGCATTCTGAGTCCTTCACTTGTCTGTTAGGAGGTGGGTAACCTGTTTCATCATTAATCCTTTATAATCTTGGTAAGTTGTTATGTTCATAAGACTTTAGCACAGTTCTATTCCATCATATTTCTATACCAAAACTTGTTCATCCATTTCCTAATTTATGGAGACCCCTTAGATTCCCATTCTTTGTAACTTCAGATAGAGCTATAAATATTTTTGCAGGTCCTTACAATTTGTTTTCCTTAGGACTGATCTATCCCTGGAAGCTCTGGATTTTGGCTATAAATGTTCCTGGAAATTTTCATTTCAAGGTTTCTTTTAGGAAGTCACCAGAAGATTCTTTCTATTTCTACTTTTTGCCCTCTAGTTCTAAGAAATCTCTACCATTTTCTTTTATGATTTCTTGAAATAGATTGTCTAGGTCTTTGAAGTGGGTCATGAAGTGGATCAGATAGTACAATGATTTTTTATTTTTTTTCTCCTCGATTTGTTTATCAAGTTAGATGTCTTTGCTTTGTAATTCCCTACATTTTCTTCTATTTTTTTCTAACCTTTTGGCTTTGTTTTACTATTTCTTGTTGCTTCGTGGAATCATTGGCTTTGTTTGGTCCAGTCTAATTTTAAGGAAGTTTGTTGGTTAGGCAAGAGTTTCTATCTCTTTTGCCCAGCTGTTAATTTCCTTTCCAATTCTTCTATGATTCTATTTTCTTTTCCTCAGGTGCTCTCATTCCATTTATTTAAAAAATTACAAAAAAAACAACCCCTTGCTTCATCTCTTCCATGAATTCTAGTTGAGTTTGTTCTCAGGCTATGTTTTTCTCTGAAGCATTGCTTGTCGATGATTTGAAGTAATTTTTCTTCTTTTGCATTTGTGTCTTGAGTGTCCCTGTCACCACATAGTAGGGTTCTTTTTTTTGCCCATTCTTCTAGCCTGCTTCCTGACTTTGGACTTATATTAAGGCTGGGCTCTGCCACACTTTTGGCAGGAAGGTCTGGGCTGGTCCTGCTCCTGTTTTCTTGGGGTATTGAGTGTTGTATTATTCTAGGATCTCAGGGTGGGGAACAGAAGCTTTCAGTGCCCCTAAAGTGGGTCTGATCCAGGGCAAAATCTGTTTCATTTCCCCCCTAGACTGACCTCCACAGGTTTTTAACCTGGGTTTGGATCTGTAAAAAAGTAGGTTATTAGTGAAACAACTGGTCCTACTAGCTAGCTGGGAAGCTCTGTTGGGTTGGAGTGACAGAATTATAGGTTCTCCTTTCATCTGGGATTCCCACTCTCATTATTCTTGTGTAGGTTGGTCTAGATGCTAGAAGCTTGTGGTCTGAGCTTGGGTCTATTGATGTTGCTGACTTCTGAACCTTAGCCTTTTTTCATACGCCTCTTAGGGTCTCCTTCCTGGAGATGTTATTCCCATGTACAGTTCCCCTTCTTGATCTGCCCTAAATTTATGACGCAGCACCAGGTAGCAGGTGACAAAGTTGGCAGATGGCCCCTGTCCTCATTTCATTGACCAAGGATGGGTCTGGTTGTTCCCTAGTTAGAGCCTGAGGTCTCTTCTAGTTTACAGCCTTTCCCTGACCCTGGAATGTTTCAAATTCTGCACACTCTTGGCCTGACCCAGAACACACTGTCTATAGATGTTCCTATCTCCCTATGATGACTTGTACTAGAGAAATGACTCCCTGTAACTGTTAATGGATTTCCCCATCAGGATTCAGTCTGGTGCATTTTTTAGATCTGTTTGGAGGAATTGTTGCATGGCTTCCTACCACTCTGTCATCTTGGCTCTCTCCCCCACAACCCCCACCCCTGTTAGCTTCTAATTTTAGGTGCCACAACATGGGGTAGGGGGACTAGTTGACCCTGAATCCTGCATCTCTGTCATTGCTGTGCTGGTGCACACTCCTATCCTCTAAGGCTTCTCTGAGGCTCTGGCGGCATTGTAAAGGGAGAGTGGGGTGTGCTGAAATCTCAGTTGAAGAGTCCTTCAGTTTAACTGGGCAACCAGCAGGCAGCTTGGAGACAGCTCTCCAAGGCATGCTGAAGAGGGTAATTCAATCAATGAGGCAGCTCCTCTGAACAACTGTGCCTCCTTTCCATGAGGGTTTTTTGTCTGAGAGAGCCTGAGTGGGTGTTGTTTCCTTGCAATAACTGTCTAAGAGGTCCAGTGATTTCCAAGACAGGCCTTGTAATGAGTCTCATGCCTAAATAGTAAGTGTGAAATGAGGAGCACTTTTCCTTCCTTGGGACAGTTTCTGTGGAATTCTACAAATAGTTCTTTTCTGCCAGACTAGAAAGAAATGGGGGGGGGGGTGATGGCAGTAGGAATAAGACGGTCATCGGATGCATTCTTTCCCCAAACTATTCAATTAAGGCAAAATCTGTCAAGGGTTATGCACTGGGTTGAGACATGTGATGTCTACTGAAAGAAAACATGTTTTATTTTGACTCTCCTCTTGTATCTTGTTGCGTCTTGTAGAAGTCATGGGGTGGAGAAGAGTCCCTCACATTGAGGCCAAAGCAAATTCCTTTCATTAATGTGCGGATCCAGGGAAAATATTTAATAATTTTTTGTTTGGGTGCTGCATTGATATTTTCCCCTCTGTTTGACAAGTGACTGTTTAATAGTTGTGATCCAGAGCATTTGCATTTCTAGTTTTTCCGCACTTGGAAACTATCCTGGTGGAAGTGACTTCATCACAAATGGATTTACTGAGAAGGTTTATGATTTGTTGCTTTTTTTAGCTGAGTATGCCTTGAGTTCCAGTTGAGGGGGGTGTAACTGTATATTTAAGAGAGGTCACACATGTCCCCACTCCTGTATTCTCTCCTTCCCTCTCTCTTTCTATTGTATACTCTTTCTCTCTCTTTGCTCATTCTCTCTTTCTTCCTCTCATCTCCCCCAATGATTTGTGGGATCCGTAGGTTCCTTTGGATTACAGCAGCATCATAAGATATTTACACCTTCTCTAGTCTATTACTGTAATGCATAGAATCAAAGAATAATGTTACATATTATATAACCCATAATTATTCATTATATGCATTAAATACATATTCTCTAAGTAATTTATCCTCTTCACTTTATATTTATGCTTAACATTTCTTAACAGACAGGAAGAGTCATCTGAGATCAACATTGGCCATTATAGTTGGTGTGAATTCTGCTGTTCTTAAGAGTCGTTTTCATTTACATTGTCATAATTGTCATGTCCATTAGTCTTTTCATCCTGGTGTCTTCTCCCATAACCATTTGTGTAAGTCTTCCCCTGTTTCTATGAATTCTTCATAGACATTGTTCCTTGAAGCACAGTAATAAATATTCCATTCCATTTACATAGCACAATTTGTTCAGTCTTTTCTGTATCGATGAAGAAATCATTTATTGGTATCATAAAATCTTAGAATTGGAAAGGACTTTGGCAGTCATCCAGTCCAACTTTTTCCCCATTTTAGGAATCTCTCTTTTTTTCAAGGTGTTATTTTCTTTGGCATTTTTTTGGGTCTCCTTTATTAAGGTATTGACCCATTTTTCATGCTTTTCTTGCATCTCTCTCATTTCTTTTCCCAGTTTTTCCTCCACCCGTCTAACTTGATTTTCAAAATCCTTTTTGA
>CM053769.1:667212973-667248298 GCA_028658325.1 Potorous gilbertii
GTTTTTTTCCCTTTACTGGGCATTTTCCCAGCCAGTTACTTGACTTCTGAGATTCCTCTCCACCCTGGCCTAGATCTGCCCAGCTAGTGCTTGGGGTCTGAGATTCAAATGCTGCTCCCCAGCCTCAGGGCTTTTGGCGGCAGGCCTGGCTGCTATTCAATGGGAGTTTATCTGCTGGTGCTCAGGTGGAGGCAGGGTCACCTCCCAGGCCCAGTTCCCTCAGGGGGTTTATACAGAGACCTTTTGTAATGGAGCTGCTGCTGAGCACCTGCCTGCTCCGGGAGCCTCTGGCCACCTGCTGCCTCTGCCGCTGCCTCCCGAGGGGGCCTGAGTCCCGGAGACACCCCGCTCCCCTCTCAGCCCGTCTCTCTCACTGACCTGTGAGTCCATGGGTGGAGGGACCTTCGTGGCCGCTGGAAATTCTGTTCCTGATGCCTGTTCAGATCTGCTCACTCATCTCAGTGCCACGCAGCCAGGGCAGGGCAGGGGAGGGCTCCGCTCCCGTCCGGGGCGCAATGGACCTTTGGGATCGGTTTTGCAGGGCTCTCTGGAATGGAAATCTCCTTCACTGTGTTGCTGTGCGGCTTCCACTATTCCAGAATTTGTTGGGAGTTCTTTTTAGAGGAAATCCATGGGCTGTGGGTTCAGAGCTACCAAATGTGTGTCTTTCTACTCCGCCATCTTGGCTCCGCCCCCGGAATCTCTCTTTACACAGCATGGTGTAGTGGAAAAAAATATTGGGTTTGTAGTAGAAACAAGCAACAAGCATTCATTAAGCACCTACTGGGACCTACCAGGCGCCATGGCAGGGCGTAGGGACATAAAGAAAAGACAACAGAATAGTCCATATAGTCAAGGAGCTTTACAGTCTTGGTCTGAAATGTGCTTCTGATGTTTACTTAGCTGTGTGGTTAAGTGTAACCAATCACTTTACACCTCACTTATAAAATTGGTATACCATTATTTATACTACCTATCTCAATAAATTTGAGAAATAGACATATATTAAATACTAGCATTGAGCTAAGAGCTAGGGATTCAAACATGAAAAAGAAAGAGTCTTTGCTCTCAAGGAGTTTATAATCTAATTGTCGTGTTTTTTGTTCTTCAATCTGGAAGAAGACCATGACCTTAGGGAGGTGATGCCATGACTTACAAGAGAGTTGGATTTAAGTGAGGGAGGACTGTGCAAAGTCATCAGCCTCATTTGTGCCCTGAGTGATTGAAGCTTTCAGTTAGCTGGTGTACCAATTACTGAGACTTGGGAATGACCTTATCTTAAAATGGCCGAGGTCTCCTACAGAATCTGGGCCATCTCCAGTCCTTCTGATTTATAATCTAATAGGGGAAGATAAGGAAGCTAGAGTGGGGAGAGGAAGGTCCCTGGAGGGGGAGCATGATGGGAAAGTCCAGAGGGGGTGCAGCTGAGTGGGAAATGAAGGGTTGCTGTGAGGAAAGCACTTTGTACAGTTTTTAGTACTTTCCAAAGGTGAACTATTGTTAAAACATCCCTGAAAAGATGGGAACACTTCTTCTAATCACAGGGAGGTCATGCTTCCACAAAGTCAGTTTCATCTTGGGACAGTTACCATTGTTAGAAAATCTTTCATTGCTTTGGACTTAAATTTACTTCTATTACATCTGTCTGTTGGCTTGGCCTGCTATTGCTGTAGAAAATATTGATTCCCTCTTTCAAATATTTGAAGAGGGCTAGTTGTTGGGTGATTACCACTGATTACCACCTGACTTCTGCTCACCTGCAGCATGGAGATTCAGGAACCTTCAGTAAACGCTACACTATGCCATGTCCTTGCTGCCAACCCTGTTTCTGTCCGTGGCCATAGCTCAGTCTGGGACGTGGTCTGGACAGAGATAGTAGAATGTGTTTGGCACCTCTGGTTTTAGGCATTGTGCCCAGTGCTGGGTGCTGTTGCCATTACCTTGGCCACCCGGGTGTATTCCAGATACTAAGCATTGGATAATTTCTGGCCATTTCTAAGATACTTGGAAAGGTTGTTGGCAGTGGTAGAGAATGTAATGACATTAGTGTGGTGGAGACTTCAGGAAAAGTCTCCTTGATTTAATAGTTTCACAGTTCAACAGCATCCTAAATAGCAGTTGGTATTCATCAAATGGAGAATTCTTTGGGGTTGGAGGGGCCTTGGGGAGGGAAAGACAGGAGCTTCAGACTTTTGAGTCACATTTTTATAGACCAGGATGGTTTCCAGACCAATTAAAATGACAGGATATTTTTGGCAGGAGATGGCCTGTTCTGTTGGAATGCTTGCCAATCTGAGCCCCCTTTCCCTCCCTGTCTGTCAGTGTCATTGGTGCCTTAGACCCTGGCTTCTGGGCCATGTTTCCATTCTAACCTATCCTAAAAACAGAAAGTGTTAGACTTAGAGTGAGGTAGCTTTTTGGAAAGAGCTGAGAAGTGACTCAAAGGGGGTCTTCAAATGCAGGTGTGCCCCCATTTTAAGAAAACATAAATATCTAAATTCATAAGAGAGATGGGAAATATGACTGTTTATTACACAAATGAACTCACTGCAGGATTCTTTTAAATTGTGAGCTCAACTGGTCTACTTAACTTTTTTTGGAAAACCAGATCATAGGTTAAATTTATCAGGAATATAAAACATGTCAGTGACTCTGGCCTTGTAGTCAGAGAGACCTCTTTACATGTCCTAGCTCTGAACACAGAACTCAAACAAATCACTTAACCTTACCTTTCAATATCCTTGGGTAACTCCCAAGGCTGAAACTTGCAGATGAATTGCCACTCTGCTTTGGTGGAAGGAGTTTTCCTACTGAGAGTTCTCCATACTGGAGGAACTGTCCCAAAAAAGAAATGAAATTGAAAAGACCAAGTATCTATCCAGAAGCTGGTGATTTATCTATCTCTGCCAAAGACAAGCTGAGAAGAAAGGGACTTGAGATTCAAAATAGGTAACTCCATGTTTATTAATGTTAGAATAAGGAATATTCCCAGTTTATTCATCAGAATAAGGAATTGATTGAAGGTCTTTAGGAACAAGAAGGATTCATATTGTCTCCTTTATGGTTAAATATGAGTTTATTTCAAGACAAGGAAATCACCTGAAGGAACTTTTCCTAAAAGTTTCTCTTGAGGCCTCCATCCCCACCTTTGCCTACTGACTAAAGGCTGAAC
The DNA here is from genome assembly GCA_028658325.1 of Potorous gilbertii. NCBI lineage: Eukaryota > Metazoa > Chordata > Mammalia > Diprotodontia > Potoroidae > Potorous > Potorous gilbertii. The sequence goes on from CM053769.1 coordinate 667,216,146, forward strand.
AGCTTAGCCAGATATTCAAGGGTCTTTATACTCTAGCCTCACTTTGCCTTTCTAACTGTATCTTCTACTGCCCCAGGACTCACACCTACTCCAGTCGAACTGGTCTACTCACCATGTCCTGAACATTATCCTTTTGCTTCAAGGTTTTTTCTTAGGATTGCAATGCCCAAGCCCCTGGTTCTAAGTGTTTTACTCATTCTTCAAAGCCCAAATAACATGCCCCACTTCTGTAAAATCTTATCTGTTCATCCCGTCTGGAAAAGAAGCACAGAGCTAGTAAGGATCTTACCAAGATCACCTAATCCTGACCTTTAACAACTAAGTAGATTCACTGATACTCCTTTCTCTAGCTTATGCTTATGCTCCACTCCGCAATATGAAATTCATTTTATATTGACTCATTTTCTAGTTATTTGTGTCCACATGCTATAATCTCTGCTAAATTATAAGAAACCTTATCTTATTCATCTCTTTGCATCTCACATATGGGTAACTGGGTGACTCAGTGGATAGAGCGCTGGGCTTGGAATCATGAAGACTCATCTTCATGAGTTCAAATTTGGCCACAGTCACTTAACCCTGTTGGCCTCAGTTTCCTCATCTGTAAAATGAGCTGGAGAAGGAAATGAATGGCAAATCACTTTAGTATCTCTGCCAAGAAAACCCCCAAAAGAGGGTCACAAGGGGTCAGAGGTGACTGAAATGACTGAAAAGCATCAAAAGCATCTCACATAATAGAATTACAGAATGTTAGTGCTGGGTGTTAGAAATTAGCGGCCTCCAATGCCACTTTTCCCATTTGTGAGTTCTTCCTGGAGCCTCCATTTTGGGAAGGGGGTCAGGCAACCTATCCCAGCCATTCCTCATACTCCAGATTTAGCTTCCACACCCCTGCACAGGTGCATCATTCTCTCCCTCCCTTTTTAGTTTTCCTTTTATATAATATCTTCCCCTATTAGAATATAAGCTCTGTGAGGCCAGGAATTATCTTTCTTTTCAATTTTATTTATATCCCCCGAGTTTTAGCACAGTGCCTCGCTGGCAGTAAGAGTTTAATGAGCATTTGTTGACTTGACTGAGCGGTGCCATCTGATATCATATTTGGAAAGTACTCAAATGGGAATTCTTTCTATAATGTCCCTAACACATTATCATCCAGTCTCTATTTGGAGTTCTCCAGTGAGGGGGATTCCATACTCCCTCTACCCTCTAGGCAACCCATTCCATTTTTGGAATCATGAGTAAGTTTTTCCTTAATATCAAGTTGAAATCTTCCTCTTTGCATCTTCTATCCATTACTTCTAGTTCTGTGCTCTCTGGGACCAAGCAGGATGAGTCTAATCCCTCTACTATATGACAGACCTTCAAAAGGCACTTGTCATGTTCTCCTTAATTCTATTCTGAAGGCTAAAGCCCCCTATTTCTTCTATGAGCTTTCATATAGCATGATTTTGAGTCCCTTCACCAGTTGATTTGCTTCCTCTAGACTCTCTCAAAGTTCTTTATCGACTGTCTCATGCAGAACTAGATAGAGCACTCTAGATATGATCTACAAGGGTAGAGTATAGTCAGTCCATTAGCTGACAGTAATTTATAAAGTGCTTCCTATATGTAAGGCACTGTGCTAAGTACTAGGATACAAAGAAACATGGGGAAAAAAAACCCAGTCCCTGCCTTCAAGGAATTCACATTCTACTTAGGAAACATTGTGTGTGTTTGTCTTTCATTGCCGAAGAAGACCATGCCATCAGAGAAATAAGAACATGACTTGCACTTGACTTTGTTTAGAGTGAGGGAGGGCTGTGCAGGTCACCAGCCTCACTTCTCCTCTAGAGCCATCTAAATCCAGTGACCAGATATTCATCAGGATGACTGGAGATATCCCAGGATGAGGCAATTGGGGTTAAATGACTTGCCTAAGGTCACACAGCTAGTGAGCGTCAAGTGTCTGAGGTGAGATTTGAACTCAGGTTCTCCTGACTCCTGCACTGGTGCTCTAAAGTGAATAACTAGGTGTAGACAAGACAGATACATAGAATTTGAAAGACAGCCTGAGAGAGGAGATCCCTAATCGCCAGGAATCAGTTAAGTCCTCCTGCAAAAGGTGGGGCTTGAGGTAAGTGTTGGAGGATGCCTGGGAAACCAAGAAGTGGAGGTGAGGGGGCAGTATAGGTTCTTAGCTTTGCTGCTTACTGCCTGAGCTAGTCACCTTACATTTCTGACCCTGTTTCCTCATCTGTAAAATGAGGAGCTGGCCTAGATGATCTCTAAGGCTCCTTTCAGTTCTAAATCCAAGGATTCTGGGAGTTTTACTACCTCTCTCTTTCTTTACCCTATGCTATATTGAATTAGCTTTTTTTGTGAATGAATGAATGAAAAATGATTACTTAGCAGTTACTATGCGGCAGGTACTGTGCTAAGCTCTGGGGATACAAATACAAGGAATCAAGACAGTCCCTGTCCACCCTTAAGAACCTTACACTCTTATGTGGGAAAACAACATGTAAAGGCAGAGTGGTGTGTATGTGCTTAGCAGCCCAATTTGGAAATAGCTGGGATGTGATATGGTAACCTGGTTCTGGGCAGGATAAAGCAAAAACTCACCTATGTAGCCCTGGGTCTCAGGGTCAGCGTCTGAGTACCAAGGGGAGGAGGATAATGAACATGACTGGAGTTTAGGAAGCATCATTTGAAAATGGCTGGGGCATGGCATGTTATCCTGGTTCTGGGAGAGATAAGGCAAAAAAAAAGCTCACCTGTTGACTCATGTTGAATTCGCAGTCTGCAAAAACCCTATTTTGACATTTTGACACAAACTACATCTTCCTCATCCTATACTTAAGCAGTAGAAGTTTTAAAAATTCAAATGTAATACTTTAGACTTACTCCTATCAAATTTTACTTTATTGGGCCAGCCCCATTGTTTAGGTTTAAGAAAAATTAATTATTAAATTTTATTTTTAATTTATGGAAGAAAACAAACATTTCCATAACATATTATAATAAAAAATGATAATTGCCCATGAAACTGCAAATCTACTATGCACAACTTGCTATTTCTTTCAAATATACAACAAAATTATCATGTAAATTTCTTTTTTTCTTCCCTTCCCCCATCTCTCCCCAGAGATGTAAAACTAGATGTAACTCTAGAGATAGTAAAAAAAAAATATACCATTTAAAGTAACTCCAGATAGTATAAAATACCCAGGAGTACACATGCCAAAACATTGTTTAGTTTTTTGAGATTTTTTTGAATTCCTGTTACGTCGTTTAACATCTTAATTATCCAATCTCATTCATAAATTCAATAAATATGCCATCCATGACATCACCCAGGTAATGGATTTTAAAAAATGCTGGACAAGACCAAGGCCAAATCCTTGAAGGTACTATGCTAGGGAGCTCTCTCCTGGTTGACAGTGATCATTGGGGTCCAACCATTCAGTCTGTTTCAAATCCACCTAACCATGTTGTGATTTAGACACTATCTCTCCATGTGTCCACAAATACATCACAAAGTGCTTTGCCAGATGTCTCAGTGAAATCTAGCTATGCCCCATTGTAACCCTGACCCACCGTTCCAAGAATCATCTCAAAATAGAAAGTGAGGTTAGTGTAGAATGACTTGTCCTTGAAGAACCTGTGCTGCTTATTAAAGCTCATCATATCCCTAAGTGCTCAGAAGTCATCCCTCTAATAGTCCAACACAGAATTTTGCCAGAAATGAGAGACCTTGAAAAGTGAATTAATTTACCCAAGGTCATATAGATTTATTGTTGTTCAGTCATTTTTCAGTCATATTTGACTCTTTTTTGACCCCATTTGGGGTTTTCTTGGCAAAGATACAGTGGTGGCTTGCCATTTCCTTCTCTAGCTCATTTTACAGATGAGGAAACTGAGGCAGACAGGGTGAAATGACTTTCCCAGGGTTGCACAGTTAGTATCTGAGGTCAGATTTGAACTGAGGTCTTCCTGTCTTTGGGCTTACCACTCTATCCACTGTACCATCCAGCTACACCTAGAAATAGCACAAGAATCCGTGTCTCCATGATTGCTAATCTAGTATTCTTTCTATTTTATGCCACTGTTTCCCAGCTGACATTTAATAAATAACTGTTAAATGAATAAATGACACGCATGCCTGAGTGAATTTATCAAGGCTCCATTAGCTGTTACAAAGTTTGACTAAGATTAGCTAGGCTTCTTCTGTTTGCTTTGTTAGAGCTACAAAGATCTTTTTCCCATTGATTTCCTTTGAGTCTGGGAAGACAACAGGCAGTCAGAGGGGTTTTATTGCAACATAAATTTTCGACCTCTAATGACATGTAAAATATGCTTTAGTGTAATACATAGTGGTATTCATGATAACACTGTGTCAGTAAATGTAAATAGAGATTCTTAAATTGGTCAATAAGTCTTATTTGCCCTTGAGTTTACCTTGAAATGGCTCTCACTTGGATGTTCTTTGAAACATATGTCAGGAAGCCCAGCATAGTCTGTGGGCCCAGGAGGCACTTGTTCACTACTGCTTAGTAGGCTTGATTGGATGCAAGTATTAAGCATAGCCTGCCACCCCTCCCCCAGTGGTAAGCTTTAATGTTTAACTAGATGACCCTGTTTCACTCCAATGGAACATCCAGAGAATAAGCCATCCAGACATAGGATCATATGATCATAGAATTAGAGCTTGTACCGGTCATCCAGTCTAACTCCCTCATTTTACAAATGGGGAGACTGAGCCCCAGAGAAGTTAAATGGCTTATTCCATTTTAGGGAAAGTGCCCAGGTTGTCCATGTTCATGCCTTCATTCCCCTATAGGCTTTATTGCTGATTCTTAAGAGTACATTTTCCACCATAATCTTAGCATCCTAGAAGACCATCCCAACCCTGTGGCCCTTTCCTCTGGTTTACAAGTTCCTTTAAGAAAGTAAGGAAAGTTCTAGGTCAGCTGTTTTAATGCCTTCATTCCTTTCTGGATTTTGTTGCTGACTCTCCAGACTTTTTTCCCCCACTATGCTCTTCACAGGTAACTCTCCCTACATTTCCAGCTTCCTTTTATGTATTCTCTTCCCCCATTAGATTGTGAACTCCTCTCTTTCTTTTTCCTTGTACTTGTGTTCCTAGTACTTGGCAGAGTGTTGTTCAGTCATTTTCATTTGTGTCTGACTCTCTGTGACTCCGTTTTGGGATTTTCTTGACAAAGATACTGAAGTAGTTTACCATTTCCTTCTCCAGGTCATTTTACATATGAGGAAACTGAGGCAAATGGGGTTAAGTGACTTGCTGAGGGTCACACAGTCTAAGTGTCTGAAGTTAGATTCAAACTCAGAAAGATGAGTCTTCCTGACTGCAAGCCCAGCATCCTTTGCACTATACTGCCACCTAGCAGCCCATCATAAGACCACACAGGTGGAAAGAGGCAGAATCGACATTTGAACTCAGGTCCCCGAACTCCAAATCCAGTGAGTTTTCTATCGCATTCTAGTTCCCCTGAACTACCATCAATCAAAACAAATGCAATCACTTATTAGGTAGCACAGAAAACCCAAAGCATTCCATCCTTTACAGCGGCTTTCCCTGGCACCATTTCCTTGGAGAGAAAATCATGGCACATCAGTCAGATTGGAAAGAGAACTTGGAGATCATTTTATTGAACCTCTCATTTTTTTTTACACAAATGGAGACAGTGGGACAAGGAGAAAGAACCAGTGGGAGGCTTGGGGGTTGTATAGTTGTGTTTTGGCAAGGATGGTAATGAAACTTGCCAGGAAGGAGCTGCGTTTGAGTAGGGGATGGGGGAACAACTGGTAAATGTGGGATACTAGATGGAGTATTGAGAGAAGACGAGTTCAAATGCTGGCTTTGCTACCATATGAAGCTAGATAAAAGTCTTAGTGCCTGGTACACATTAAGTGCCTAATAATTGCTTTTTGATGGAAAAGGCCTCATCTAAGATCCTTTCCAGGTCTCCATCTATTTTTTTAAAACTGGAATGTTATTCATAGATGAACCTTCCACCAATACAGACTGGCCCCTTCTCTGCAACTTCTAGTGCCAGAGAATTACTTGCGTAGTCATTTTAGTTGTGTCTGACTCTTTGTGACACTATTTGAGGTTTTCTTGGCAGAGATACTGGAGCCTTTTCCCATTTCCATCTCCTGTTCACTTTACAGATGAGGAAACTGAGGCAAATAAGGTTAAATAACTTTCCCAGACTCCTACAGCCAGATGTGTCAGAGACAGGAGCTGAACTTAGGTCTTCTTGACTCTGAGGCCAGCTTTATCTCCTCTCCTTCTATGATTCTATGAAAGAAGAGACTTAGACTTTGCTAATGGCAAAGAGTGGCTGAAAACCCAGGGCCCTGCTGATAGCTAAACTTATGCCAGTTGTATTTCTACCATGCCAAGGTGTTCAATGTCTGACTCTTGGAAAGGCCGAAGGCTAAGCTAGGAAGCAAATTCAGATATTATATATAGACCAGGTGTGTGTAAATCTTTTTAAAGCAAACTCAGTGACGTGTTCTAATTGGAGACAAGAATAGTCACAGATGATTCATTAACTTCCGCAGTTGTTTCACTTTGCTCGCCCCTTTTCACCTCCCTTACCCCCAAGCCATTGCTAAGAAAGGGATGTGAAATTGACTCTGATTGTCACTGGTTTTTTTCTTTCCACCTTCCAATGGAGGTGCTAATGAATGGGAACTGGTCAGAGGGTGGAGAGTCAGGTAAGAGGAGTCAAGTGAATGGCACCGATTATCCACAAAAAGCAAGGTAAATCTAATTTTGAATCATAAAAAGTGAATTGTCTTCATTTCTTTTTATGTAAGGAAGACTTATGACATCTAAGGTGACAGAGACAGCATGGTAAGAACCTCAAGCTTGTAGTCTATATTGGAATCCTGGCTCCAACATATATTAGTTGTGTATCCTTTCTCGTTGTCATTTAACTATTATCTGACCCTTCATGACCCCATTTGGGGTTTTCTTGGCAAAGATATTAGTATAGTTTGCCATTTCCTTCTCCAGTTCATTTTATAGATGAGTAAACTGAGGCAAAGTGGGTGTCTGAGGCCAGATTTGAACACGGGTCTTTCTGACTCCTGTGTATCCTTAGGCAAAGCATTGAGGCATTCTGAGCCTCAGTTTTCCCATGTGTAGGGTGAGGGCAATAATATTTTCCAAGCCTGAGTTGGATCATTTATAAAATGATGAGGTTGTACTGATCTCCTTGTTTCCACTCTTATAACTTGTAATAACTGTGTCACCGCATTGTGCAAAAAAGCACTTTGTGAATCCTCAAGGGTTGTGTAGATGGGGGTCATTATCGTGTGTTTTGGATTATGTGGATTTATCAGAGAATTGTTTGATTGTTTTCAATGAAATAGTAATTCACATGACCCTGGGTGGAATTTGCCCCCTTTCTCCCTCCCCTCTCCCCTAAACAGCATTCTTTCCATGGCACTAGGCTGTGTTGGAGGGTCGTGAAAGACCAGAGCTACAGTTAAGAAATCATTGATTGAATGCCTTATTGGATGAAAAATGACAGGAGAAGCTCTTTTTTCACTAAAGAGGTGCGTATCCATAAAGTCATTCTTAGAAGGGTGGTCATGTGCTTGACTAGGCTGTCATTTTGATTTTATTCTCTATGTTTGGGGTCTCTTTCTGGGTTTAAGGTTTTAGCATAGAGAAGTCAGGAGGTGATTCTAAGCTGACTTCTGTTGTTCTGAGCGAAGCCTATTTGAAGGCCATCTGATCACAGGACTGACTCTCTTTGAGGTCTGGGGTCATGCCTTCTGAAAATACTCCTGCCAGACAACAGGTGGGTGTTTTGGCCACATAGTGTAGAGATGTTGGAGTGCCAGCCTTGCAGGAATGCTGCGCTTCAGGTCTGGGTTTAAAATGGTCATAGAGTGTATTCATGGAACCATACAAGAGCCCAAGAGGGATGTGCATCTTTTCTTCTTTTTAGACTCTGGAAGACCACTGTCTTTGAATTTTTAGCACCTGACATGTAATAGGTATTTAATAAATACTTGTCAAAATGAATAAATCATTAAGCCATAGACTTAGAGATGGCAGGAGTCTTAGAGATCAAGTCTAACTCTTTTCTTTATCGGTGGAGAAAATGAGGCCCAGAGAAATGAAAAGACTTGCCCAAGGGCACCCAAGGAATAAGCAGCAAAACCAGAATCTGAACCTGTTTCTCTGACTTAAGAATTTTTTCTATGGTTCTGCGTTGTACTCTATCTAGGAGGAGCAAAGGTTCACCACCTGTTCTGCTACTTAGGGAGATCTTAGGTTAGTCATTTAACATTTCTCAGTCTCAGTTGCCTGATCTGTCAAATAGTAATAGTACTGTTTGCATTACTTATCTCTTGGGAGGAAAGTTCTATAGACGTGTGATCTGTTGTCACCCAGGTAGCCCATATCGTACCCTAGAGAAGTGGAAGAATGAGAAGCTCACTATTTACTTTGAAATTGATAAAGATTAAGGGGATACTTTGTGATATACATGCATATATATATACATACATATTTGTGTATATGTGTACATGTGTATATGTGTATGTATAATACACATATATACATACACAGACCTATGCATGTACACATACACACGTGTGTATATGTATGCATATGTATATCTCTCTCTGTGTATATATATATATGTATATATATGTGCATACATACATTTTTTTCTAGGACTTAGAGGGAAAACATCTGCCTAGAAATCCAAAACTCTGTTGTTATTGTTTCCCTGATTAGATATGAGTTCCTTGAGGGCAGGGATTGTCTTTTGACTATTTTTGCATCATTTAGCACAGAGCCTAGGGCATAGTGGGTCCTCCATAAATGTTTATTGACCGACTGTCCTGGCATCACTGAACTAAGATAAGCCTGGGCACTGGCCATAAGCTTCCACCTCCTGCACGGGGTGGGTCCTGGGCAATGCTGGGAAGAAGGTGAGGAGCAGAGTGTATAGAGAAGGGCACTGTACTGAGAGTCTGAAGTCTCTGTTCTACTCCCAGTTTTGCAGGTAACAGTGTGACTTTAGACACGTCACTTTCCATGTCAGAACCTGTTGAGTCCCTCATATAATGAAGGTTTTAGACCTAAGCCTGGTGATCTGTGGACTCCCTCTACTCTAACCCTTGCTTCTCCTACTTGCAGTATATCAACCTTATTAGGTCTCACGTTGGAGAAATGTTTCCAAGACCTGCACTCACTGAGTTGGGGTCATTGACAGGGGATCTATGTAACTTGGTTCCTGGGAATCTCCTGAGCAATCATGAGCTGAGATAAACATCTGAGCTATTGAGCAAAAACTCTGAAGGTGGTGCTTGTGCTCAGTCATCTCCCTGACAGGGAATTTGGTGTTTGGGGCCTTTCCCTTTTCCCAAACTTTGAAAGTTCTCTTCCTTTAAAGATGAAAATAGAGCTAGTGGGTCCAGTCCCTGTGAAATCGGGAAGCAGGTGTCAGTGATCCCCAACAAGCCTTCCTGCTTGCATTTCCCTCCATTCTGTCCACTGCTTCTTAAACATTTAGGGTTGCGTTGTTGTTGCTCAGTTATTTTTCAGTCGTGTCCAACTCCATGACCCCATTTGAGGTTTTATTGGCAAAAGATATTGGAATCGTTTGCCATTTCTTTCTCCAACTCATGTTATGGATGAGGAAACTGCAGTAAACAGAGTTAAATGACTTGCTCAGGGTCACACAGCTAGTAATGTCTGTGGTCAGATTTGAACTCAGGAAGGGGATTCTTCCTGACTCTAGGCACAGTGCTCTATCTACTGCATCACTCTTAAACTTATGACAACTGTTAGGGGCCATAAAACAGTCTTGTAGATAAGTACAAAGGATAACTCATATTTCAATGATGTTTTCAGACTTACGAACCCCATTTGTGACAACACGTAGTGTTGTATCCTCATTTTGCAGGAAACTGAGGCTAAAGAAAAGTGAAATGACTTGCCTTAGATGCCACCGTTAATATCTTATCCAGAATCCGAACTTAAATTCTCTACCTCTAAATCTGATGCTCTTTCCATGATATCAGCTTATTCTTCTGTCTATAGCTGTATCTATCTCTCTTTTCATCTCTATCTCTGTCTGTCTCTCTGTGTCTCTGTCTCTCTCAATCTGCTCTCTTCATTGGAGAATGACTTGGGCATTGATTTCTGATTTGTGGGCTTTGCCCCACAATGATCTTTCCTTTTTCCAAAGAGACAGTCATATGCTACATCTTTTGATGCTTGCTGCCCTCTGCCATTAACTGCTCCCTTGTTGAATCATGTACCCATATCATGACTTCCCACCTATACTTTGAAGACTGTGACATTTTTTAAAATTCCCATGGTGCCCAGCACACAGTAGGTACACCTTAGTTCTGAGTTGATTGAAAATTCAAATTTATTGCTAAGCCCTAGAAATGGTGAGGAGCTATTTTCAGGCCTGTTTGAAGACCGTTAGGGCATCCATTTTTGCACAGAGATATCATCATGTGGCAGTGATACCCTTAGTGGTGCCTCATTAGGTCCAAGAAAATGGTGAATAACTTGGACAAGATGATCTCTAAGGTCTAATCTCCAAATGTTTGTGATTCTGAGAAATCACAGAGCTGGGCAAAAACTGAAAAAAGAGAAAAGGAACATTCTGACATCACTAACCCGTTCAGGGCAGGGCTAGTAATATCTACCTCTTTCTCATCCCTCTCTCTCTCTGTCCTCTCTCTTTCAGGGGTTCACCCTGGTGGATGGGCAAGAGGAGAGGATAAACCCATCCAGAAGGAACTGACAAGCTTCAACACTTGCAGTTGCCCTACTACCGAATCCCTCATTAGCCTTCTGTTTTTAAAAATCGTGTTTGTTTTCCTAAGTCTAAGCAGTAATAACCTAAGCTTAATGATGTAGTGGCTGCTTTATGAAGGCCTAAGCCTGGAACCCCTCAGAGCCGTCCTGTCTGGAGGCAGTCTGAGAAGGGAGGGCTCCCCGAGACACACTCAGGAGGGTTTCTTTGTCACCACTAATGGGACTGTAAAACTCAGCCTTCCAAGGACCTCGGGTTATTGCCTTAAACCTGCTGTGAGATGAGTTTCTTTTCTAAGTCACACTGGTGGAAAACTCAGATTTCTAGGGTTTGAGGTGAACTGCCAGATTCTTTTAAAACTTGGTCAGGGCTCTTCATTCCTCTTTACTGGCCTGCCTTGGAGGAATACTAAAACTGGGTCTTCTACTTCCTTACCAGTTTAGGGGAAATATTTCCAGGCCCTCTGTGCACTATATCCAAAGGGATAATCTCTCATACATAGGATCATGGCATCATAGATCTTGACTTGAAAGAGACTTCAAAGGCCAAATCCTTCATTTTACAGATGAATAAACTGAGGCCCACAGATTTTAAGTGACTTGCCCAAGGTTACAGAAGTCTTAAGCATCAGAGATAGGATCTGAACGCAAAGGTAGCTTAATCTGGGTCCATGGTCTCAGGATCCCCTAAACTCTTGAAAATTGTTGAGGACTCCAAAGAGTTTTTGTGTATGTGGGTTGTACCTATCAGTATTTGCCAAATTAAAAATGAAAAGTTCTGACTGCAGAGACCCCCTGAAAGAATCTCGGTGACCCCCAGGGTCTCCAGATATCACTTTGAGAACCATTGGTGTAAAGGATAGATGATTAAGACCTGAGTTCATTTCCTTCCTCAGACACTTGAATGTGTGACCCTGGGCAAGTCCCTTAATCTCTCAAGGCCTCAGTTTCCTCATCTATAAAATATGGGACTGGAACTTGATGCCTTCTAAGCTCTTCCAGCTCTCAATCTATCATCCTATGCTTTGATCAAGATGAGTGTTTGAACAAGTCATTATTTTCCCTCTTGCCGATGTCTGTTTGAGTTGCTTTCTCACTTTGGTGGAGAATCTTCATGGACAGAACCATCACAGCCATTGGAGTGTCAGTCAGTCAGCTAGCACTGACTAAACACTCAATATGTGCCAAACTCTGTGCTAAGCACTGAGAATTCAAATACAAGCAGAAAGACAGTCCCTGTCCTCAAGTCCCCTTCTAACAGGAGAAGATAACATATTAAAAAGGAAGCTGAAAAACAGAGGAGCATGCTAGAGAAACTCCTGCGTACAGCAGGGAGAGGCACGAGACAAGACTGGCCTGGCTTCTTAAATGGACATCCCAGGAGGAGCCATCCAGTAAGAGGGGGAGAACCCTTTCACTCCAGCATTGTCCCAGGGTCCTGACATATGGTGGGGGTGGGAGTGGGGATTTTCCTCCCTGGTCAGATGTGTTTCCCACAATCCCTGTTACCCCTTTTCCCTGTCTCTTTGAGTCTTCTGGTAGCTCAGGCAGTAGGCAACCCCTCCCTCTGGGTTATTGACCTTGTCCCAGTACCCTGGCATCCCTGGTAGGGCTCTTCACTTTTTTGCCCATGTTTCTTTCCCCGCCCAACATTGCACTGATGTATCTTCTCTGCCCTTGCTCAACTGGACTGGTTCCAGGCACAGTTTGGAGCTGGTTATGACTTTGCTCATGCGGGCAAAACAAGTCATTTTCCCCTCATTAATTGGAGCAAGGGAAGAGCTATGTTTTAAAATCATCCCATCTTCTCCACTCGTTTATTTGAATATAGAAACAACGCTTTAATTGGGAGCTAAGAATACATTCACTTAGCTTGACTTTTTTACGGGGTGTTTTAGTAAAATGTTTAAGGGAGTGTGAATATCGCACAAATACTTTCATTGTAGAGGTTGTGAGCTCAGGAAAGTTGGGACGAGTCTGCTGTTAACTCTTATCCAAGGTACCTAGAACACAGTTCACTTGTGAGATCATCAACAAAAAAGAGGGAGACTGACTTGGGCTTTTATTTCCTGTGTCTCAAACAACTCCTCAGCTGGTCTTTTCTGGCAAATGTGCCATCTTTTCTTCTTCTCATTTTGCGCCTTCATAAATCCATAAATTTCGAGTGAGAAGGAACTTTAGTGGTCATGTAGTCCAGTCCCCTCGTCTTATATGTGAAAAGACGGAGGTCTCCAGATGTTAAATGATTGTTCGAGGTCATGCAGTCACACAGATTTACACTGAGGTCCTCAGACTCCAAATGTGACACTGTCATATGCTACCTCTTTTCACTGAACATTTTCCCAGGCTTAGATTCTAGGTCTGGATCCCTAATCCATATTCCCAGCTCATTAAACTTTCCTTTAGTCCAGTAGTTTGGAAAAATCTACCTCCTTCAGGAAGACTTCTCCAACTAATTGGCGGGGAGGGCTTAGGAGCCAATTTACGGGGTGCGCTCCTCATCTAAATCAGCAAATCCCATGAATGTAACATGAAAACTGGTAAATCTATACACAGTCTATTCAAGGAGAAATCAATAAGGGTTGTGAGCTGAGTCTTGAGGCTCCAAAGGATTCTAAGAGACGGAGGTGAGGGAGGCGGGAGAGCTTTCCAAGCATGGGAGAACAGTAAAGGGGGGTCATATGCAGAGTTTGAGGATTAACAAATAGCTCATTTTGGCTGGAACATAGAATGTGGGCTGGGGAGTAATGTGAAATAAACCTTGAAAGGTGAGTGGGAGCCAGATTGTGGAAGGCTTTGAATAGTGCACTGAAAAATTTGTATTTTATCTTAGAGGCAATTGGGAGCCAGTGAATACTGGTGAGCAGAAGAGTAACGTGGTCACCCCTTTGTTTAGATTATTTTATCAGCTATATGGAGGATTGGAGAGACTCCAGAATAATAGAATGTTGGAACCAAAAGAGCCTTTGAAGAATATTGAGTCCAGTGATCACATTTTGAAGGGAAAGAAGCTGAGGTTCAGAGCTAGTAAAGTGACTTTTTCTACCAAGGTCATACATACAGCAAAACTAGTGGTAAAACCGGGGCCAGAGCCCAGGAAACCCAACCCTTTCATTTGCACCAAAATGTTTCCTCCTACCACTGGAGAGGGCTTTGCCACAATCATTCCAGACAGATGAGGTGGGACCTGGGAAAGTGACCTAGATCTTTCCCTTCTCCAAGAAGCCTTCTTGACTTTAGAAATTGCTTAAATTTTGCATGATTTATTCTTATATCAGTCTATGGAAAGACAGGTGCCATCCCCCCTTGGCAACTCATTCCAGTGCCCCACACATTCCATGGAGGTGAGATGCACTTTCTTCTTTTTTCTCTATGGCACAATCTGCTACCTAAGTTTATATCCTCTTTCCCTGTCCCTGATAAAGATGAAGACCAGCTGATCACTTTCATTTATTGTGGCTTTTGTTAATGAGTCATTCTGTAGCCAGAATAAATGTATCTTTTATTGAGAATGAAAGAAGATTGTTTCTCTCCCGAGGAACAGGATTATTAAATCCAGGCTAAGTTTTTAGAGCTGTTATGAGTTGTTGGGTCTGCTGTGCCCAAATCGGAGTATAAACAAGTGGGGAAACTCAATCTGCAAAACCAAGTTAATTTTCATGAGTAGCAGAAAACCACTCTACTGGTTCTCTTTTTCCCTGACATCAGTACGAGTAATAAATATATGGCTGTAAATAGAACGGCAGGGGAGCTAGCTGTCTTGGTGTGAGAGGGCTTCAGCAACTTTCAGATGTGTTCTAATAGTACACTCAATTAATAATGAGTCAATTGTCACTTTTGAAAAGATAGATGAAAAATTCTGGGTTTTGGCCAAGAGAGATACTTGTGGTAAGCCAGGGGAGGGCCTTAGTGACATTTGTTTTGTGGTCCCAGGAAGTATAAGGCCTCCTAACTTAGCATCTTGGTCAGATGAGATTATATATGTCATGGATAAGGCTTGGCCTTCGTGACATTGATTTAAACTGTGGGTTGCCAAAAAGAAAGAAAAAAGGCCAAAGGAGACTTGTTTGTTCCGTGTTCATCACAAAATAACTATCTATTTACTTTATCCAGTGGGTTGGGTTGGTTTGGGAGTTGTTGTTCAGTGTCTGACTTTTCGTGACCCCATTTGGGGTTTTCTTGGCAAAGATACTGGAGTGACTTGCCATTTCTCAGGTTGGATTGGGTGAGGGTCTGCCTTATTCTCTGTCCTTAATCTACAATTCAGGAGCTGGTCAGACAGGCTCTTTCTGGCCTAGGAACTTCAGAATATTCATGGTTTGTATTACATAGTTTATCATCTATCATTTTCTAAGAATATGGTATGGGTTGGTACCATCTCCCCAATTTAATTAAAAGTAATATGAACGTAGGATTTGGTTCAGAGTTTTAATCTGCAATATTTGAGCACAGCACAAACCATACCCAGGACAATTGGAGAGAAGGTATCTTTAAATCAAGGTCAGCTTTTGGGGTACAGGGTAGTGGTAGGGAATGAGATCAGGTAAAAAAAAGCTCATCTGAGGTGAGGAAATGGGGCTTTTGGTAGCTTTCTTTTTTGATTAATTCTTGCTAACTAGATGCTAAACTCTTTTGTTTCTATGGTGCTAAAGTGCTGAAGATGCTTTTAGTGCCTTCTAAATCCATTGCCTGAGGACAAAGTGCAGTTTGCCTCACCCTGGTTATGCCTTTTAATATTAACAATACTAAGTCTTAATAATCTCTTGCATTTCCAACAGCATTTAGCACTGTACACATTTACTATGTGTAGAAGGTGTCCAATAAATGCTTAGGTTATAGGTTGCCTTTTACTCATGTGACTACGAGAGGCACTGTTGTGTAGCTGACATTTACCAGTCATGTTACTCTGGGTAAGTGATTTTGAGCCTCTGTTTTTACCTCTATAAAATGAGACTAAAAATATGCTAAGTCACAGGGGAGTTATGAGACTCAAATGATATAATATTCTTCCTCTGATTAGATTTCTTCTATCCTCTTTTTAAATGCTTGCAAGAAAATAAGCACATACTCAAGTAGCAAGTGCTTCACTAACATAATCCACATAATTGAAAAATGTAATGACCTGAAGGAGAGAAAGAGGAAGACGGAAGAGTGGAGAGATTTTGTTATTAGTGAGATCTCGCAACATATCAGTGTATAGATCAGTGGGTTTAGAATCAGGAAGACTCATCTTTCTCAGGTCAAATACAGTCTCAGACTTTTACTAGCTATGTGACCTTGGGTAAATGTTTGCCTCAGTTTCCTCATCTGTCAGATGAGCTGGAGAAGGAAATGGCAAACTGCTCCAGTATCTTTGCAAGAACACCCCAAATGGGATCACAGAGAGTGGGACAGGATAGAAACACTAAGCAACTACAGGCATTAGTTGCTTGTCCTTGGACAACGCTCCTTAGCAACTACGATTTTCTTCCATTGTCATCTTCGACAATGTAATGGCAGTGGGATAGACCAGTCAGGACTGATGGAATTTGCCTTTCTCTTATTATTCATGGATAGGAGCATTTTTTCACATGGGTCTTGATGGCTTGCATTTATTCCTTTGAATTTATTGCACATTCACATCCTTTGATCACTTTTCTGTTAGGAAATGACTCTTATTCGAATCATTTCCATCTAATCTTCATACTGGTGTCTGAGACCAATTTCTGATTGATTTAATGCTTCATCTAGTCACTACAGATTATTCAGGTCCTTGGCCTGCTATTGTGGATAGCAAACAGGACTGGAATTCAGGAGATCATAGGGTCATATTACAGTTGGTAAGGACATGCAAGTTCTAGTCTTGGCTTTGTCATTTATTACCTTTGTGACTTTGGGCAAATGACCTCTAAGACCAAGCGTGGGGAACCTATAGCTTCATATGTGGCTTTCTAGGCCCTCAAGTGTGGCCCTTTGACTGAATCTAAACTTCCACAAACTTTCTACTAGATTCAGTCAAAGGACTGTACTTGAGGACGTAGAAGGTCACATGTGACCTTGAGGTTACCCCTGTCTTAGGTCCTGTCCTTATCAGTAAAATGAGGGTTTGGAGCAGATGACTTCTAATATCCCTTTCAGTTATGTGAGTCTGTGACTTTCAGATTCTCTCCCTTTGCTATATGCCATTTCCTTGTGCAAGAGCAAAGAGGGTGAGTGGGAGAAACTAAAAGGAGATGAAATTCCAGTATCTCCATTTTACTTTTTTGCAGCTTCTAATAACAGGTTTGCTGAGTGAAGAGGTTGAAACTAAAAACTGAAATATGGCTTTTTGATTATCTATGGATTTTAGTTTCTGCAGTGTCAAATATCCTCTTACTTTGAAACACCTGGTATCAGTAACATATTATGTATACCATACACTTTTATCACTGCCAGTCTAAAAGTTTTTCAGACCTTACCCAACATCCATTAACCTCAGGGATGGCTCTAGGCAAAATTGTGTAGTAGGCAAAGCTTGTCTTCAGTGCCCATCCATCCTGCACAAGATCTAAAAGTTGGAATTCATACTCTGCCATTTACTAAGTGACCTTTGGCAGGTTACTTCATAACTCTTTTGTCTAAGTTTCCCCATTTATAAAAAGATGGGGTTGGACTAAATTATGTGGAAGACCTCTTTCAACTCTGTCTCCTACAATCTTGTGAATTCCCTAGGAGCTCTTTTCTCCCCAAGGGGAAAAGTCACAACATTATTTTGAAATTTCCAAGAAGCCATAGAATATATCTATTCAAAGAGTAACACTTACAGTCATGCATTTGCTGATTTCTTCCTCTAAAATGCAACTCTAGTGCTTCATTGTGGGATGGAGATTACCCTGGACTATGCTGGTGGAATACAAAGTTCAGTTTGTCCTACCCAACTGGAATGGCATCAGGCAGAAGCCACCTGATTGTCACCTGAAACTTGGTCTCACCAAATTTGGAGAGGTTTGTCATCAGAAGCATCTCAGTGTTGTGTTCAGGGGTGCACCTCAGGCATTTATTAGCTATGTATTTTTCATTTGTGTCCAATTCTTCATGACCTGATTTGGGATTTTCTTGGCAAAGATACTGGAGTGGTTTTCCATTTCCTTTTCCAGCTCATTTTACAAATGAGGAAACTGAGGCAAACAAGGTTAAGTTTACTTGCCCAGGGATACACAGCTAGTAAATGTCTGATGCTGGATTTGAACATTGGTCTTCCTGACTCCAGGCCTGGCGCTCCATTTACTGTACCACCTTGCTGCCCAACAGCTATGTGACCTAGGGCAAATCACTTAACTTCTTTCTGGCTCTGTTTCTTCAAAAATAAAATAAGGAGGTTGGATGTAATGACCTTCTAAGGCCCTATTCAGCAAATCCATGACTCTGTCTCTTACTGAGCACACAGTCCACAAAATCTCCAGACTTGGCCACCACAAGCATGATGTGGTTGAGATCTGCCTCAGGAGAGCCAAGTACTTGCTCCAGTGAAATCATAGGTCCTTGACAGAATAAGTTTGGGTTCATTTGCTCATTGATTTATTTCCACATTTGCTTCCTGTTCTCTTGTTGCTCCCATGGTGGCTAATTCCTGCTCCTGTTCTCTTGGGCCCATTCCCAGAAGTCCTGCAGCTCACTCCATCTGAGCTCAGCAGCTCAGACTTTTTATTTTCCTCCAGACACAACTGAAATGAAGGCTATAGTTTTCAGGGAAGCATAATTGGTTTAAAATTGTAGGTTTAATAATAGTGATGCTAGGCTTAACGTAGTGCCTTTCATCCCAACAACGCAAGAGCTTGACAACCAGTAACTCGTCAATCTTCAGACTCCCGGTGGTAGGGGGCAGCTGGCAGGGGGCTGGATTTCCATCCTCCCCATCCAGGACCCCAGGCCATAGTGCTGAGAAATTGTTTGAAATTGTCACCCACCACCAGGGCCGTCTGCAAGAGAGAAAAACTATGGACAACTCTCACCTTTCTAGGAGTGACTTAGTCAGACTTTCAGTTATTCAGGTTCTTATTTCTTAGACTTCAAGCTGGATTTACCTTAGGTTTAGAGGTCATCTAGATCAACCTAATTTTACAGGGTGGCAAAACTGAGGGCCACAGAGATTAATGACTTGCTTTAGGTCATATAAAAAGTTAAGTCACAGGACTGGGATTTGAACCCAGGTTCTTTGACTTCAAAGCCAGTGTTCTTTTCACTTTATTGGTTAGCTAGCACTGTTGTATATAAGGTCAAACAAGACTCCTTGATACAAAGACTGATACAGATAAATTTGATTACATATCATCTGATTAAAATTTTTTCTCCCTTTTCTCTCTTCCTCTTCACTTCCTTTCTTGACTTAATCCTCAAATCCTTTGTAGAAAGAGACCAAAGGAAAGAAAGAGGAAATAAGCATTTATTGAGATCTACTATGTGGCAGGCACTAGCCCAAGTGCTTTGCAGATAGTATCTCACTTGCTCTTCCAAACAACTCTGACAGGCAAGTTCTATAATTATCTACATTTTAGTTAAGGAAATTCAGTCAGACAGAGGTGAAATGACTTGCCCAGGGTCCCAGAACTAGTAATTGACTGAGGCTGCATTTGAACTCAAGTCTTGATGACTCCTGGCCTAGTGCTCTGTCCACTGTGCCATGTCACGGCCTCAATGGAAGGCAAGGGACCTCAGATCTGGCCAATTCCTCATACAGGCAGAGAAGTTGTAACAGAAAGAGCCCAGAGTTAGTTGCTGGAAGATCTGAGTTTGAATTTGGCTCTGCCACATTCTGTTCATGTGGGCTGATCCCTGCTGTATCTCCAGTCTCAGTTTCCTCTTTCATAAACAGAGGGATAATTCATTAGTTATTATTAAGGTCCTAGAATTTGCAAGGCACCGTGCCAGATACCAGGGATATAAACACAGTAGGAAATAGTTCTTCCTCAAGGAGCTTACGTTCTCCTGTCTAAAAATTCCTACCTGGCTTCTCTCACCTGGTTGTTATGTGACTCAAACAAGACTGTATGTGAGTGCTTTATAAACTGTAAAACCATTTGAAAATCTCAGGCCCTGGTAGTGAAAGGTTTGGTAGGACTCAAAACTGAAAATAGTGACTGAAATGAGTCTTCTAGACTGTCTGTTTAGACTTCTGATCTTGTCCGTACTCTCGTTACAATAGCTGATATTGAATTGGCCGCAGTAATGTTGTGCTTATTAGAGAATAAAATTAAGCGCTTCTGTGGCTTCATCTAATCTAATGTGTCTGTGTAAGTACATCGACCATATCCTTCAACAGCATTTGGTATATTTTTTAAAAAATCAGTAAAAATACCAATCTGCATATGTTATACAGTAGGCTGGATTTGGGTAGGACAAGAGAGGGCTTGTTCAGCAGAATCTCTGCACTTGGTGTTATAAAAAGCACAGCCTTACACCCCATAGTACCCCATGCTGGTATTATATGATGTGGTGTCTTTTGCCAGCAAATTAGAGACAGCCCTAGTTAACGACCAGTTAATAGAAGCCTAGAGTCAGACCAGTTGCCTGGAGTTTTCTTTTTGTAGGTTTCCCAGGATACACCCTTTGGACAAACCAAAGAATTTTTTTCGTTTGTGGTCATGTGGCTGGTCCCTTGCAGGCAACAACCCATGTGTACTGGCTTCTGAACTGTCTTTACATTGACCACGCTCTTTGGTTGACTTTTTGTTTGTGTTTGAAGAGAGGGGAAAAGTATCATGTGACAGGGAATTTGTGGGGGCAGGACCAGAAATGTTAAATCTGAGGTAGAGGTATTTGAAACATCTGGAGTTGATGCCTGCATGAATTATTTTAGTAAGTAAGTGTTCTTGAAAAAACCAGAGGATCTTGAATTGGAACATGGCAAGGGTTACCCAGTCTGTGAAATACCTTGTTTTGTAAGAACCTCTTGAAGGCACCTATGCTACAAAGTAGATTCTCCTGACTTATTTTCATCTTAACAGGGGGTGTGCTTTGACTGTCTCCACTTGGTTGACTCAAGTATGGCTAGAAATCAACCACTTTAGACCTTTGCCCATTGTACTATCAGGTAAATTTTATGCAGTGAAATACCCTCTGTGTTATATAATCCCATCCAGTTTTGTTCCCAGATTCCTTAAAAAACCAACCAAACACCGTTTGGCTTAAAATTAAACAGTAGAAAAAAATAAGAGGGCAAACTACCCTTTGTTGACCTTTCAGAAACTTGCCATGTAAGTTCTTTTAGTCTCTTTTCTCCTTCTTCCGCCTTTCTACCCTGTGTCCCTTTCCTTTCTCTGCTCTCTCAGATAGAACAGTAGCTTCCAAACTTATTGCATCATGGCGCTAGCCAATCTTGCAGTTTGGAAATACCTTGTTGCTTTCTACATGCTCTGGTCCAAACATACTGGCCTACTTGCTCTTCCTTGTACGCAACAATCCATCTTCTTGCTTTTGTAGTGTCTCCTTCCCATACCTGGAATACGTTCTTCCCTGCACCTTTTTGAATCTCTTGAAAGTATCTATATGGTACAGTGAGTCTAACGTGTGACCCTGGGAAAGTTACTTCACCTCTGTTTAGTTCACTTTCCTCAAATATAAGCAGCCAGATGGTGCAGTGGATAGAACTCTAAGCCTGGAGTCAGGAAGACTCATTTTTGTAAGCTGAGATCCAACCTCAGACATTTACTAGCTGACCCTGGGCAAGTCATTTAATCCTCTGCCTCAGTTTCTTCATCTGTAAAATGAACTGGGGATGGAAATGGTAAACCACTTCGGTGTCTTTGCCAAGAGAACCCCCAAACGGGGTCATGAAGAATTGGACATCATTGAAACAACTTAACAGCAAAGTGGTTTAAGGAGGGAAAAAGAGAGTCTGAAGAAGGAGGGTTCTGTATCATATATAATAAGGAGCTTGGGAAATTTACCACAATAACATGCCTAGACTTTCCCTTCATGCTCACATAAATTTCCATTGTGGCTTCATGGGAATATAGGCCCACAGCCAGTGCATGGGCAACTGAAAAATGTAGAACCTTTAATGTTGGAGTTTAGGAGACATCCTATGAGAGGGATGAGAGAGCAAAGCTGAAGTGATTGTGTTAGCAGAAAAACACTAAATTAGAAAGCATGTTTAAAAATGAATTTCACAGGCTTTTATTTTTCATGAGGAAGGAGTATCTTCTGTTTGGGCAAATATAACTCAGGAACGAGATATATGGGGATGAGATAACTCTCTGAAAATGATGTTATAGTTCTTGGGGCTTAATATGATTTAGGGAAAATGATATTTTTAAAATCCAGGGGTCCTTAACTGGTGTCACATGAACTTTTAAAGAAAAACATTTTGATAGCTGTATTTCAAAGTAATTGTTTTTCTTTGTAATTCTCTGTATTTTGTTATTTCTTTTTAAGAACATTAGTCTTGGGGAGAGGGTGGTCCATAGGCTTCAGTAGACTGCCCAAAGAATTCTATGATGCACAGAAAGGTAAAGAGATTCTGCTCTAAGGAAAGACCAAGGGGCAACTAGGTGGCAAAGTAAATAGAGCACCAGCCCCGGAGTTCAAATCTGGCCTCAGATACGTGTCACTTACTAGCTGTGTGACCTTGGGCAAGTCACTTAACTTCAATTGCCTTGATTTCTCCCTCCTCTCAAGAAAAGAAAAGGTCAAGTAGATTTTTCATGTGCTCATTGATTTCCTCCTGTCCTCTCTTGTCTCCCTAAACATCCCTCTCCCAACACACACCTAGACTTGCTTCCCTTTATTAGGTTCTTGAAATCCTTTCCTTCTAAGCCCTGATTCCTGAGTCTGCCAAGCTACACTCTGCTAATCTCTTCTGCTCTGGAACTCTATTATGTACTTAATGAGACCAAAGTTATAATAATTAACTGCATGCCTTATTTCTTATTATCTCTAGTGAACTGTAACTTCCCATAAAGCAAGGACCATCTCATATATCTTTGACTCCTCGGTGCCTAGCACAGTGTACACAGTGGCATTCAATGAATGTTTCTTCAATCAGATTATTTGTTGGAGTGAAGCCTCGTTCAACCAAAATAAGAGAATATGCAATTTTTTCCTATGCCCAGTCCCAATCTTTACCTCCCTACTAGGTCAGCTTCTACCCACTTCTTTCTCTCCCTTTCATTTGTTCTTGTTCTGTCACTTTCAATCATGTCCGACTCTTAGGGACCATATTTGGGGTTTTCTTGGCAAAGATATTGTAGTGGTTTGTCATTTCCTTCTCCAATTCTTTTGACAGATGAGGAAACTGAGGCAAATTGGGTTAAGTGACTTGCCCAGGGTTACACAGCTAGTAAGTGTCTGAGACCAGATTGAACTTAGGAAGATGAGTCTTCCTGAATTCAGGTCTGGCACTCTATCCACTGCACCACTCAGCTGCCCCCTCTCCTCTTCATAGTAAGCAATTATTGGCACTGGGTTTTTATTTTTTTTTTTATTTTTCAAACTTATTTATTTATTTATAATTTTCAACAATTACTTCCATAAGTTTTAAATTTTATCCCTCTTCATCCTCCCTCCCTCCCCAAAATGTCATGCAATCTTATATGGGCTCTACACATACATTCCTGTTAAATACATTTTCACATTAGTCATGTTGCATAGAAGAATTAAAACGAATGGGAGAAAGCATGAGTAAAACTAAACTAAACAAAACATAACAAAGAAGAAAAATCTGCTTCATTCTGTATTCTGACTACATAGTTCTTTCTCTGGATGTGGATGACATTTTGCACCATGAGTCCTTTGGAAATGTTTTAGGTCCTTGCATTGCTGTGAAGGGCTAAATCTATCAAAAAACTGTCCTCACACACTGTGGCTGTTACTGTGCATAATGTTCTCCTGGTTCTGCTCGCTTCTCTTAGCATCAGTTCATATAAGTCTTTCCAGGCTTTTCTGAAGTCTGCCTGTTCATCATTCCTTGTAGCACAATAATATTCTGTTATATTCACATACCACAACTTGTTCAGCATTCCCCAGTGGATGGGCATTCCCCTCAATTTCCAGTTCTTGGTCACCACAAAAAAGAGCTGCTATAAATATTTTTGTACATTTGAGTCCTTTTCCATTTTTGTGATCTCTTTGGGATACAACTAGGTTTTTATTTTTAATGCCTGCTTTGCACTCTGGGTTGGGGAGAAGGGTAGGAATTCAAGAGTGGCCTCCCAGGCTGGTACATGTATTCTGTAGATCTCTTCTGTTTCCAAAGATGCCTTTAACTTTTTTTTTTTGATGATGTTCATTGTTCCAGCTTCCGTCTGCCTCCCTAATACATTCCAGATGTGACCACCTCCCTGCCCAGAGCAGTTATTGCCCTGTGCCTTTGGCTAATTTGATTCTTTGCTTCTGGTCTTTGTCCCTGCTGGGCTCAGCATATCCACTGCCTCTTAATTTCATGTGCCTCCAGTTTGGGGGTCCTTTAAAAGAATATAAGCCCCTTGAGGGCAGGGACCATTTTTCTTTATTTCTTCTTTTTGGTTTTACATCACCAGCATTTAATAAATAAACTATAGTTGCATTTTTTGCACAGAATCTAAGGCAGGTGGGATCCTGGGAGGTCATTCCCTTGTCTCTAAGCAAGACTATTCTTATCATGAATTCTATGGACCAAATTTTTGCTAGTTTGTAGTGGGTGACAGAGTGCATAGAGGACGAATCTGCCAGATAGCTGGTGATGACACGGATGTGTACATCCTAAAAATGGTCAGAACACTGCTTATTGGGGAGTACAAAGCTTGGGTAGCCTCATACAGTAGGAAGTAATGGTGAGGAGCCTGGAAAGGGGGTGACCCAGCATAAAGGTACTGGGGTACCTAGGTAAGAGCCAAAGGGAGAAGTGTGTGTGTGTGTGTGTGTGTGTGTGTGTGTGTGTGTGTGTGTGTGTGTTGGGGAAACAAGGAGAGGCGTGTAGAAAGGATGCTAGAGAACCAACAGAACATTGTATACAGTAACAGCAATATTCTTTTAAGGAATAACTTTGAGCAACTAATCATTTTGACTATTATAAGTACACAAATTAAAAATAAAGGACATATGAAGAAAGGTGCTATCTGTATCCAGAGAAAGAACTGATAAGTCCAAGTATGTATAGAATAATTTATATATATATATGTATATATACATATGTGCATTTATACATATTATATATATACATATATATGTGTGTCAACTATTTGTGTCTAATAGTAGTCATCTCTACAACAGGGGGAAGAAAAAAGGAGAAAAAAGAAACTGACATGATAATTGTGTGTATTTGGTGGGAATAGCAAATTGTATATGGTAGATTTGCAGCTTCATTGCAATCATCTTTTTAAAAACCTTTGTACTGTGTTATGGAAGTACCTGTCTTGTTCCATGAACTGAAAATGAAATAAATTTGAAAAAGAAAGGACATTAGAGGAAAATAGAAGATAACTTCACCTATCACACAATTTTGCCTTGACTTTGCCTTATGTCCTCTGTACTTACCCCTATCCTTCATCCATTGAATTTTATAGCTGGAAGAGATGCTGGAGATAATTTCATCAAGTCTCTTTACTTAATAGATGACAAATCTGAGGAACAGGAAAAGTGAAACTACTTAGCTTGGGTCCCTTAATTCCATTGCCCTCTTTTCCCCATCACACTGTACTCTAGATGAGCTGGTTTGCCTGATAATACTTAGTATTCCCTCCCTTCCTTTCCTGGCACTGCCAGACCCACAAGATTCACAGTCTGTGTTGTCATTGTGGCAGTACATTTTGGGGTACTGGGCCACCTGGAAGTGCCTCTCCCCCCATTGAGTGGGAAAGGGGGCATGAAGCAACAGCTTCGGGACTTCATTCAGTCAGCCTCAGGTCACCAGAAGCTTATGTCCCTGGCTGGTCTGATGCTAAATGATGGCTCAGTGACATTGGGGAAGGGTCTCATTTTTTAATGTGTCCTGTAACTAATTTGAGAATCCCATTAGTGCAGATCTCTGCATGAGGCCCCCTCCTAGGTATTAGTCGTGATGGTGTTAAAGGGAGGAATGTGGATTTAGTGGCACAGAGTTGATTATAGTTATTTGGTTTTTTAAGCTGACACCCAGGCTATGATGCTTTTATCTCCATAGGCCAGCTCTTCTAGATTACAAAAGGTAGTGAGGTGAGAAACTAGATATCTGAGAGACTGTCTTCTTATTATGCTTTCCCCCCGTTTGCTATTTTAAGTCCACAGCTTATGCTTGTTCTGGCTTCCATTGCTGCAGCTCTACCTAACCCCCTACCAGGGCTAGTCAGCTCTCTGCATAGCTGGGTAGGCAGTCCTTCCCTAGGGGGAAGAGCAAGAGAAAGAAGAGCAAGGGACCCAGAAACAGGAGGCAAAAAGGTTATTGGAGGCAAACAGCCTGTTTGACACTGTACCCTCAGTCTGGCTGGTCCTGTCGGGTAAGAGCTGCTTAGTTACTGATCAGTATTAGCATTTAGATGACCTTGATCAAGTCACTTTACTTTAAGCCTCAGCATCTCTGTTTCTAAAATGTCTTTAGTCAGCAGTTCTTCGTTCAAGTACTCAGGCCAGGGGGTGAGGGCTGAGACCTTTTCAGGAGGTCTAAAAGGTTAAAGCTGTTTTTATAATGATACTTAGACATTTTTCACCTGTTAAAATACTCTCATTTTTTCCAACTATATATCTGTGTGGGCCAGAATTTTCTTCATAAACTTCAACCAAAACAACACATCACAACAGTTTGAATGCAGAAGCAGTGATGAGAATCCAGCTGTCTTCTATTAAGTCAGCCAGTTAAAGAGATTGTCAAAATATGCAAAACAATGCAGCTTTTCTTATTAAATGCCTTTGTTTTGAAAAATAAAATTATTTTTCATAAAAACTTGTTACTTATGTTAACATATAATGGGGTTATTATTTTAAAATTAATTAATAAATAATTGTAAAATGTATCAGTTTTCACTTCTAACATGGTAAGCATCAGTAGACATATAAACAAAAACACTTTGGGGTCCTCAATAAGTTTTTTTAATGCCTTATTTTTTAAGTTCTTTTTAAAAATCTTATTCAGTATTTTATCTTTCCCCAGTTACATGTAAAAACAATTTTAACATTTTTTTCAAATTTTGAGTTCCAAATTTTCTCCCCCCCATTGAGAAGGCAAGTATTTTGACATAGGTTATACATGTGCAATCATGCAAAACGTATTTCCATCTAAGTCAGTAAGTTTTTAAGAGTGAAAAGGGGTCCTGAGGCTAAAAGTTTGATAGTCACTGCATCACATAATCTCCGTGGCCCACAGTGGGTCTCTAAGGGCCTCTGATTCTGATATAGCATGTGCAGCTGCCTTTGCCTCTGAATGGATCTCTGGGCAGTTCTGCTTCTCTTCCTCTTTAATGACATTTGAGCATGACGGTCATTAAAAACATTAGGAAATTTTACCTCATTATATTAAGCTCGGGTCAACAGCTGGATCTGGATTTATTGGCACTTTGTATCGTCATGCTGCAATGAATCTCCTTATTTTCGGTTATTTTTTAGCTGGGACAAAAATAAAATAGGAGACATGAGCAGTTGTATATAGGATGAGTCTGAGGATGGAAGGAGAGAGAGAGAGAGAGAGAAAAAGTGTTTTTTATCTCTTTTGACTAAGTCTCTGTACTTTTTCATTGTTTGGTCATTTTCAGACGTGTCTGATTCTTCATGACCCAGATAGCACAGATACTGGAGTGGTTTGCCATTTCCTTCTCCAGCTCATTTGACAGATGAGGAAACTGAGGCAAACACCATTAAATGACTTGCCCAAGGTCACACAGCTAGTAAGTGTCCCAGGCTGGATTTGAAATCACAAAGATGAGTCTTCCCGGCTTTAGGTCCAACATTTTATCCACTGAGCCACTTAGCTTTCCAAGTGTCTGAACTTTCACTTGAAGTTTAGGAAAAGCTGAATTTTTTTTTTGTTGTTCAGGAACTTTTACAAAAACTTTGCCAGGATGATGAGTAACACCTGGTCCTCCTCTGCTCTGACTCATTCCCTCCACCTGACTCCACACTACTCTACAAATAGTAGGCATTGCAACACACGTTGACTGGGTTATCAGAAGTATCTTTAGTGTGCTGAGCCTCTTAGCATGTCAGGCAACTTTCTAGGACTGTAAGCTAAAAGCAGGGGCCAATCTGTCTTGGTCAAGGAAGCTTCCTCACTGGAAGTTCCCTCTGTCAGTGAAATCAGAGGTCTGAACAAACCAAAATAGAGCCCTCTAATAGGTCTAGGGTAGGGCTGCTAGGTGGTGCAGTGGATAAAGTGCCAGACCTGGAGTCAAGAAGACTCTTCTCAAGTTTATGTCAAGATTTAGATACTTACTATCTTTATGACCCTGGGCAAGTCACTTTACCCTGTTTGCCTCAATTTCTTCATCTGTCAAATGATCTGGAGAAGGAAATGACAAACTGCTCCACTATCTGTGCCAAGAAAACCCCAAAATGGGGTCACAAAGAGTCTGACTCAACTAAAAAATGACTGAACAACCATAATAGGTCTAGGAAGGTGAGTTATCAGTGTTTTAAATGAGCCCATTTTAATCCAAAGAGTAGGAGTGGCATTTATCAGTCATGTCTGACCCTTCATGATCCCATTGGGGTGATTTACCATTTCCTTCACTAGCTCATTTTACAGATGAGGAAACAGAGGCATCCTGGGTCACACGGTCATTGGGTGTCTGAGGTCAGATGGGAATTTAGGAACATGAGTATTCCTGACTTTCCAGGACTGTTGTTCTATTCAGTGCACCAACTAAGTAGCCAAAAAGTAGAAGAGCTTATTACTTTCCCATGAAATTAATGTTCATTTGATGGCCCTGTGATTTCATAGATGGGGGCATTCCCTGCATTGAAGGATAACAGATCATACTGCCTTTCATGGCGCAGGTTGCAACCCACCTTAACCTGTGTTATCATTGCCTTTGTCTGTAAATCCCTGATGATGGTGTCAATTCAGTTTATGCTGGACATTGTCCCTTTTAATCTCTTAATGCCATGTGGCTGCTAAAGGAGCTCACAGTCTGTCCTTATCACAGTCTCTGCCCCATAGTAGGCACTTAATTTCATGCTAATTGACTGACTTATCCTACTTTCTTTCCTAGTACTATATTTTTCTGAAGATATTTTTAAGCCATTTCTTCTGTGTAACTCTTAGGAGGAAACACTCCTCCCCCCAAAAAATAACCCCATAAAGGATCATAGCTGTAGAGCTCTCTGGTCCAATGTCCTCATTTTACAGATGAGGAAACTGAGGCAAACAGGGTTAAGTGACTTGCCCAGGGTCATACAGCTAGTAAGTGTCTGAAGCTGGATTTGAACTCAAGAAAATGAGTCTTCCTGGCTCCAGGTCTAGCATTCTATCCACTGAGCCACTTAGTTGCCCAAGTCTCTGAACTTGCTCTTGAAGTTTAGAAAAGCTGATTTTTTCCTTTTCAGAAACTTTTATAAAAACTTTGCCAGGATGATGAGCAACACAGACTCCTTCACCTGATCCTCCTCTGCTCTGACTCATTCCCTCCACCTGACTCCACACTACTCTACAAATAGTAGGCATTGAAGCACACATTGACTGGGTTATCAGAAGTACCTTTAGCACACTGAACCTCTTAGCATCCAGGCAACTTTCTAAGACTATAAATTAAAAGCCGATGTCAATCTGCAATGGTCAAGGAATTTTCCTCACCGGAAGTTCCTTTTATCAGTGAAATCGCATCTCTGAACAAACCAAAATAGGGCTAGGGTAGGGCAGCTAGGTGGTGCAGTGGATAAAGTGCCAGATCTGGAGTCAAGAAGACTCTTCCTGAGTTCAAATCAAGCCTCGGACACTTACCTTTATGACCCTGGGCAAGTCACTTAACCCTATTTGCCTCAATTTCCTCATCTGTCAAATGGACAGAAGAAGGAAACGGCAAACCTCTCTAGTATCTGTGCCATGAAAACCCCAAAGTGGGGTCATAAAGAGTCTGAGTCGATTGAAAAATGACTGAGAAACAAAAATAGATGTATGAAAGTGAGCTCTCAGGAGTTTAAATGAGTCTAGTAGTTACTATGTTGTTTCTCAGTCATGTCTCGAACTGACGCAGAAGATTAAGTGACTTGTCCTGGGTCACACAGCTAGTAAGGGTCTGAGACCAGATTTGAATTTAGGAAGATTAGTTTTCCTGACTCCAGGACAAGTATTCTATCCACCACCCTAGAAGGATCATAGCTCTAGAGCTGGAAGGACCATGTAATCCAACGTTTTCATTTTACATATGAGGAAACAAGTCCAGAGAGGTAAATGAACTTTTACTCCAAGTACATGGGAGTACATGTCAGAGTTTGGAACCCAGAGTCAGTGCCCTCCCTTTGACACCTACCTTTCTCCTACTACTCCCTCTGTACAGCCTGTTCTGGGTGCTTCTCCATTTTTTTTAACGCCCTCTTTCCTCCCTCTCCTCCTCTTCTCCTACCTCCTCACTTTTGTCTTCCCACCTTTCTCAGTGCCATCACACTGCCTCCAGCCTCTTCCCGAATTCCATTGGAAACTCCATTAGGATGCCGCTGACAAGCCAGAAGCTGCGAGCCCCCAAACCAGCACTTATAATTATCAGCCGTTATTTTCTCTCTATGTGTGCTGTTACCACCTACTCTCCCACCTTCTTACTGTATCATTCCCATCTTGTTATTCCTGGGTTGTCAGAGAACAGCATGAGCTAGTTGCTACAGAATCAAAGTGTATTGTGACCACCCTGCTCATAACCACAGCGGGTTTCAAAGGGAATGAGTTTTAACAGCTGTTATTGCACAAATACTGCTATTTGGGGAGGCTGCTGAAAGCAGGGAGGGAGGCTTCCAAATGGAAGAAGGGAAGAAACGAACTTTCAGTGCATTCTGGGTAAAGCTTTCCTTTAGCCTCATTCTTTGACCCCTAGGTTGGCAGCTGATCTGATGCAAGGCTGCATCCATGAAGCTCCTTGATTAAGGGGAAATCAAAGGGAAAACAGGCAAGAGGTTGGGATGTGTAAAGCTAATGATTGTGGTAGAGGGTACTGTGGGCTGATAATTCTTACTATACACTAGAGCTCTTTTCATGTACCTTTCCTATAATTCAATTCATTTCATGGGGGATGTGGAAATTCTTGAGACCTCCGGCTCCTGCCCTTTAAGAGCTTACAATTTTGTTAGGGAGATCAATCTAGTGAGAGAAAGCAATATAAAGCAACATGTAATTGTGTGCTAATTTGGATGCATTCCAGCGACAAAATGTAACATATAGCTGGTAAATGCTAGGGATGGCTTAGGGAAAGGGAGAGTCAATGTTAGCTAGAGTAGCAGGATGGCTTCATTGATGAGGTGGTATTCAGCCTAGGTCTTGAAGGACTGGTAGGATTTAGATAGGTGGAATAAAAGAGGGAAGGCAGTGCAGGAAGGGAAAATAGCCTGAGCAAATAATAACTGACATTTGATGATTAGAATTTTGTAAAATGCTTTGTATACTCTATCCCACAAGCACTGCCAATCTCATCTTAAAAATGAGTAACCTTCATCTTCGAGAGGGTAAGCAATTCACTCATCATCAAGCATTTAGCACATGTCAAAGACTGGATTCGAAACCAAGTCTTGTTGACTTGTCCAGAAACCTAGCCACTGTACCAAGCTGCCCTTATAGAGGTATAAATTAATCACAAAGATATTTTACTAGTTGCTAAGGGAGATACTAAAAAAAAGGACAGTGAGTGTGTGTGTGTGTGTGTGTGAGAGAGAGAGAGAGAGAGAAAGAGAGAGGGAGCGACCCACAGTCCCTGTCCCCAAAGAGTTTGCCATCTACTAGTGGTGATGACATGTACACAAGTAATTCTAGTGTAAATGAATCCTAGTGCATGACACACAGAGAACGTGGTGTGATTTTAATCTGAAAGTCTGTGAGTAAAGTGATAATCAAGTGTATCTTACCACAACATGAGCACCTTCAGTTCTTATGTCCTTTATGTATGATGAAGTACCAGGTTATGATACATAAAAGCCATCTGAATCAAAGGTGTTACAGAGTGTTTAAAAAGAGTAGAAAACAGAATTGTGAACATCAAATGAGATATTTGTGAAGAGTTTAGCACAATGTCTGGAACGTAGTAGATACTAAACATATCCTCCCTCCCTCCCTTCCTTCCTTCCTACTTTTTTTCTTCCTGCTTCAGATAGGAATAGTAGGAAATAAAGTTGAATATGCCACCTTAGGCTAGATTATGGATTCACCT
This sequence comes from Potorous gilbertii, assembly GCA_028658325.1. Taxonomy (NCBI): domain Eukaryota; kingdom Metazoa; phylum Chordata; class Mammalia; order Diprotodontia; family Potoroidae; genus Potorous; species Potorous gilbertii. The sequence continues at coordinate 667,248,201 of CM053769.1, forward strand.
TTTTTTTTTTTTAAAATACATTTATTTAACTTTTTACATTCATTTTCACAAGATTTTGGGTTCCAAAATTTTCTCCCCATTTGGGGGGGCGGGCGGGG
>CM053769.1:667248798-667285894 GCA_028658325.1 Potorous gilbertii
GCTAGTTCACACTCTTGGAGTTAGTTATCTTTGATGCTTCCCTGTCTCTTATTCCTCATAACCAACGAATTGTGATTCCACCACCACAACATTGTTCAGAACCCTCCTCCTCTCTGCTGTCTCCACCATTATCCTAATTCAGGATGCATTCCAAGTGGCGGGACAGTCTGTGCAAAGAGAAGAGACGGGAGAGATGGCATGGCATGGTTAAGGAATAGGCAGGAACCACTCCGATTGGCATGGATGACGTATTGCTTTCCAACCTTTTGGCTAAGGTTAGATAAGGAACAAATAGATGTCTCTCAGTCAACAAGCATCTGGAGAGACAGTGCGAGAAAGGGAACAACGTGAAATGAGTATAGAGAGGGGAAAGCCGGGTTGTAGGTAGAGTGCTTCATTCTTCCCCTCTGATCCATGCTGACTTCTCCCTCCTGCAGGCCAGGGTGTGGATAGCAACTTTGACCTCTGTCTTTCATCTCTAAGATACGCTAAGTTCTCTTGGTCCCCTGCTTTGGGATCCCACAGCTTCAGAGAACAATTTAGGATTCCTAAGTTCCTCTCAGAAACATAGAGGCAAATGGGGAAGAGACTGGGTTCTCATGATTCAGAACTCCAGTGCCACCTTCCCCTAAATGAGCTGGAGGTAGTTGCCATGCCTTCAGAGCCCTCTCCCTCTTTGTCTCCAGTTTTCAAAGGCATTCTGACCATATCTTGTTCTTGCACGTCAAAATTGTTATCCTTACCGGATTCAGGTTCAAGGCTCAGTGCCCAGGAGATGAAATAATAAAAGCAACCTGCTGGATCATTTTCCTCTATCCTCTATGCTGTGGATGCTCTTTGTGCCCTTGGGGGCATGGGGGGAGACAAAACAAACCCCTTTTTATTAGGTGGTGATAATAGAAAAATGTAGCTGCAAATAACAGAGTAATGCGGTCAAGGAAAGGACTGTGGAGGCCTGGAACTGATTCTCTAGCCAATCATCCGAGGATGGATTTGGTTTAATAGAAGCAATTTTCTTCCTGCAATGCCTTCTCGTTGCCCAGTCAGCTCAGTTCCACGGCTGTCACTCACATCCCTTGGGCTTGCTAAGCAGCTGATGCAGACTCAGCCCTGCTTCTGTCTGTTCCATTAAGGGGGATCTGCAACTGTTTGGACCAAGTAGAGGTTCCTAATCAGATCCATGTTTTCCTATAGAGAGGGATCTGCCAAGAGAGGGGGAGCAGAAGCTGGGATTACTAGGGCCACACAGTAGAACTGGCTGTGGAGAATCAACTCTCACTTTGTTAACTTGAGTAATGTCTTGGCCCTAACTAGCTGTACCAGAGGTAGAGTCTGTGTTATTTGGAAAAAAGTAGCTCATTTGCTACTAGTCTCAGCTGAAGGTATAGTTTTAATTACCTGGCAGGAGGCTGAGCTGTGGGAACATCTGATGATATCTTGGCATCTCTCATCTTCGTTGTCCCTTCTGGGGGTGGGAGGGAGGATTGCACAAGGGTTTGGGCTGCATCCCAGCAGGCCAAAGAGACCTCCCAATGATTCCTCGGGCATTTGAAATCTCTGCTCTTGAAATCAACATGAGTAGGGAAGGGCAGGAAGTCTAGTTACATACCTGGCAAAGGGGCAAAATCTTAATCACCAGATTGGCTTGGCCAGTGTGGGTGGGATAAGAACCAGGGGAAAGCAAGACTGGTTATGTCCAGTGTGAACGGGTAACAGATCCCAGAATTCAGGTGTTAAACCCATCCCAGATCCCCTGGCTGCAAGACCAGCAGGCAGGCTTTCCCCATTGAGCATCCAGGAAGATCTCTCTCATTCATTTCCATGAGCTTCTATTAAGTACCAACAATGTTCAAGGCACCAAGTGCTGAAATGTCAAGATGGAATTCAACATTGTTTCTTCCCTCAAGGAACTTATCTTTTAATAAAGGAAAGGCTACATGTACCCAAGTTATTATAACACATGTTGGACCATAACTTCAAAATGGAGGTCTTTAGGGAGTGTCAGGTGAGGTCTGAGCAGGGAGTGCTCAATACTAGTTGATATCAAAGAAAGTCCCATCCAGGAGATAGGATTTAAATTGGACCTTAAAAGAAGCAAATTACTTCAGCAGGCAGTGCAGGTATTGTGCTTTGAGGATGATATCCATCCAGTGCAGGTATTGGGATGATATGAGCATAAGTATATGGTGCTAAAAGGGCAAGATGAAAACAGAGACCAGAGTCATTCAGTTAAGATAGTATTTGGATGTATGAGGTAGAGAGCAGTGCTGTGAGAGAAAACTAGAGAGGGAAGAAGGGGCCAATGTGTGGAGGGTCTTGAATGCTAGGCTAAAGAGTATAGTTGATTATATATATTTTCATTATATATATATATTTATTTTAATTGGCTGGTAGAGGTTTTCAGTGTGTGAGCAGTGATTCATTCATTACTCAGGCCTGTGGTGTGAAGGACAGCAGAGACAGACTGGAGGCAGGAAAGTTGATTGGGAAGCTATTATAACAGGCTAAGAAAGAGGGTGGGATAAAGGCAGGGCAGTGGGAGTGAAAAAGGAGAAAATATTTTAGATAGAATCAACAGGACTTGGCAGCTGATCTGTTGTGGAAGGCTAAGGGAAAGGAATGAGTAAAGAATTCTTTGGAGGTGACTGGCAGGATAGTGGTACCATGAACAAAAACAGGAGTTTTGGGAGATGAGACAGTTTTTGGTGAGGAAGGTAAGTCTACTTTACTCATGGTGAGTCTGAGTGAATAGCCACACAGCCTAGTAAAGGTGTTCAGTGGATAGTTAGACATGAGCTTGAGAGTGTTAGATTTGGGTAGCATCTACATTTGTACCCTGTGGGAGCTAATGTCATTGAGAGAGGAAGGGAGACACAGAGAGGAGGGGTGGGAGAGAGAGACAGAGATAAGAGAGAGAGAGAAAAGGAGAAGAGAGAGAGAAGGGTGAGAAAGAGGGAGGGCGAAGAGAGGGAGAGAGGAAGGAGACAGAGTAGAGGGAGAGACGGAGGGGGAGAGATAGAAACCAGAGATGTGGAAAAAGGGAGGAGAGAGAGAGAGAGAAAGGGGGAGAAAGAAGGAGGAGGGAGTGGAGAGGGAGAAAGAGATGTAGAGGGGGAGGGAGAGGGAGAAAGGAGGGGGAGAGAGAGAGGGAGAGCTCACAATATCCAGGTGGAGAAGCAGGAAGATATTGTGTCACAGCAGTGGCAGTGTAAAGGTTAAAATCAACAGATCAAGTGATTCCAACTTCCTCCAGGTGCTTCGTGTTTCATCTTCCTTGCTGATTTGCTGCAGGAGAAAGATGGGGAAAGTTAGCCATTCCTGGAGATCAAGGGTCTGTTCTTTCTGTGAAAGGTCAACAAAATCAGTTCCTTCTCCTCAACCTCTGTCTCTGACAAAGTTTATTTTTTAGTTTTTTAGTAATTAGCACAATAAACTCTCTCTTCCTTTTCTCAAAGAGTCAGCTAATGGGAGACAAAAACAGAGAAGGAAAACTTCTAATCCCATCCCCTGATCTCTGGGGTCCCAGGCTGGTGGTAAAGGCTGGCCTGTTGGCAGCATTGATGACTTTGTAAATATTTGGTGAACACCCCTTTCTTCTCAAGGACTGAAGCTTTTGTCTCCTTGGTCTTCTCTTTCAAGAAGAGGAGCCTTGTGTTTTATTTTCTTGTGAAGATGGAACTAGCAGTCTCCAAGCACCATATTATCTGTGGCCTATTATAAGAGAATCAGAAGGAACACTTCAGACGGTCTTCCTTCAGCTGATTGGTTGGTTGGTTGATACAGGGTCTTTTGTCTGAAAAATTAGTGGTTCCATGGAGCTGAAATAACACCCAAGGACACCTGTGACCCAGCTTCTCTATTCCTATGGTTACCAGATAGCAAAATACAAAAAGAAGGATGGAAAAGGTGGAAATAGAGAATACAAGAGGATGAGCTGTCAGGGTAAAACTTAATTATCCAAAAAAAGCTAAGGACTGTCCAAAACAAATATACTACTGGTAAACATTTACTCAATTCACAAACCTTTGCTGAGCATCTGCTATGTACTTGCTGGTATACAAAAGTAAATAGAATACAATCCCTGACATAAAGGAGGGGGAGATTGTTAGGGAGATGATGTGTATGTATGAAGTGTAGTGGTATGGTTCCAGGAAATGGTCAGGTCCCCCAGGGCATATGGCTGTTATTCATCATCACTTTGCCACTGCTATTTCACTGTTATGCTCACGACTCTCTCTAGGAAAAGTGTCCCAAAGTCTTTGGCTTGGTGCCCACCTGAGTCCCTTAGCTCCTTTTCCCATCCTTTTATGTTACTTCATGCTTTTACCTTCACTTCAGGTCATAATTTAAGAAATTGAATTAGTAAATGCATAGTAAAAGCAGACATATTCACTGCATGTAACATAAACTGCTCCTTATTTTCAGTCCTGAGCTCCTCTCACATGACTTTCTATTCATTTTCTCTTTATTTTTCCAACTGAAATATAAGAATGGGAGAGAAACAGAACCTGAAAGTTCAGTGTCTTAGTGTAGCTCAATCCCCATCCTGTAAAACAGAATGGGATGCAGGCCATTAACTTGCAACTGGATTAGAGAAAGCCTTGGAGACTTTTCAGGGATGCATGGGCAAGCAGGAACACAGGCTCAGCTCCCTGTCTGTCACTGCAGCCTCAGCTTTGAAAAGGGCACTGCTCAGATACCCCACAGGCTGACTTCCAAAGGGCACTAACTGATGGTCACAAACCTATTGGTCAGCAGGAAAGGGGACAGGCATGGCCCCCTGGCTGTCACTGAGTCTTTCCCAATTTACTTCCCATTTACTTTCAGACTTATGGATGAAGGGTTAGAGTGGGGGACTGTGCATCCTTCATCTGTTCAGCTACTTCTGGTCCTCTAGTCAGCCTGGTGCTGTCTGTGTCTTGCTCCAGCTAGGGGGTGGAGCCACTCTCCCCTTACATATGTATACAAATAAAAATAATTCAAAAACAGAGCTAGTGCTGTGACTTTGGGCAAGTAATTTTTACCTCTGAGCTTCCTTATCTGTAAAATAAAGGCATGACAGTAAACAATGTCTAAGACACCAGCTCTAAAATTCTGTGATCTATAAATTTTGTAAGAAAGTTGTGTCAGGCCACAAGCATTTATTAAGTGCCTTCTGTATACCAGGTACTGAACTAAATGCTGGGAATACAAAGATAGTTTTTTTAAAAAATGTCTCTACCTTCATGGAACTCACTGTCTCAGGATTCAGAGACAGGAGAGATCCTTCTGATTGAAGGTGGGAGTGGGGCCAGATTCCCAGAAGGTTTCATGAGAAGGTGGCGCTTGAGCAGGTCCTTAAAAGAAAGAGTGAACTTTCAAATTGGCAGAGTGGGTAGTACTTCCATGTAGAAAAAATGGTTTGAACAAAGTCATAAAGGCAGAACAGTGTGGTGGGAATGGTCTACTTTGGTCGATGTGATAGGAGGGAGGATGTTATTTCAATGACAAGTTATTATAGAATAACAGAACCTCTGAGTTAGAGGGGACCTCAGAGCTGAAAGAACTGGGGTATACATACACCTGAGTAGGAATGTGCAACATCCGCGATCTCCAGAGAGGAAGATCCTACTATCTCCCTGGACAGTTTATTCCATTTGGAGATGGCTCCAGTTGTTAGGAAATGTCTCCTCATATCAGTCAAAATCTAGCTCTCTTCACCTTCTATCCATTGCTACTAGGACTTAAGGGGGCAGGGGAGAGAGAGGGATAGAAGGGACAAGAACATCAAATTAATCCCTTGTACACATGGCAGTCTTTCAAATGTTTGAAGATGGCTATTGTCATTCCCTTTCCCACCCTTTTCTTCAAGTCTTCTCCAAAGGAAGCATCCCTAGTTCTTTATAGTCTCGAAGATCCTGACTATCCCAGCCACTCTTTTGTGAACATTCTATAGCTTGCCTGTATCCTTCCTGATGAATGAGCTGCTCAGAAATCACCACTCCAGATCAGCTGTTCTCAGACTCTTTAGTCTCTGGACCCTTTTTGTTGATGTTTAGTCATTTCAGTTGTTTCTGACTCTACATGAGTCATGTAGGGTTTTCTTGGCAAAGATCCTGGAGTGGTTTGCCATTTCCTTTTCCAGCTCATTTTACAGATGAGGAAACTAAGGCAAACAGGGTTAAGGGACTTGCCCAAGATTGCACAGCTGGTAAGTATCAGAAGCCAGATTTAAACTCAGGAAAAATGAGTCTTTCTGACTTCAGGCCCAGTGCTCTATCTATTGCACCACATAGCATCCCCGGATCTCTTTTACACTCTTAAAAATTATGGAGGATCCCAAAGAGCTTTTATTTTTGTTGGTCATATCTCTTGATATTTACTATATTAGATATAAAACATCTTAGGATTCGTATTATTATGAATAGTTTTGACTTCTTGGACCTCTGATGGTCTCCAGATCACACTTGGAGAACCATTACTCTAATGTTGCCTGACCAGGAAATACCTCCAGTGTTCTGGACACCATGCCCTTATTAACTAGCTTAATATGATGCTAGTTTTTTTGGCTGTCATGTCACACTGTTGAAAGGTGGAGAAGAGGTGTGGAGAATGCTTTGTGGAAATGCCTGGAGGAGTGAAGATGACATACCAAGTGTAAGGAACATCAGAGCCTCCAGTTTAGCCATAACCAAGAATGCATAAAGGAGAATCAAATGAAATATGACTGAAAAAGTAGATTAAAGGCTAAGGAAAGTTTATTTTTGAATAGGGGAATGTCATGGTCAGATATGTGCCTTAGGAAGATTACTTTGAAAGCTGTGTGGAGGATAGATGGGAGGAGGAGAAAAACTGGAGACAGGGAGACCAAGGAACATCCTTCACCAAGAGTTCAGGTGAACCGTGACACAGGTCTGATCCACCACGCTGGCCTGGGGGGATGATGAAGGGAGGGTTGACAGGACCTGGCAGTTGATTGGATGTGGTGGTTGAAGGCAGGAATAATAATGTTTTTAGTTTTGCCAAGTCCTTTACATACATCATCTCATTCAAATTTCACAACAAGCGTGTGATGTGGGTGCTGTTATTCTTATTTTATAGTTGAGGAAACTGAGAAAGGCAGAAGTTGTGACTTGTTCAGGGTCACACAACTAGTAAATGACTAAGGCCAAATTTGAACTCAGGCTTCATGACTCCATCCACTGTAGTGCCTGACTTCCTAGTTGCTGAAGAAGTGTCAAACATGACTCTAAGGTCGCACACCCGAGGGAAGAGGAACATAGCTGTGCCTTGAGGAGAAATTAGGGCAGTGGGAAGAAGAGGGGTAAGATGTAGGGGAATAAGATAGTTCCATATGGGGCTTGGTGAGTTGGAGGTTTCCGTGGAGATATCCAGGCAATGACGATGTAGAGCAGAGTTCAGGAAAGAGGTTAGGGCTTGATTTAGGAGTCATCCCTATAGTGATGATATAATCAGTTTGGTCAGCTAATCAGCCCATGGGAATTATTTAACTTACCAAAAGAGAGGGTTTAGAGATGGTAAGAGTTCTCAGAGCCTTGGGGGCAATTAGGATGACAATGGAAGTTCTATCAATCAACAGGGATGGAGAAAGAGCCATTAGACAAGGTAGGAGAACTAGGGGGTGGTGAACAGTGTTAAGAGTGTCAGAAAGGCCCAAGAAGATGAAAAGATGCCCACTGGATAGAGCAATTAAGAGATCATTGGTAATGGGCTTGGATTCTGGGAGATATGTATTCCAATCCTAACTGACATTTACTAGCAATATGACTGGAGGCAAGTCATCTGTCTTATTGGAGCCTCAGTTTCTTCATCTGTAAAATGAGGGGGTTGGACTAAATAACCTTCAAGGACCTTTACAGCCCTAAACATATGATCCTCTGATGAAGAAGAGTAGCCCAAGGCTATATTAAATTGAAAAATGAGTGTACATTAGGTAGTGAAAATCTTTTTGAATCTGCCATCATTTCTCCTGGCTTTGAGTCACCTAAAAATTTGATAAGCATTCCATCTATGTCTGTATCCAATCGTTGATAAGATATTGAATATCTTCTTCCCCTAGAGTCCCTCCCTCTGATTGGGAAAATTTCATTCAAAGAGACCACCCAACCTGATCATCATTTCCCAACAGACTGCACTACCTTGGACTTCCCTTCCTCCTCCTTTTTCCATCTTCCCTTTGTGTATCATCTTGGCCATTAGAACATCAGCTCCTTGAGAGCTGGGAACGTTTTTCTTTTTGCTTGCATTGATATTCCTAGTACTTAACACAATACCAGGCACATAGTTAACACTTAATAAATACTTGTTGACTGAACTGACAAATCCTGGAGACTTGCCAGTAGAAATTTCTCTGAAGTTGACTTAAAACCATTAACATCTTTCTTGGGGCTGGTCATTCAACCATTTCTAAATCTTATTATCTAGTTCATTCTCCCCACCACCCCCTTGTCTACAAGAATAGCATGGGTGACTTTGTCAAATGCTTTGTTGAAATCTAAGGAAACCACTTCTACAGCCTTTCCCTGATCCCAGTATCTTTCTAAAAAAACAAAAATGAGGAAATGAGGAGAGTCTGGTATGACCTGTTCCTGATGAATCCATACTGTTGGCTCTTAATAATATATTCTAGAATTTTGGCAGAAAGTCAAGTCAAGCTACTTGGCCTATAGTTTGCAACCTTCACTTTCTACCCCTTTTTGAAAATTGGGCCATTTGCCCTTCTCTGGTCCTGGACCCCGCTCCTTGCTTGCTCAATGATCTTCCAAAGGTCTTTAACAAAGGTTCATCAAACTTTCAATACTAATAATCACAAACATTTACGTAGTGCTTTAAATTTGCAAAGCACTTTGCACACATTATCTCATGAGCCAAACAACTGTAAGGTAAAGACGGCAGTGCCGGTGTTGGTTTTTAAAAAAAGAACTTTTCTCTGCGTCTCTTATGGGATGTGAGCTAGTCACTACAAGTATATTTGACTAGGAGATCCAGTTTGTGCAAACTTAGTGGCTTAAACCCATGGAGAGTGTGTTCACTTACTATCTCCTCATTTTTCTTGGGTTTCAGTTCCTTTGTAACCATTTTAGTTCCGTCTGTTTTGATCCAAATATTCTCCTTGGCTGATTAAAAAAAGAAGCAAAAGTACAGGTTCGGTGTTTTTGCTATCATGTCATCATTGTCCTGTTTTCATAGGCTTGGGCTAGATGGTGAAGGACTTTTGCTGTCAACTTGAGGAATTTGAACTTTATTTTGTGGGTAGCGAGTCGAGAGCCACTGAAGATTTTTGGGCTGGGAAGAACGGCTTGTTTAAAGTAATCTTTAGTCAGATTCTGCCTCGTATTCACTAGCTCTGTGGTCTTGGACCTAATCTCAGCCTCAGTTTCTTCATTTGTACAATGGAAATAATAATTGCCCTTTCCTCATTGGATTGTGACACTCAAATGAAAGAGCATGTGTGAAGCACTCTGTAAAGGTTAAAGTACTGTTATCACTGGTGTTCTTCCACTAAAACATGTTGATGACCCTGGTCCCCTGAAAGCTATGCCAATGGAAAGCAAGGTCTGGCCACATTTTAGTTTATGAAGCAAAAAAAGCTTCAAGAACAGGTTGGAGACAGATTATGTGGAAAGATCAATCTTGCTAATTCATAAGGATCGTGGATTTAGAGTTATAGTGGGCCTAAAAGGCCTTCTGATTTAACTTCCTTTAAGGGGGCAGATTATCCTGCCCTAATTTTGCCATTTGGAGGGTAGCACACCCTCTGAGGGAATACTGAGATACCAAAGAAGGAAGAGCTCCTACCACTTGGTTATTGATGGGTTTCATTACGGTTAGTTAGGTTGATTGGGTTGTTTAAAGGAGTTTGCTCACAAAAGGCCAGTTGTCCGGGTAACATCGTGGGTCCCCAAACCAACCCCAGTCCAGGTCAGGTGTCATAGAAACAGCACAAAGAAGGCATAGTGCCAGAATGGCCCGGGGTCACAGGCAAGTTTTCCCATGGGATAGTTGGAGCTTCTTTTGCTGTTTATGTTTACTCAAGGCAGTTTACATTCTCCATGAAACTTAAGGTCATGTTCTCACTCTGGTCTACTCCCCCTTTCCCATTTTACTTATAAGGAAACTGAGAGCCATCAAGGTTAAATAACTCACCAAGGTGATACAGATAGTCACAGAGGTAGAGGGCCCACATGGTACAAATCCACTATACCATACTGTCCCTCATGAATCTGTAGAAATAGCATCTCTATAAGATTATCTAATAAGGCTAGAGGAATTTTGATCTGTATTGGTAGGAAAGCCAAAGCAATGACTTAGTGGAGCCAGGTTATCTTAAGTGTCTGAGACCCTTTAATATGAGATTCCCCTGCCCTCCTCTTCCTCTCTTTTCCTCTCCCTTTCCTCTCCTACTCCCTCCCCCTCCTTCCCCCTTCTTCCCTCTTCCTCTTTCTCTTCTTCTTTCTTCCTCTTCCCTCCTCACTCCTCCTTGCCCTCTCCCTTTCCTCCCCTTCCATCTCCCTCTTCCTCCTTCTTCTCCCCATATCCCCCTCTCCTCTCCTTCCCCTTTCTCCCCTTCTCTCCAGCCTCTCTCCAACTCTCCTGTCTCCTCTCCCCTCTCCATCCCAATTTCCCTCTCCCTCCAACCTTCCCCATTAAGGGCACGTTACCTGAAAAGCCACTGGCCCTTACTAGAAACCTCCCCTTCATCAAACTTTCTAGGGGACATACTGACCATGACCTTATCATCTTGCCCTCCCTCACTAACCTAGCTGCTTTTCATCCAGATTCTTCACCTATCTATTCTTTTGCCTGCTCTACACAGCCCTGGTTCCTGCATACAACCTCTTCTCCTCACTACCTAGTTTGCCTGTTTTAGCCAGGAGGCCCGGGCCCACCTATCCACTGGAACCCCAATCCTAGGGGTTATCTGAGCAAGTTTTTTTTTCCAGCTTTGCTCTTAGTAGCCTGTCTTGACACCTGTGTGCCAGATTTACTCTCCCCCCAACCTGCCTTCTTAATCTATTCTTGCGTATTCATTACTAACACCTGCCAGTTTTACCATTGCTGCCCTGCCCTGACTCTAAGAACTGCCGGCACACCCTGGCTCATTTCAGCTGACCTAGCCCATCCCAGAAACTTGAAGGAACTCGCCCGAGGTCCCAGAGTTGGCTAGTGGCCTATCCAGGACTTAAACCCAGGTCTCCTGACTTATCCATGCTCTTGTCACTATACCCTACAGCCCTCCTTTATCCCTACTAACTTAGTACTTTTTCACTAGAATTAAACAAAAAAAAAAATGGCATCGTCAATGACCAAGTAAGTTCACTGGACCATTGTGGCATTACTTTCACTCTCGAGATCAGTTTTTATATGAGGCCCCATTCAAGAGGATTTAGGTTCATATGGTTAAATCCCAGAAAGGCCAGTGATTTGCCCAGGGTCCCATGAGTACTATGCATCAGACTGAGGAGTTAAATCCTAGTTCCCAGACCCCCAGGACTAGCACTCTTGGGACTGCACCGCCCTGGAATATAAAAAGAGGCCTTCTCTATGGTATGAGTTCCTGTGATGTGGTCCCACAAACAGTACGCTTCTAACATATATAAGTTATTACCCACAGCTGAAATGAAAATCTCCCAGATGGAAAATGAAAAATGATTTCCTGGAGTTGATGCTGGAGAAGGATGAATTTGGGAAGCACATGCTTAAGCATAAGGGACCACACCAGTCTTGGGGGGTAGGGGGTAACTGTCTCTTTCTCATTTCATTTCCTTTGGTTTTATTAATGCTAACAGTTGACCAGTAATAGAGTTTGTGCCCTTTTCCCTCAGCATCCTCTAGCTTCAGCTTTGCTGTTCTGTCACCGGTTCTAGCTTATACATGTTGATTCATGTCATGGGTATGAGACCACAAGTCTCTCCCCACTGCGGTCCATTTCCACTCAGGTATTAAGGGAATCTTCTTTTAATAGGTCTGACCATGTCACCCCATCTCATTCAGTATACTATAGTGGCTTCCTATCACCTCCAGGATCAAATAAAACATTTCCTGTTTGGCATTCAAAGCCTTTTATAACTTGATTTCCTCTACCTTTCCAGAATTCTTACACCTTAAATGCTCCCACATGCTCAGTGAACCAGGGAACAGGTCTCCTTACTATTCCTCAGACAGGACACCCCATCTTCCTGACTCTGGGCATTTTCTCTGACTATCCTCCATACTTGCTACGCCCTCCCTTCTCAACTCTACCTCCTGGCTTTCTCCCTTAATTCTGGTACTTTCCCTCCATTGATTTTGCTTTTCCAATTTTTCCTTTCCATGGCTTGCCTGGACATAGTTGTCTCCCCATTAGATTGTGAGTTCTCTGAGGGCAGGGACCACCTTTTGCCTTTCTTTGTATCCCCAGCACTTAGCACAATGCCTTGAACATAGTATTTATTGACTGTTTATTGACTGACTGATGGATGGATGATGCTGATTTTGAGGGGCTTCATAGTAGAGTTTGAGGTCTCCAAGATGAATACATGAGTGAAGAAAGAAGATTGTCTCTGTTCATAACCGTGACCTAGGATCAGGATCCAGAACTCTTTCCAGAAAGCTCAAAATATTTCTCTGGGATTTATTTGGATTACAGGGATCCATGGAAACTCCTGAATCAGTGGAAAGGGCACTGATTGGAGAAGCAGCATCAGCAGCAAACATTGGGATCATGCTTACGGGGCAAAGCACAGGGTTGGCACAGTGCCCCAGGAGGGTCATTAGGCTGAGGAAGGTGGCAGAGAAAGAGGGAACCTGAATAAAGCTCAGGAGAATAGGGGTTGCTGGGGGCAGACTGAGAGTCGTGGTCATACCTCTAGAGTGTCAGGAAGGCTGACAGGACCCTGCTCACTGAACCTCTGCCTTCGCATGTTTTTCAGAGGATAAAGTCCAAAGTTGTTTTAACACCACATGCTTTTTCTCCAGCAGCTCTGGAGAATGCCTGAAATTTTGTGACAGTGCTAGAAAGAGTGAAAAACATGTTCCCCCCTCTAGGAATCAATTTTTCCTGGGATTACATTTACTAAACTTATATAGAATTTATAGGTAGAAAGAATTGTTGAGATCATATAATCTGAATTCTTAATTTTATGGATAAGGAAACTGAGGCTTTGAGGTTTAAGTTACTTGTCCAGTGTCAACACAGGTAGTCAGTTTCATAGGTAGGATTTGAATGGAGCTCTTTTTTGGTTCAAAAATCCAGTGATCTTTCTACTACATCATTGTCAGAGAAGGAGGCACCTAATGAAGATGAGTCATATCTAGCCGAGTTTACCTCTCTGCATCATCATATATCTACACATAACTTTAACACTTCAATATCTTTGAAGATCTGTAATTTCATTGGTTTGGATTCTCTCCCATCATCAATACAGATTGTGACAAAGTTCCGGTGGCTGAAAAACGCCATCACCTGATGACCATCTGACATGATTCTAGCAATGCTAGCTCTAAGAGCAAGACAAAAGAGAAATTAAAGTTTGAACAGTGGCAGAGAGAAAACATAATTATTCCTCTCTGCAGGTGACATGATGGCTTATTTATAAAACCCCATCTCAGACTCAGCAGAGAAGCTTTTTGAAACAAAAGCTTAGATAGAGTTGTCTTTAGGTTTAGTCTGAACCTATGATTTTATCAGTATAGTGGTAGAATACAAAATAACCTATAAAATCATTAATATTAATATTGTATTAATAAAAATCAGGTAGAAATAACAGAAATTCTACCAAATTAATGATGTAAATAATTCTGGGAATTAATGTACCTAATCTCACTCAGGACATATATAAATACACATACTGGGTGTCCCAAAAATCTGAGGACAGTTTTAAGCTATAAGAGCTGAACTATCAGGACTTTAACAGCTATTAAAGCTTAAAAGGAGCACCTAGGTGATACAGTGGATAGAGGGTCAGGCATGGAGTCCAAAGACCTGAGTTCAAATTTAGCCTCAGATACTTACCAGCTATGTGATCCTGGGCAAGTCACTTAACCCTGTTTGCCTCAGTTTCTTCATCTGTAAAATGAGTTAGGGAAGTAAATGGCAAGCCATTCCAGTCACTTTGGCAAGAAAATCCCAAATGCGGTTACAAAGAGTCAGGCACAACTGAACCACACAGTAACGAAGCTGAAAACTGCATTCGGACTCTTGAGATACCCATATACTTGGAAAGACAGGCCAAAGTAATGGTCAGGCCATCCTAATAGAATATAATATTATATCGTTACGTTATAATATAATATGATATATATTATATAATTTTGTATAATATAATATAAATTGTTATGTTATCTAATTTTATATATTTCATGGTATACCCATCAAAATGCTTTGTATTAGGCCTAGTAGAACTTGGCAAAATAAAAACAATACATAGTTGAGGAAACAAAAGGTCTAGATTCTAAAGAAAAAAAATGAAAATATAAACCATCATAAATAAGCATTTGTTAAGAGCTTATTGCATGTCAAATACTTTCCTAGGGACAGAGACAAAAACAGAAACATGATCCCTGCCCTCCAAGAATTTACATTGTCGTGAGAGAGACTAGATGAAAACTACTTTATATACTAACAGAAACTACTTCTGCCAACGGGAGGTAAACTGGAATAAAGGGTGTTTAGCATGACCGGATCTCACACTGCAATATAAAATAATTGTCAGAATTATTTGGGACTGATTAAAATACAAAAGCGGACCATTGAGCAAGACTCAGAAGCAATTGAATGTAACTGTCTGATTTGCAATAATCTCAAGAACACCTTGAAACTACTGAGGGGGGAGGACTGTTTTTTAACAAGAATTGAGAGGATGAATGGGCCTAAACCCAGGTCTTCCTGATTCCCTCTCTCCATTGAGCATGCTGCCTCTTACAAGCTTCTGTGGTCCTGGGGCCATTTATGCTTATATCCCTTGTAAGTGTCCTTTGCTGCAGATTGTTAGAGGATTGGCACCAGGACTTTATGAAGCGCCTAATACAAAGTCAGGTGCAGTTAAGTTCCCTCAGTCCTATTAATAACACCTTTCATTTGTATGATGCATTGCATTTAGACTTCAAAGCCTGTCTACATTCATCATTGTGTCCTTTAATCCTGACAAAAACCCTGTGAGGAATGCAGGTTGGCATGTGGGGCTCATGACCCCAGGACAGGAATAACCAGCCCAGTTCTGTCCCAGGAAAACCGCCAACGAGGAGAAATCCAGTAGATACCATAGGGCTGGGGAGCTAGGGTCCAAGAGAGCAGAGGATAAGAAAGATGGTAGAAAGTGAGCAAGACGGATGAAATCTGATTATCCGGCGGGACTTTGCTTTTTACCCCATTTTATACTGCTTTCTGGGCCCACTATTAATTATACTTGGAAGGGGATCGGCCATCTGCAGGTCAGAGCTTCCCCTGACTCAGGCTGGAGCAGAGTTCATAGACTTCAGAGGTCATCCAGTCCAATGCCCAACCTGAAATCTTCACTCTAATGCCCCGTCTGCTTGCTAACATTTTCCTCACTAGCCCTCTGATTTCATTAGTTTAAGGAATTCTCTCCGCCAATGCAGATCAGCATCTATTCTTTGTTGTTTTCAACGGTGCCCAATTCTTTGTGACCCCTTTTGAGGTTTTCTTGGCAAAGATTCTGGAGTGGTTTACTATTTCCTACTCCAGCTCATTTTTACAAATGAGGAAACTGAGGCAAACAGGGTTAAGTGGCTTGCTAGGAAGTGTCTGAGACTGGATTTGAACTCAGGTCTTCCTAACTCCAGGCCCAGCAGTCTATCCATTTTACCACCTAGATGCCCTAATATCTACTCTACAGTTTAGGTGGTTTTTTGGGGGGACACGTGACTCGCCAGGGTTGCACAATTAGAATGTGTCAAAGGTAAGACTTGAGCCCAGGCTTTCCAGACTCCTAGAACTGGCTTTCTATCCACTATATTATCCTGCCTCTTCGTTTACCAGTTTTCAAAAATCCATCCCCACTGCCAACACACATACACACTAGTTGAGATGAGATTTCAAGTTGAGAACAGACCTTTGACTATTTCCATGTAGATCCTATAAAGATATGGGAGTTTCTTCATCTAATTTGGAAAAGGCATGCAATTCTCTGAAGGTTACAATATCTTGGCTCTAATGAGTTTGAGGGGAGGGTGGGGAATGATCCAGAGAGGGAGGATGTTATCTTTTCTCCTCTGAAATAGAGTGTGATGGCATTCTCTCCCTACCTCACTACCTTCCAGGTTCCATTACCATAATTAGAAACTATTAGTTCTTCATTGGGGAGCAATTGAGTTGACTTAATTTAGCAATGGTTTGCCCCATTTGTGGAACTAACCAAGAAATGAAATTGAAGGCCACCTTCACTTCCCCTCTTCCTTGGTTATGAGGATTGTTCACTAACAGAAAGCACCAGGCAGAAAAGTTTCTGCTGCAGCAGAAAAGAGTGTAAAGTCAATACTCAGCAAACAGGGGGGATGCAAGCTGCTCTTGACTGCTAGGGAGAGGAGGGCATGGGGAGCAGGGACAAGTCACGATCTAATGCCTCTTGCCAAGTTGTTAATCACCTCCTCTCTGGGGGAGATGAAATTTCTAGTTGAGAACAGGGCTCCAGCTCAAAGTCTGACTTGGCATCATCTACTCACTTGCTCTAAGCTGCAGGGGAAGCAAGGGCTGAGCTGCAGACTAATGATACTGGAGGAGGCTAATGGGAAATAACTTTGGAAGGACTTAAATGGAACTCTGTGGGTGGTATGGGTTACTCATTTTGTTAATCCATGATTCCTGAGTTCAGTGATCTGTGAGAGGGCAACCATTACCCAATAACTTCTCCTGTGGTGGCACAGTGGGTACAATGCTGGACCTGGAGTCAGGAAGACTCATCTTTCTGAGTTCAAATCTAGCCTTAGACACTTACTAGCTGTGTGACCCTGGGCGAGTCACTTAACTGTTTGCCTCAGTTTCTTTATCTGTAAAATAAGCTGGAGAAGAAAATGGCAAACCACTCTAGTATCTCTGCCAAGAAAACCCCAAATGGGATCATGAAGAGTCAGATGGTACTGAAAAATGACTGAACAACACAGTTGAACTGGAGGGACAGGAGAACAATACTATCCTTCCTTTGTTATTGGCTTTAATTTGTTCCTCCCTGCACCTGACTTCTGAGCCAGGAGACCTTGCTCTGCCTTCTCCCTCCCTCTTCTATCATTGCATAAAATATTAGAGCTGGAAAAAAGCAGAGATATTGTTTAGTCCAACCCCATAATTTTGTTTCTTTTTGTTTTGTTTTGTCTTTAGACCTCGGATCCTCTGGTACTGTTCCTGGTCTAAGCTGCCTCGAGGCAAGTAGGAAAACATCTGGGTTCTAATCCTGCCCCTAATACAGACACACTGACTCACCCCGACTCTCCAAGACAGTAAGTTCCCGGACATTCCCTGATCTCTGTGGGGAGAGGGCGTGTCTCCACCTATGAGCTACCCACACAGATGAAATCACCACTTTCAGGGTTGTTGTGAGATTGTAATAGATGAAAACCCTTTGCAACCTTGGAAAGCCCTATTATAGAAATGATTGCTGTTATTAGCCTACTACAGCCTTATAAATCTAATTACTTAATTGTATTTTTGAGTTTCTCCCTGCTGGCTAGTTTGTAAGCTTCTTGAGGTCAGGGGCTGTGGCTTACCCTTCTTTTGCATTATTCCACAGAGTCTAAAGCAGTGCTAAGTATTTAGAGCTTGAATTGGCAAAGGAGATGTAACTGTGTCGATGTGCTAACTCGTTCCACTAAATTAGCAGATGTTTGTTAGAAACAAATCCTAGGGAGTCGCTCAAAGCACAGAGAGATTCCAGGTGACTTGCACAGGCTCATATACCTAGTAAATGGAATTCAGGTGGCACAATAGAAGATACTTACTGGCTGTGTGAGCCTGGGCAAATCACTTCATCTCTGTCTGCCTCAGTTTCCTCAGCTGTAAAATGGGGCATAATAATAGCATGCTATCTCCTAGGGTATTGGAAAAATAAATTGAAATAATATTTTTAAAGTGCTTTGCAAATCTTAAAGTGCTATATAAATGCTAACTATTCTTATTATGAAAAGTCAGAGGTAGAACCCAAGGTCAGGTCATTTTACAGAAAAAGAAGGTGAGGTCAAGAGCCATTGTTACTTACTGTGTAAGTAGTGACGCAGCTACTTATGGTAGAGCTGAGACTAGATAGACACCAGGTCCTCTGTGGTCAGACGAGTACCTTTTCTATGAAAATCTACATTTCTACTTGTCCTGTATCCCAGTGATGTCAAACTCAAATAGAAATGGAGCCACTACACCAAACATCAGGTTCCTTGTGGGACACACATTGACTGTTAATATTATCTATCTTCTATTATATATGTTTTTTTACTTTATCAAAGACTTCCCAGTTACATTTTGGGCATAGCGAGGTGGCCAGTGATTAAAATGCCAGGTCTAGAGTCGGGAGGACCTGAGTTCAAATACTGCCACAGACTAACTTACTAGCTGTGTGATCCTGGGCAAGTCACTTAACTCTGTGTGCCTCAGTTTCCTCATTTGTCAAATGAGCTGGAGAAGGAAATGGCAAACCACTCCATTATCTCTACCAAGAAAACCCCAGAGAGTGTCACAAAGAGCCAGACCAGACTGAAATGACTGAACGACAATTACACTTTAATTCAGCTCACCAGTGCTGTATCCCATCTCTTCATCTTCCCCTATTTTCTTCTAATTTTGTTTTCAGTTCTTCATTTGTGGTCAACTGGGTGAAGAAAATGAGAGAAGGGAGAAAAACAAAGAATTTCCTTTAACCTTCCAGCTTAACCTTGTGTCACAAGATAGCATAGCAGAGATGGGAAACCTGCTGCCTCGAGGACACATGGCCCTCTAGGTCCTCAAGTGTGGCCCTTTGACTGAGACTCGTTCATACATGTGGCCTCAAGGCCACAGGTTCCCCACCCCTGGTGCAGGGGAATGGATGCTGGATTTGGAGTCAGAGGTCCCAGGTTCATCTTCTGGTTAAGGTGCTGGGGACCTGCTTGAGGTCTTTTGATTTTTATAGCAGCTAAATGGCAAGGATCAGAATGCTTGTTTGGGAGTCAGGAAAACCTGAGTTTGAATCCTGTCACAAATCTTATCTAATTGACCTATATCTTGCTACTGGACTTTGGTGACTCAGGAGGAGAGAGTGAAGCTGGTGACTTAGCACAGCTCTGCCTCCATTAAGTTCAGTTCACTTGCAAATTCAGACCTCACCTTCCTGATGTCATTGGTGCTCTTTAAGAATGAAGGCTGAACAACTTAACTTCTGTAGCCTCGGTTTCCTCATCTCTAAAATGAGATGGATAGACTAGATTGGAGATCCTTAACCTGGGGTCTTCGAATTTGTTCTTGAATTTTTTTTTTTTGATAATACATTTTAGTATACATCATATTACATTACATAAATTATATTACATTATATATTATACATTCAGTATATTTAGATACATTTTAGTATGTTTCCTTTGTAATCCTACACACACGCACACGCACACACACATACGTACACACACACATGCGCGTGCGCACACACACACAGAATTGGGGTTGAGTGACTTGCCCAGGCTCACACAGCTAGTAGCGTCTGAATCTGGCCTTGAATTCAGCTCCTTGTGACTCCAAAGCTGGTGTTCTATCTACCACACCCCCTAGCTGCCCTGTCCTATATATTTTATTCTATACATTAAAAAACATTGAGAATTATGAATTCTGTAGGATTCATAAATAATGGACCCCATAGTTTCCATAGGTTTCAAAAGAGCTCCAGACATAAAAAAAGCCTAAGAATGTCTCAATTAGGTAATCTCTGAGGCCCCTTCCAGCTTGAAATCTATGATAAGAAAGGTTTTAATGCAAGGGCTTACTGATTTACAGCTGGAAAGGATTTCCAAGGTGATGTAGTCTAACTCCTTCCTTATTTTACAGATGAGGAAACTGAGACCCTGTGAGTTTAAATGACTTGCCCAAGGTCACCCAGGTAGCAACTATTCCGGAGACAGTTCTCCTTCCATCGTATTATGCCTTCTCCTTTAAAAGGGGATTTATTTTGCAGCATCTGTTTTGTTTCCCATCCTAATTCTGATTTCCTGCCTGGGAGAGCAAATGAGGACTCCTGCTTCATGTCCTCCCTTGGATTTTCTTTCCCTTGCCTTCAGAATGACCATTGTCTGAGGTCTTTCCCACAGTTGGGGCCTGGGAAAAGTGGAAGCTCTGAAGGAAGGCTCACGGGCCAATCCTTCCTGCCCTTTTGCATCTCTAGCTTCCTCTGAGGCTCCTCTGCACCAGGCAGGCAAGTCCCAGACTCCCAGTAGTGCTCTGGGGTGAGGAAAGGGAAGTAGGCCACAGCACATGGGAGTGAGAGCTTTGCCAAATTGGGAAAAACGCTGCAGTCCCATCAGAACATCGGATTGCTGATTGTCCCTTAATATAAACACCTCCCCAGTTGCAGGAACCTTGGTTTAACCCACTTGTTGTGTGGGTGCAATGAGACTTTGTTTTAATAGGATCATTTTTATTCTCTACCATAATAGCTGATCTGTGGTTCAATGTGCAGGAATGTGCACCAGCCCTGGGACTTCCCCTCCTCCTTTGTCTGGGCAGATTGTCAAAGATTGATAGGAAGGTTTGGCTCATCTTCCCGAAGTTTAAAATGTGCATGAGTGCAGTACTTCTGTATGACAGAGGCAGGTGATGCTAAACCCGACTTGCTCACTCAGCTCCTGTATCTGGGAGAATCTGAGAGATGAATGGTACTTCATGGATGGAGTTAGAGGACAGAGGACAGAATACTTGTTTTGGAGGTAGAAGGTGGGAGTTTGGATGCTGGCTCCATCATGTGGGCCAACCATTTGACCTCTGTAGGGTTGGATGAGATGGCACACACCTACAATACCTGCTACTAAGGTAAGCTGAGGTGGATCCATTACTTGAATGTGGGACTTCTGAATATAATAGGCTAATGCCAATTGAATGACTGCACTGAATCTGGCACCAACATGGGGAACCCCCAAGAATGGAGGGGCTACCCAAGGTGGAGTGAATTAGGCTAGGTCAGAAATGGAATAAATCAAAGTTTCTGTGCTGATCAGCTTTGGGATTACCAGTGAGTGCCATTGCTTTTTTACCCTGGGCAAGATAGGGAGACCCAGGGTCAACAAAACAAATCAAACTCTTCAGGCCTCATTTTCCTTTTCTATTAAATGAAAGAATTGGGTTAGATTTAAGGTCCCTTTCAGCTTTAAAACCAGTGATCCGAACCCACACTCCCTCATTTTTTCAGATCAGGAAACTGAGAATTGAATGTTACACTGGAATTAGCATTGGACTAAAAATCAAAGAACTGGATTCTAATCCTTTGTCTGTAACACACTAGCAGTGTGACCTGAGGCGAATCTCTTCGCCACTCTGGGCCTCATGATTTCTTCCCAGGTATGGATGACTTGGACTAGACAGCTGTCAGGATTCCTTCCAGCGGTAACATTCAATAACTTTATGATAGTGTTTGGGGTCAAATGATCCTCTAACCAACTTTTCCAGCCGTCAATTCTGACTCCGATTTTAGTCACTTCCTATTTGAATAAATCCTCTTCAGGTCTATTCTAACCTTATTCTGTCAACTGAATCTTTTTGGCAGAAAAATTTCACAAACCTTCCTTGCAGTTTCCAGGTTTTCTAGGGAGGTACCCTCTTCAGTGATCATTAGGTTCTGCTCCTTTCCCCGCAGATCACATGCTCTTCTCTTCCCTCCACACCTCTTTCTTTCTTCCCCTGACCCTCCCCCCTTGTGTCTCAGACTGCTCCCCACCTGTCCCTCCCTCTCTCTCTCTCTCTCTCTCTCTCTCTCTCTCTCTCTCTCTCTCTTTTCCTCTTTCCTCTCTCATCCCTCTCCCTCTCATCCCTCTCTCTCTCTGTCTCTCCTCTCTCCCTCTCCCTCTTTGTCTCTCCTCTGTCTCTCCTCTCCTCCTGTCTGTTTCTCAATCTCTCTCTTTCTGCTTCTATCTTTCCTCTTTCCCCTCCTTGCCCACTCTCCCACCCCATTCCTCTCTCTCTTAGTAGAAAGACCAAGTGCAAGTGAGAAGATAAGTGTAGCAAGCTGGAAGGTGCACTGATTTGGGATTCAGACAGTCTAGCTGGATTCAAATCTTGCCTCTAATACCACCTATGTGATCTTAGACAAGACATTTCTGTCAGCTTCAGTTACCTCATCTGTGAAATGCGGGGGGGGGGGGAGGATTTAAACCTCTGCCTCTTTTCTAACATTGTGATTTTTCAACTCATTGCGGGGAGAGTAAAAAGCTCCGTCCCTTCATGGAGCAGGTTAGGAGAGGGAGATCAGACAGGAAGAGAGAATACTATGATACCCCCCTAACAGTGTCTTCTGGTTGGAGGGTCTCCTTGGCACTCCTCAGGGAGATCTCATCATTCCAAAAAGCCTCACCCACCTAATTTCTGCGAATAAATTAAATTTAAGTTGTTTTCCAAATTCATATGCACAGCCTTTTGACTGCTGTATAGCCAGTCCTGTAATTAGGGGAAAATTAGGGGAAAATCATCCCTCTTTGGTACAGGGATCTGCCTGACCCATGGGGGTGAATTGGTGGAAGGAGGTAGTGTCTCCAGTTCTCACAGGGTTTCTCAAGGGCTTAGCCTGGTCTGCCCCCAGCTGAGTTTGGCCATCCCTGTTATTCTCATTACGAAGCTGATGAAAATAAGAGTGTATTAGTCACATCTTCCTAGGCTCATAGGATCATAAATATCTAAAGTGAAAGGAACCTTAAAGGTTAATTAGGCCAACTCTTATTCTGGAGATGAGAGAAGCAGCTCAGAGAAATTAAGTGAATGGCCCAGGGGTACATAGCCAGTGACAGAACTAGCTAGGGCTTGAATCCAGATGATCTGGCTCCAAATCTAATATAGATAACTGTCAAAAAGGGATATTGACTAAAAGACTGAATTCTGAGATCTTTGCCTCCTTCTGAATCTGTTTTTCTCTCTCTGTGACTTACATAGAGAAATTCTATAGTATAGTGGCTGCAGAGCCAGTCACCAAGCTGGGAAGTCCTGACTTCAAGCCCTGCCTCTGATAGAGCCTGGCAAGGTAACCCTGGACAAGTCACCTCTCAGTGCTGTTTGAATCTCTTTAAATGTCTAGTTACAGAGGTTTGGCCTTCATTGGTACAGGGTTTCCTCACCGTACACCAATGAAATCATAGGTTCAGTCCCCTGCCCTGATGATGGGTGTCCAGTTGCTCTGCCTCCTAGCCCTACCATCAATAGCTAAGTCCCTGTGAGGCCAGAGAGGACCTCTAAAGCCTCCTCCACATCTACTGCTAAGACATGAATGCTTCCCATAAGGTAGGATTGCCCAGAAACCAGGAGTCTGTACTGTCCAATGCCCTCATGTCATACTGTGTTTTCATAGTTACTTGTGTTTGTGTCTTACTCCTTCTAGTCTGTGAACTCCATGCGAGCTCAGGCCTTATCTAAATTGTTCATCTTCTTTGGGGCTTAGCAGAATCTAAGACACTTAATAAATTTTTGTTGAAGTACATTGAATTGAGCTACCTGATAAAAGCGCCTCTTTGGCCTGGCTGGTCCCTACCTGTCACTTTTTCCACCTCTGACTTGGATCATGTACCATGTATCCATAGTTCCTCCAGCAGTATAGTGTTGGCTCTCATCTGTGACCTTTCGTCTCTCCTGGCAGGCTTCCATGCCAGGGAGGTATCTAAGACCCGAGGTGTGCTCGACCCAGCTTGAACCAAATTGATGGTTACATTTTCAGTGTAAGCATTTATGTCTTGGAAATTGGTAAATGCTACAAATAGGGCTTGATTTATTGTCTTGTCGATTGGATAGACTTAAGAAAGTGATAGAGAAAATATAAAAAAGGCAAATTTCCCTTCTAAAGACCTGGTTGTTAAATATTTACCAGCACATCTCCGAGATATATCTGCCTGTATCAGGGGCCCTAATTTATCTTGAGCTTGCCTTCTCCCAGTTTTGACTCCAGCTCACCAGTCATTCCAGACCCACTGAAGGAAGTCCCAACCCTGTGTCATATTTCCTCATATAACTCACTGGTATCTGTTTACAAGGTCTTCCTAACCTCTTCCTCCTCCAGTTGGAAATTCTGAAACTAGCCCAATTCTGAACCCAGACAAAAGGGAATAACATTGAGAATGGGGAGATTTAAAATCAAGACAGTTAAGACCAGATTAAGGAATGAGCATTTAGCCCAGCGCAGAGTAGGCAGTAGCCAGGCACAGAGAGACCCTGCTAGCAGAGTCTCTGATATAAGACTTGGTTCAGCCCAGGGGTTTTTTAATACTCTTCGCCAACAGTCGTTCATAGGGACTGGCTGATCCTAGTTCGTTCCAGTGATACTGCCCTCCCTTCCCCCCAGGAGCCTGAGTGCCAGGTGTGGGCAGTCTAGTCCCTTGGCAGGGGAAGCGTTGAGATAGCTGTTAAGTTCTGACAACATGCTTTCCCAACGTAAACTCAGATTTTGGATGAGAAGCTTGTGAACATCAAGCTACTCAGAATTTATTTGTGTGATGGTGGAGTCTGCTTGAAGCTTTCTTGGAGGGAAATCTAATTTGAGAATTACATGTGACAAAGAAACTACACTCTCACAGCATCTCACATAGGAACGTGCCTGCTAGTTCTCTGTTGTTGAAGAGCTCTGATTGTAGGCAGGCATGAGAGAATTTTCACAGATTGATTACTGGGGTGTGGTGGGGGAGGGGTTAGTGGCAGCCATGTTTGGGTTTCCCTTTGGAGCCCAGACCTTCTGGGTCCAAGTCCTTCAATGCTCTGGAGTTGGCCATTTTTTTTCCTCTAGGGTTTCCCTTATATGGTGACTTGGAAAAGAACAGTTATCTTCAGGGTATTTGCAAAATTGAGCTGGGGGTCTTTATACCTTTAATGATTCCCAGTCATTATAATAGACACAAATTATCTGCTATCCATTACTTACAGTCACTCACAACAGACTCAGAGGATAAAAAGCGTCATTAGAATTCATTGATTTGGGGCAATGATTATAGGTCACCTGGTTGTCGTGAGCACCTTAACAATACCACCCATGCCATTGGTTGAGTGGCTGCGTATATATTCTTTGGGATTTTAGAGGAGAGAAGTTCATTCACTCATTTATTTATTCGTTCATTAAGCATTTATTAAATCCTTTCTATGGGCCACACACACATATTATTATGTATATTATACATAATTAATATATTACATAATAAATTATATACCATAATTAATATAACGAATAATTATATATTCTATAATTCATCATTTTTTGTACTAAATGTTTATTGACTGAAACATTACAAAGTATTAGGTTATGCTGTTGTTACGGTTCATCCTTCATTCTCCAAGAAGGCCAATGACATCAGGAGGGTGATGTCTTGACTTGCAGATGAATTGGATTTAAGTGAGGCAGGGCTGAACTGGGTTATATATACAAAGACAAAAATGAAATCTTCATGGTTTTAAAGGAGCTTACTGGGTGGGGGCAAATACACAAATACATAATATATGGAAAATAAATATAAAGTAACGGGGAGAAGTGAGCATAAATAATTAGGAAAGGACCAGAAAAGTGCTCATGAGGGGGTAGAGGGGTTTGGTACCTGAGTTGAGCCTTGAAAAGAGGTGAGGGATTCTAAGATGAGAAGGAAAGGAGAGAGAGTATTTCAGGTGAGGGAGAGGCAAAGACATCGAAGCAGGAGATGGAATGTCACATATAGAAAAAGCAATCAGTCAGCCAATAAACATTCATTAAGCCCCTGCTATGGGTCAAACACTGTGCTAAGCACTGAGGACATAAGAGGAAGCAAAAGACAGTCAACCTCAAGTAGCTTGTAGTCTAAGGGAAGGCGGGGGGAAATGTGGAGACACGCCAACTAATATGTACAAACAAACTATTTGCAGGGAAAATAGGAAATAATTAATGGAGGAAAGGCCCTAGAATTAAGAGTGATTGGGAAAAAGCTTCCTGTAGAAGAGGGAATTTTATTTGGAACTTATAGGAAGCCAGTAAGCAGAGATGGGGAGGGAGAACCTTCCAGGCACTCGGGACAGCCGGAGGGCATACCTAGATCCAAGAGGCATGGAGTGTCTTGTTCATGGAATAGCAAGGAGACCAGTGGGGTTGAAAGAGAGGGAGTAATGTAAAATAAACCACAGATTTAGAGCAGAAAGGTCATTGTATATAACCCCTTCTTATTACAGATAAGGAAATTGACGATTAGAGAGGTAAAGGAAATTGCCTAGGTCTTACAAGTAATAATAGCTAACACACACACACACACACACACACACACACACATACATACATACATGCACATATCATTTTAGGAAAGGTAGTGGTGCAATGGGATAGAGCTCCAGGCCTGGAGTCAGGAAGACTTGAGTTCAAATGTGGCCTCAGACACTTAGTAGCTGTGTGACTCTGGGCAATTCGCTTAACTCTCAGTTGCCTCAGTTTCCTCATCTATAAAATGGGCTAGACAAGGAAATGGCAAACCACTCTGACATCTTTACCAAAAAAACCCCAAATGGGGTCATGAAGAGTTGGACATGTCTGAAATGATTTACCACCAACACAAGATACATCATTTTAGGATTTGCAAAGTGTTTTATATATGTTATTGCATTTGATCTTAAGAATAACTTTCCTGTGAAGTAGGTGCGGTTATCATTCCCATTCTGCTATTGAGAAAGTTGAGGGGGAGATTAAGCGATTCGCCCAAAGTCGCACACCCAATAAGCTTAGGTCACCCTGACTCCAAGCCCAACATACTGCCAACTGCTTCAGCTAGCTAGACCTGATTCTAGACCTTTCACTTACTCCCCATGTGGTCTGGAGTCTTAGGCTCCTCATCTGTGAAATGAAGGCATGAGTTTGGAGGAGCAGTAAGGTCTCTTCCAGCTGCAAGTCTTTGGGGGTGACTTTGTTGTGGAATGAGTATGGGGTAGTACTGGGAATGATCACCTTCCTACATTTAATCTAAGAAGTTTTTAGAGAAAAAATAGTCTTTGAATGAGCGAAAATACATTCAGGAAATTGAGGAGATCAAGGACAGGGGAGGGTGCGGTGGCCTTCTTTGTATCCATCTATCTGCAAAGAAAAAATTCTTCCTAATGTGGGAGAGAACACCGGACTGGTGATTAGCAGGACAGGGTTCAAGACCCCGCTTGGTCACTTACCAGCTGTGGGAAGAAGTCCATTTCTCTGAGCCTCAGTTTCCCTTTATGCAAAATGGTCATAAAAAATATTTGCACTTCTTACTCAATAGGATTGTTGTGAGGAAAATACTTTGGAAACCTTAAGTGTTTGTATAGCTATGAATGTTTATCATACGTGGCCCAGCAAGAGTATCCATCGTTTTTAACAGAGATGTTTCCTATATGTTTTTCTTTTTTCCCCTCTCACAGGTGTGAATGAGCGTGGATGATGAGGTGATGTCACTTCTGGTGGAATACCTAATTTCTGTGTAGTTCCCTTTGGGGCAGCTGTTAAATCATCCAAGCAAGAACTTGTTTGACATTTCCTTCCTCCTCTTGTTGGATACTTTGTGGCAATTGTTCCAGTGTTTTGCTAAGTGTGTCCTGTCCTTGCAGTGCCAAGGCCAACAACAGCTCAGTGTTACATAGGCTACATGCTCCCCTGCCTGCCAGAACATGGGCATGGGCCAAGCAGATGACAGCCAGGAAGTCCCAAGGGCTTAGGCCTGTGCTGGCTCCAGCCCCTTTGAAGCGCTTCTGCTCATGATGGTGGCATCCTGGGGTGGCCGCCATGCCCATCACCCAGGACAACGCGGGGCTACACCTCCCTCTCCTCCTCCAGTGGCTGCAGAGCAACCTGCAGGAGACCCATGGAGGGCCCGAGCACAAGCTCTGCCAGTCGGCCATTCAGAAGCTCCGAGAATACATACAACTGAACTTTGCTGTGGATGAAAGCACAATTGTACTTGACCAGAGTCCCCTCGAAATGGAAATCTGCACTGTGTACCTGACCAAAGAGATGGGGGACACAGATACTGTGGGGCTCAGCTTTGGGAACATTCCTGTTTTTGGAGACTATGGTGAAAGACGGCGAGGTGGTAAGAAGCGGAAAACGCACCAGGGCCCAGTGCTAGACGTGGGCTGCATCTGGGTTACCGAGTTAAAGAAGAACAGTCCAGCTGGGAAGTGTGGCAAAGTGAGACTGAGGGATGAAATCCTTTCCCTGAATGGGCAGCTCATGGTTGGCGTTGATGTCACTGGGGCCAGGTGAGTGGTAGTTCAGCCTATTAGCCAGTGGCCAGCTTGATTACACCTTGCGTCAATGACAGTAAACTTTTCTTGTCTCAGAATATGTGCTAAAACCCATCATATGGCAGAAGTCCTAAACATATAGTATGCTCAGTTAGGTGTCACCGTGGAGAGAGTGCTCGACTTAGAGTCAAGGAGAACTATGTTCAAATCCTGCCTCAGGTACTTTCTAGCTACGTGTCCCTGAGCAAGTCACTTAACTCTGCCTCAGTTTCCTCATCTGTAAAATGAAGGGGTTGGATTCAGTGGCCTCCAAAGTCCTTTCTATGATATCAGTTGTACATGTGGAGTCATACAAAACATATTTCCATATTACCCATGTTGCCATAAAAAGGTCAAGAAAAAGAAAAAAGTATGCTTCAATCTGTACTGAGTTCATCAGTTCTCTCTCTCTCTCTCTCTCTGGAGGTAGACAGTATTTTTCATCTTGAGTCCTTTAGAATTATCTTAGCTCATTGTCTTGATCAGAGTAGCTAAGTCACAATTGATTACCTTTATAATATTGTTACTGTGTACAGTGTTCTTCTGATTTCGCTGACTTCACTTTGCATCAATTCATAGAGGTCTTCTCAGGTTTTTCTGAAACCATCCATTTCTTGTAGCCCAATAATCACATACCACAACTTGTTCAGCCATTCCCTAATGGATGAGCACCCCTTCAATTTCCAGTTTTTTGCCACCACAAAAGTTGCTGCTATAAATATTTTTGTACGTAAAGATCCCTTTCTTTTTTCTCGGATGCCTTTGGGCTACAGACCTCGTAGTGGTATTGCTGGGTCAAAGGACCACTGTCTTGTTTCAAATCCTCTTCTTTACCCTGGACAGTGCCAGTTGTTCCCTGCTCTC
This sequence comes from Potorous gilbertii, assembly GCA_028658325.1. NCBI lineage: Eukaryota > Metazoa > Chordata > Mammalia > Diprotodontia > Potoroidae > Potorous > Potorous gilbertii. Next base: position 667,278,044 of record CM053769.1, read on the forward strand.
ATTTAGTCTTCCCATTCTGCAATTCTCTGCAGAGCTGCCAAATTGATGTTTTAAAGATCTGACTCTATCATTGCCCTGCTCAAGAATCTTCAATGAGTCCCTCTTGCCTCTAGGACAAAATACACATTCAGACTGGTATTTACATAGACTGACTCACAGCTACTTTGCAAAATGTACTTCCTATTATTTCCCTTCATACATTCTATTTTCCAGCTAAATTGGCATAATAACTGTTCCCTGAACTTGACTTTTCACTTCCTATAACCCAGTGGTTTTGTATAGGCTGCTCCCCTTGGACCATAATGCCTTACATGTACTTCCTGCTTACCTTTCCCTCGTAGAATCCCTATTGATCATGGACAAGGAATTGAACTTCTCTGAACATCAGTTTCCTTATCAGCAAAATAAGGGAAAATAATACTTGAAGGATTGAGCTGTTAGGATTATTATGAACCTCAAATGAGATAATATATGTGAAGAGCTCTGTAAAATATAAAGCACTTGGTAAAGGCCATCCATTAATGGTCATGAAAATAGGAATAATAATGAAAGCCATCCGTTATCAAGAAGCATTTATGAAGATCAGTGTGCCAGGCACTGATGATACTGAGACCAAGATGAAACAGCTCCTGGCCTCATGGAGCTTATATTCTATCAGGGGAAACAGCATGTACACAGGTGAAAAAAGTAAATATAAGAATCCGTATCACATGGCTTGCCTTCGGAAAGGGGAGGGGAGGGAGAAAATTTGGAACTCGAAATTTTCCAAAATGAACGCTTACAATTTTTTACTCTCAACTATTTAGTAAAATAAAAAAATACTTTAAAAAGTAAATGAAAGGTAATTTGAGGGGGGCAGGAGGAGGCACTAGTGTCTGGAGAGGTCACAAAAAACCTCATGGGGGAGGTGATACTTGCACTGAACTTTGGAAGACAGTAGGGATCTAGTAGTCTTAAGTGAGGAGGGAGTGCCTATCAGGGCATAGGTAGGAGATGGAATATTATGTACAAGGAACAGGAGCAGACCTGGACTCTCAAGGACATAAGGGGGAGTGATGAATGACAAGCCTGGGAAGATAAGTTGGAGCCATGTTATGTGCCAATTCAATTCTAGAGGCAATAGAGAGCTCGTGTAGTTACTGGGCAGAGGAGTGGCACAGTCAGATCTATTCTTTAGGAAAATCACTTTGGTGACTGGATAGAGGATGAATTAGAGAAGACAGAGACTTGAGGCAGGGAGGCCAATTAGGAGGCTATTGGAGTCCACTATATTATGTACCATATGTAATATTACTATACATTATTATAACTCATTACATGTTATATATAATATACATATTAGAGATAGATATAATATTATATAGATATTAAATAGATATGTATATAGAGATATATATATATATATAAATAGATATATATATATATAGATATAATAGATTAAATATATATAGTGGAGGTGAGGGGTGGAGTGGGCCTAGACTAGTGTGGTGGTTGTGTGAGTAGAGAGAAGTCGACAGTGATGAGAGATGTAGTGGTTAGGGTCAGATGGTGAAATCTGACAACTTACTGGATGATGTGGAGTGACAGAAAGGGGCTGATGATGATACGGACATTGTGAATCTGGAAAGAATCTGCCTTAAACAGAAACGGGGGAATTAGTATCATGGTAGGACTTGACACAGATGCAGCTGCACCGCCAATATTGGGTCTGATTCTACTGAATTTGCCATTTCTGCTGCTGCCCTTTTTTCTCCAGTCAGTCCCACAGTCTTCACTTTGCTCAGGGTTGTGGCCTGGGATGGAGTGGAAGGTCCAGAAGGCTAAGCCACCATGAGCAGGTATGAGCACTGTTCTGAGCATAGCTCAAAGGGGATTTTTCTGCAGAAATCCCCCACCCCACAATGCTCCCACTTCTCTCTGCTGAATGTCAAGGTGCATTCTGATGCCTGGGTTTTGGACACATGGCCTGCATCCCTGGCCACAATTCAGAGGCAAGTTTTCTGTTTGTGGTCTGCTGGTGCTACTGGCCAAGGCTGAGGGGAAGATGGACTTTCTGTGGATTGAGGTGGTTCTTGTTTTTGACTCTGAAACCAGGTAGATTGTAAAAGGGAGACTGAATGAGGAGGGTGTTCTCTACTTGTCCATACAAGGAGCACTTTGTAGGATGGCCCTCCAACTGGGCAGGGCACTCTATAAGCAAACATCAGCTGGACTGGGTGAGGACAGCTTGTTCCAGGCTGGCACCACAATTCAGGACAAATACCAAACAACTTTTTCCCCAACTAAAAGGCCCTTTGTTGAATAAGATTAAGTTTGTTTCTCAGAAAACAAACTTTGACTAGATACTTTTATATAAGAATGAAGTTAGATAATGGTATCATGCAGCCCCATTTTCAGGATACGCAGACTTCTGGTAACCTTCCCATTTTAGATTACTTCTGTAAGTGAAAGAGAGAAGAAACCTTGATGTGTGAAGAAACTAGAATAATCACAAAGTACATATATTTTATCCTTCAGGAGTGGAGTAAAGCTACCCCTTGAGTACAAGGGTACTCAAGGTAGTGACTTAAACTTACTTTAAAATAAAAACAATCTTCCATGTCTGGTTTCTTCTGGAAAGCTTTAATTCTCTATGAATTATTGTATATGAGAAGCAGCTATGGGAGAGGGCTAGGAGACAGTGGTAGAAGTGGGAACAGGTGTTGCTGTATCTTAGTAATGGATATTTCTTAAGACAAATTAAGTTCAATGTACTATAGTCGGATAGGGAATTATATAATATACTTGAAATGTTTTCCGTAAGAAGTAATTAAATTTAAAAAAATGGTACTTAAAGTGCCAGGCTTCAGCACTTTAGAAAAATCATGTACTAAATTCAGGATCTTACTACATAAATACTCTGCATGTAGAATACCTCTTTCATTGATGATGTCAGATAAATTGGACGTTACTGCAGAAAGTATTATATATTTTCAAACCACTTCCAAATTATCTCATTTCCTAGAACTGGATTAGGTCTTAATCCTATTTCAACTGCCTCATTTTAGAGTCAAGCACAGAGAGTTTGGAGACAGACCTAATGTCCCATAGCAAGTTAATGAATCCAGGCTTTCTTTCTCCCAGTCTGATGTACTTTCCATTCCATCTCATGATTTTCACAGTATCCTGGTGAGGTAACAAGGATTACCAGTATTATAGATGGGGAAACTGAGTCTAGAATGGTGATGGGACTCACCCAAGAGCACATAGAAGATACCAAGATCTAGGAAAACCTCGAACTAAAGCAAAGTAAAGGGTAGATTTAGCCCTCACAAAGGTGCCTTCAGTGACACTGGGAACCAGCCACCATTCCTGAAAGAACAGAGGCCAGAACCCAAGCCTTCCTCCCTTAGCCCTGATTTCCCCCAGACAAATTTTGCTGCCCATTCAGGGCTGACCTTTCTTCAGAGAAGGACCCTCCCCTGCCATCTTGTGGTCGAAGGCAAGAACAGCAAGAAAAACCCTTGGATTTTTGTGGCCACTTATCCTGAGTTTGAAAGGCTGTGAAATTTTTCCTTCTGAAATTTCAGCTTGGGGTAAAAAAGCTTTCAGTGGATTTAAGGCGAAGAATTGTGTGAAAAAAGTGTGTGTAGGAGCTGTATTCTCAAGTCTTTGTTCAATTGTGTCCAACTTTTCGTGACCCCATTTGAGATTTTCTTGACAGAGGTACTGGAGAGGTTTGCCATTTCCTTTTCCAGCTCATTTTACAGATGAGGAAACTGAGACAAACAAGCGTTAAGTGACTTGCCCAGGATCACCCAGCTAGCAAGTGTCTGAGGCTAGATTTGAACTGGGGAAGATGAGTTTTTCTGACTCTAGCTAGGATAGTTCTATCCACTATCCATCTAGCTTCTCTATTGTCAAGTAAAGTGCTTTCATTCATTCATTCTCATTTGATTCTTGCAACAAGCTTGTGAGGTAGGTACTATTTTTATTCTCTTTGTACAGATGGGGAAATAGAATCTAAGTTAAGTGACCCAAGGTCACACAGATATCTCAAGCAGAATTTTGGAAACCAGGTCTTCCTCACTCCATGTTCAGTATCTATTCACCTACACCATGTGCTGTGATCATTTGATCTCATCTAAGAATTTCTGTCTTCACACTGACTGAGGTACATGTGTGAGCCAATGGCCTAGCATACTCTCTAGCCATAAATAAGAGTTGGTTCTTCTTTTAAGCATCCTCTTTTTTACTTCTTAACTAGTAGCTCAGCCTAACCTAAACCGAACTGAGTTCCCTTGAGTTGTACAACTTTAAAGCTCAGGAGCTTCCTCTTTGTCCTTGGTTTGCTATGCAGTACTCAGGGGGGACTCCCTTTACTTTCCATTTGTCAAAACTTATGCCCCCCGCTTGTGCATCCCATCATGGTCTGGCCTGGTCTGTCCTCTTTAATGTTCTCAGGTCTATGAGCTGTTTGACCCCAGGCCAGTGACCAACCAAGCCTTATCTTGCAGTTTTACAAAATCACACATACTTTGAACATGTGGCAATAATGAAGATAATTTCCACCCACAGTAACTGTAGAGTCCTTTCATCACTGCATGTCGCTCAGATCAGTGATCTGGCAAGATTGTGAAGTAGACAAAACTGAATCTCTGGCACCCTCTTTGCCCTTCTGATGCTCCTTCCTGAATATCAAGGACCTTTCCCCATTCGATGCCCTGTCAGGACAGGCTTCCTGCCAGAGGTCCATGTCCTTGTGATTTCCTTACTTCTTCCGTTACTCCCTCATCCAAACTGGTAGATCCTATGTTCCATTCTGCTCTTTCTCTGTTGTAGCTCATCCAATAAAATAACTCATGCTAAAGTGTTAGTGACAGAAAGTGGTTTAACATCTTGCCTCTCCCAGGTTGCATGCCTTCATTTTAACCTGGACCCTTGCGTGGAAACACAAAGGAATGTGTAACATGAGCATTTTCAGGTCCTCTGTTAGCACAATGCGGCAGCTCCACCATTGAATAAATAAGAGATTGCTTCTTCTATTCATTCAGGAATATCCGTTCTGGGATGGGTACAGAAAGGCAAGATCTTGTTAAAAAGGAAAAACTGGAAGCCCTGGTTAAGAAGGAGATTATGAGAGATGATGTGATTTCCAACCATTTCAAAGGGATTGAAGCTACAGAGAAAGTTGCAGAGAGGATGTTTAATTCCTGTCTGGCCGTCTGCTGGTAGTGGCAGTAGCTGTCCCTCAGTGATCCCTAGGCATTGTGGTTACATTCATTTCAATCATGGAGATATGAAAAAAAAATCTACATATCCCACCCTAATACACTATATTTTTAAAAAATGTATAACAAATTATTTATGTGAACAATTACATGTGATGTTAATGACACTTTCCACAAATATACAAGACAAATGTGACATGTAAAAGCTTCAAAAAAGTTGTCACTGAATGACCTAGGGCTAGTTGCAACATATCTCCAAGTCTCAGTTTACTCATCTGTTGAATGAGAAGACTTACTGCATGGCCCCTAAAATCCCTTATAGCTCAAAATCTGTGCTCTTAGGATCTTGCAAAAATTTCTAAGTGCTTATTATTTATTCACAGCACATACTTTAAACCAGGACTTTTAAAACTTTTTCTACTTACGTATTTTGGCATGATTTGTTGGCGTTGTATGGCCTGAGGGCACACGCAGTACAAAGTGCGCATGCTTTGTGTTCAGAACCAAGTGAAGTTATGTTCAGAACTACAGTGAAGTTATGCATGCACCACGGGCAAGCACTTCCAAAAACACCTTGGATTCATTAAGCATTTGATTTTGAATTAATTTTTGGATGTTGCTTGTTCAGAAAACCTTTTACTGTTGCCAAATCGCCATATGGGATCCCAGCCCATTGTTTGAGAAGTACTGCTCTAAACAAGGTTCTGTTGCCTTCCCTCTCCCTACTGGCAGCCCTATCCATTTTCACTGACTCTAGCATTTAGCTGTGTACAGGTGTGTTAATAGTACGATTTTTTTTTTAAGTTAGAGACATATATTCTCAAGAGAGTACCTTATACTCTTCCCTCCGTAGGTCCCCCTGCTCCAAGTCTTTCAGTCTTCTCTCTTACCAATCAAATTAAGGGAGAGTTCTGTATGCTCCACCTGTTCCTTGTTCTATCACTAAGAACTGCTTAACCAGGAGGGTCCTACCAATAAGCTCTTGAAATATGTCAGATCCTTCTGGCTTCTGCATAATGCAAATCAAAATCAGGGCCTAAACAATTAAGTAGGTTTCTCCACCAAAAGTTGTTTCTAAATGGGATCTCTCTTCAAAGATTTGGTGGATATGAGTTTAAGCCATTTACTTCCAGTATCAAATATAAAATTCTTCTGTTTGACATTTAATTTAAAATTTTCACAAGGATATAAAAATCAAAATTGGACTCCCATGGACTTTGAATTATGTTAAAGACAAAACATAAAATCCAGGAGGGTATGAATTGATCCCCCAGAGAGGCCAGAAGCCGTAAAGTGTCTCGAATGAATAAATGAAAAATCATTTATTAAAGACCTACTATTTGCTAGGAGGCAGCTAGGTGGCCAACAGACAGGGTGCCAGGCTTGGAGTCAGGAAGGCTCCTCTTTCTGAGTTCAAATCTGGCCTCAGACACTTACAAGCTGTGTGACCAGGGCATGTCACTTAATCCTCTTTGCCTCTGTTTCCTCTTTGTAAAAAGAGATGGAGAGAATATAGCAACCTCCTGTTTGATAAACCCAAGGACCCTAGCTTCTGGGATAAGAACTCACTGTTCCACACAAATTGCTGGGAAAACTGGATAACAGTGTGGCAGAAACTAGGCATAGACCAATGCCTGACGCCGTACACAAGAATAAAGTCCAAATGGGTACACGATCTAGGTATAAAGATTGATACCATGGACAAACTGGAGGAGAAAGGAAGAGTGTATTTATCAGATTCATGGAGAAGGGAAGAATTTTTTACTAAAGAAGAGGTAGAAAGCATTATGAAATGCAAGATGGATAATTTTGATTACATTAAAATGAAAACCAAACCTGTGCAATGTAACCAAAATTTGGAGGGATGTAGTAAATTGGGAAAGAATTTTTACAGCTAATCTCAGGAATAAAGGCCTCATTTGTAGAATATATAGAGAACTAACTCAAATGTACAACTATACAAATCATTCCCCAATTGATAAATGGTCAAAGGATATGAACAGGCAATTCAGAGGAAGAAATTAAAGATATCTATAGTCATATGAAAAAATACTCTAAATCACTTTTGATTAAAGAGATGCAAATCAAAACAACTCTGAGGTACCACTTCACACCTATCAGATTGACAAACATGTCAGAACAAGAAAATGATAAATGCTGGAGAGGATGTGGGAGGGTTGGAACACTAATACATTGTTGGTGGAGCTGTGAGCTCATCCAACCATTCTGGAGAGCAATTTGGAACTATGCCCAAAGGGCTAGAAAAATGTACATAACCTTTGACCCAGCAATATCGCTACTAGGATTGTATCCCCAAGAGAGTATAAAAATGGGAAAGGGTCCCACATTTACAAAAATATTTATAGCAGCACTCTTTGTAGTGGCCAAAACCTGGAAATCAAAGGGATGCCTATCAGTTGGGGAATGGCTGAATAAATTATGGTATATGAATGTAATGGAGTACTATTGCTCCACAAGAAATGATGAACAAGAAGACTTCAGGGAGGCCTGGAAGGACTTATATGATCTGATGATGAGTGAAAGGAGCAGAAGTTTGTGCACAGCAATGACCACAGTATGCGAGAGTTTTTTCTGGTAGACTTGGAACTTCATAATAATACAAGAAATTAAAAAAAAATTC
>CM053769.1:667286394-667305885 GCA_028658325.1 Potorous gilbertii
GAAAACATATTCAATAGGAAAGTATATGTAGATCCTATATAGAATTGTATGCTGTCTTGGGGAGGGAGGGGTGGGGAGATAGGTGTGGGGGGGTAAAAATCTAAGTTTTATGGTAGTGATTGTAGAACATTAAAAAAAAAATAAATAAAAGAATAAAAATAAAATAAAAAAAAAGAAATGGCAACCACTCCAGTATCTTTGCCAAAAAAAAAAAAACAAAACCCAAAAGAGGTCACAAAGAGTTGGATACGACTGAAACAACTCAACAATAACACTACGTGCCAGATGCTGCACTAATCACTGGGACCACAAAGTTAGTCACTGTCCTGCTCATCCAAATTAGGGTCATAGATGCTGGGGCAGTGATCACCGAATATATTCCCCAGGGGCCTGGATTGGATTCTACCCCAGTATAATCGAAGTTATCTAGCTTTCTCTGCCTTTCAGACTCACACATTTTTGCCACTTCCCAACTTTTCATAACTAAAACCCTTGTGTTTTCACCACGGAGACCCTGATACTTTATACAGGCATTAGACTTGGCTAGAAGGGTTTTGCAGGTTAATTGGAGTTTGATTCGATTTAAGACTGTTTTTTTGACCTTTGGTGTCACCAGTGTATTCTCAATAAATGTGCCCAAAGGCATGAACCAGGGAGAGGGCATCTTAAACTTTGAAACTGCAGTAAGTTCAAAATTCTTAGAGACTGCATGGATCTATCACAGTTTTCCCAGTCTCTAAGGTTATATTTAATCCAATGATCATTTCTCTGAAGTTCTTTGCTGATTCTCTAATGATGCTTTTAAATGAGGAGTACCTTAAATGAGTTTACTCTGTGTACATGAGGTGTCGATCACTTCCTGATGACAGAGTACAGCCTCAGTCCCCTTACTTGATAAATTTCACTCAGAGTTTTCTCAGTCCTGAATGCCTGTTGTGGACAGTTCTTCACATCTAGCCCTCCCCAGGCCAGGGCCTTCCCTGTCTGGCTCTCCAAGAACTTTGAGTGCTCTTCCTGCCTCCACCCAGAGCCCAAGCCAGAGCTCCCCTCTTCAGCACACTGAGGAAGCTAGGTCCTTCCTGTCTGGCCCTTCATGTCTTACTCTTATTTCTGGACTGAATCCCAGACAACTTCCTGACAACCCCAAACACAGATATATCAACTTCTCTTTTCTAGGATTGTTTTTTAATTAATTAATTAATTTTTAGTTTACAACATTCAGTTTCACAAGCTTTTGAGTGTTAAATTTTCTCCCCTTCCTTCCTTCCCTTCCCTTCCCCCCTCCCCAAGATGTTGTGCAATCTAGGATTGTTTTTGTTGGTTATGTTTTCACTGATCCTATTCACCAATTCTCTCTAATTCATTTATTATACTGGAAATCACTGAAGTTGAATTGGAAGGGTCTTTAGAGAGTGTCCATCCATTCCTTCATCTACCCATTAAGCAAGCATATACTGAGCACCTCTTGTGTGCCAGAGATTGTGCAAGGCACACAGGATGGAAAAAAAACCCCAAACCATAAATACTCCATATCTTCAACATTCATCCTATTATCTGACTCACTATTTTTTTTTTTTACAGATGAGGAAACAAAGGCATACAAATGTTAAATAATTCATCTTATTGGAAATCAATTCTTCCTAGAACCCATTCAGTGCTATTTTCTACTACTGCATTCTGGTCACTCATTATAACGCTAACAAAGTGATTTTCCTGAAGTGCAGTTCTCACTCTGTCATCTCTCTATTTAGTAGCTCACTATTACCTCTAGAATAAACTATAAAGTCCTCTGTTTGACATTTAAGGCTCTTTCCAATTTGCTCCCTTTTTACCTTTTTAGTTTTCTTCCCCTTTGAACTCTTTGAAATCCAGCCATAATGGGACCTCTTTGCTCTTCCTCACACATGGGCACTCTGTCTCTCATTACCATCCCCCATACTTGGAATGCTCTCTCTCCACACCTCTGCCTCGTGGAATCCCTTGGTTTCCTTCCAAACTTAGCTCAGATACCATCTTCTACATGAAGCTTTCCCCCAAGATTGTTCCCTACCCCCTCCCCCGCAACCCTGGGCTGCAGTCCTTCCTGAAACTACCTTATGTTATTTATGTGTATGTGTATGCACACACTCACACACACATTCACAAACACACTCATACATCTACATGTTGTCTCGTTCACTTGTCAGCTGCTTGTAGGCAGGGACATTGTATCCTTACTACCTGCCACATATGAAATGCTATTGAGTATAGAATGCATAGAAGTTGTTTTACAGAGTTTTGCCAAAGGATGACAGTTTGCCTATAGATTATCTACCCAGATGGCTCCGGAGGAGAAAGTGACTTTGCATGGCCCTTCTCACTTAAGTCCAATTCACTTGTGAGTCATGGCATCACCTTCCTGATGTGATGGTCTTCTGTAAGAATGAAGGACAAACTGCACAACAATCCAAGAAAGACATACAAAGGAAAGTAAAGGTCTGGGCAGGGGAGAAATAGCAAAAGACGGAGGAGAGGACAAAAAAGTATAGAAGAAAAAAGAAATGGGTAAGAGGAAGGCATAGAAAGTAAACTACAAAGGTGCATATTAGAGAGATGCTGTCTCTATCCTCATCCACCTCACCTAACCCTAGAACTTTTTAACCAACACACTTTCTACCTCCTCATTTTAACTGAAATTTGACTCTCCCCCAAGGATACCGTAGGCATTGCAATATAATCCACTGGTTGCTTGTGTCTCTTCTAAGTGCTCTCAGACGCAAAGGCTTAGGAGATGTTGATTTGCTCTTGCTCCCTACTGGCACTCCTATTCCTCTGCCCCAATTGTTAGCCATTTTTCTTCTTTTAATTCCATGCTGTTCTTATCTACCAACCCTGACTGGTAGTCTTCTTCTCCACTCCATCCCCTGCTACCATTTTTGGGGACTTCCTGTCTATTCTACCTCTACAGTATCTCTTGTAACTGTCCCCTCTACTTGGATTCCCACTGCTACCACCCCAAGTACAAGCCCTTATTAATCTGCCGCAATAGTCTCCTAACAGGTTTTCCACACTACCCCCTGTCTAATACACCCTTCATACTGCTGCCAAACTGATCTTCCTTATGCATGAATCATGTTGTTGCCTTGCTCAAACTTCTCCAGTGGCTCCCTGTTACCCCAAAAAGTAAAATTCAGACTTTTTTGTTCACTATTCACTTCCCTATACAAGTTGGCACCCATTTATTTTCAAATTTTATCTTGTATTAGTCCTGTCCATGCATTCCATTCAAACTGTAGTAGTTACTCTCTCAAATCTACTGAGTCTTTCTAGCATTTCCTTTGATGTCTACTCTATGCCTAAAATTCCTTCTCCTTTTTCAACTGTTGAATCCCCCCCATTCAAATGCCACATCCTCCATGAAGATTTCCCTTGGATCCCATACAATACCTTGCCTTGTATCTCTTTTATTTAAGTCATGTTGTACATTATAATTATTTGTGTTATATCCTGTCCCCCTTTTAGTCTGTAAGCTCCATAAGGGTAGGGGCATACCTTTTCTAAACATTGTATATCTCCTATGCATCTAGTAGGCACTTCATCAATGTTTATTTAGATTTCACTTTGTTATATTGCTATAGTTCCATAGATTGCCCAAGTTCATTTTAAAATAACTTTCAGATACAAATCCCCCCGGGGTGATTCCACATGCTCCTAATAATAAAGCATTAGTTTCTCTTGATATTTACAGCCAACTTTCAGGCCACTTACTTCATTCTTGCTGCCCTCCTCTCCTCCGCTTTTCCCCATGGAAAAGTCAAAGTTTTATGTTCTAGGATTCTATTTTAGATATATCCATAGCTTAGTCTCTTTCTCCTCCAAGTTGTGTTTGATTTGTTGGTAATGGAAAGTCCAAAGCCTAGAGCTGTGTTTTACCAACTGCCAGAGAGCAATGGTTGAGAGGTGGTGGTGAGGAGAGTCATCTTAACTGGGGGACTTTATTTGTACTAAGGGCAGACGTGAAAGATGAATTGTGCAGTTTGGAAATATCACTGAACATCAGAAGAAATGGTGGGAGGGGAAAGGAGAGGGAAGATAAAGATAGCTCCATTTAGAGACTAGTGCTAGAGAAGAAACAGAGTTTAGTGGAAAGAATGCTCTATCTGGAATCAGAGGACTTAGCTTCAATTTCTTCCTCAGATGCTTATAACTTTGGACAAGTTACTTAATTATTTGGGGCTTGGTTTCCTTATCTGTAAAATGAGAGCTTTGGACCAGATGACCTCTCTGGTTCCTTTAAATTCGAAATCTATGATCCTCTGATCCATTCATTTTCATGGCCTGATACTTGATATCTGTGTGATCTTGAAAAAGTCACTTGCCCACTCTGGGTCTCAATTTTCTCATCTATTAAATGAGGCAAGAAGACTAGAATCAGTAGTTCTTCATCTTTGTCCAAAGAACTTCTAAAAAACAAAAGTATTTTGATAACTGTATTTCAATAAAGTTGGTTTCCTTTACAGTCTTATGTATTTTATTTTCTGAATTTAAAAAATTTATCCAGGAAGTATCCATAGGCTTCTCCAGGCTGCCAGAGGGGTCCAAGACACACAAAATGTTTCAGAACCCCTGTCCTAGATGACCTCTATGGTCGCTTCCAGCATGCAAATCTATGAACTATTTATTATTCTTTCTGCCACATCGCTTTCTGCCTTGTCAATGCAAAGTGACATCCTTCCCTAGGGTACAGAAAGGCGAGCTCTGGCATGTCGTTCCTCACTCAGGTCCCAGTAAAAAGAAATGGAGAAAGAACCCATGTTTTCTAGGGACCTTCTTCTCCCCACCCCAGTTTCCTATGAACATAGTTGACAATGAGAGAGCCAGACAGTGACATCTTGGAATCTTTGCCCCTGAGGATGGAAGTGTGAAGGTTAAACAGAGGAGCCTCAGATGTGTCGCTTGAGGAGCTGACTAAGTCACACTTTATTACCTCTTAACTCAGTTCAGCAAACATATTAATTTGTGTATAATGGTACAAGGTTCTCCACTAGATACTGGGGGTGCAACTTTTTTTATTTCTTTTTAAATGACATAGTACCTACATTCAAGGAGTTAGAATTAAGAAGACCTAGTTTCAAATCCCACATCAGAAATTTTGTAATCATATGTCCTGCACTAAAGCATTCTGGGTCTCAAGTTTCTCACATGTAAAATTAGGGGGTTGGACGTAGTCCCTGTGAGGTTCCCTTCCATCTTGGAACTGTAATCCTAAGTATGGCACAAAGTGAGGTATAATGTAAGAGTAAAGGAGAGATCAGATGGAATGTGTTAGAGAACTGTGGGGGGAGGGAAGGAGAGAGAGAAATAGGGAGGGAAGGAGAGAGAGAGAGAGATAGATGGAAGAAGTGGGGCCTGAGCTGAGCCTGGAAAAAATGATAAGGATTCTCAAAAATGGAGATTAAAAAGTCTGAACACACAGTTTCTAGTTCTGGCTTGTCATTTGGGTGACCATGAGCTGGTCCCCTAACTTCCCTGGGCCTCATTTTCCCCATCTGTAGAATGGTGATCTCAAAGCTTCCCTCTAGCTCTAAATTTACCGTCCTATGCATGCCTTCCTGGCATGTAGACAACCTTCAGAAATATATAGAGGTGGAAGCCAGCTTACTGCATTTGAGAAACAACTAGTAGCCTAGTTGAGCTGGCAAATCAAGAATATGAAGGGACACACTTGGAGGCAAGACTGGAAAGGTAGCTGGCATAACCTTCACATTAGGAATGGAAAAATTGAAAACTAGGGGCATTTCACTTAATTCCCTCACTTTTCCAAGATATAAAATACAGTTTCTTTTGATTACGTATGATATGTAAAGTTAGTACCATTTTCTGCTCTCTACTAAACTGGGAAAAATCACCATACAAAATGTTGAAAGAAACAAACTTCAAAGAGCTTATTAATGCCTTAACAGCTCTGTCTCATCACTGGTCTGCTCTCTTTCTGTCACTAGCAACTGCCTTTATTTATTTATTTATTTTTTGGTGTTGCTGGCTTCTACTGAGCATTTAGCCTGGTACAAATTTACTCAAATGCACCTGCCGCCATGACTGAATGCTAAATGCCCTTAAGTAGTTCTGTGCAGATAAGACTCTGGAAGGAGACAAATGAAAATAGAATAAGGATGATATCCAGGAAAACAGAATAGGATTGAAATAGAATGAGGCAGTGGGAGAAGTAGGGCAAAGGGAACTTCAGTGTTTAAGATCTTGAAGGTGAAAGTTTGGGGTGATTCGTCTAAGTTCACCTCTACTCCACACCCTCCTTCACACTGCCATCAAAGTGATTTTCCTCAAGCTTATATCTAACCAGATCAGCCAGACCCCCTACTCAGTAAAGCCCAATGACTCCCTGACTTCTCTATTAGTCTTTTAGAAAGCTGTTGCCTTCTGGATCTCCTCTTATCTTTGTGGTTTTCTTACATATGTCCTTCCTCCACATACTTACTCTATGGCCAAGTCATATCAACCTAACCACTATTCTTCACCTACAACGTTCCATGTCCCCTGTCCACCTTTGGATTGGTTGCTCCCTATAACTAGAACGATTTCCCTTTTAACCTTTGACTCTTAATAATTTCTGGTTTCCTTAAAAACTTAGCTCAAGTACTACTACTTGATTACTTTCAGTGACTTTCCTTCCCCAAATTACTTAGTCCTCTTTTTGTAAATATTCTGTAAACATCGGGGGTGGGGGAAGTATGTGGAGGGGCATGTAGGTTTTCTTTCTTTCCCATTTGAATGTAAGTGCCTCATGATTAGGACTGTTATAGCCTTGTCTTTGTATCTTCAGTGCTTAATACAGGGTCTAACACATAGGTGGCACTTCTAATAAGTGCTTGTTGATTGACTAACTTATTGATTAAACTGTGACTACCTCTGTGTTTTGTAGAAGTCAAGTGGAGTCAAGATCGATGAAACGGAGCAGGCTAATGAAGTGTGGTCTTGACCATGTCATGATCCTATGCAATAAGCTCCAAAGGTTCCCTATTACTTCTAGCATCAAATACAAACTCTGTGGCATTTAAAATTTTTCAAAAACTAGCTCCAGAGTCTAGGTACCTTATTATACATTGTATTCTTTTATGGACTCTATATTCTGACCCAACTGACCTCTTTGCTATCTCTCATTCATGTTTTCTATCACCCACTGTAGTGCTTTTGCAAAGATTGTCTACCATGCCTAGAAGTCAGGCCTTCGTGGCTTCAGCCTCTTAGACTCCCCAGTTTCCTTCACAGCTCCAAACAAATGATCCTGTGAAGCAGCTAGATGGTGCTCTGGCCCTGAAGTCAGGAATTTTATTGCATTTGATCATTCAGTTGTTTCTGACTTTACATGACTCCATGGACCATAGAATGCCAGTACTGCCCATGGAGTTTTCTTGGCAAAGACATTGGAGTTTTGGAAATTGCCATTTCCTTCTCCAGTGGAGTGAAGCAAACAGAGGTTAAGTGACTTACCTAGATTCACAAGTTAACAAGTGTTAGAGCTAGGACCCCTGAGGTCCAAGCTGGAATAGATCTAGTGATCAAGTTTAATCTCATTACTCTGCAAATGAGGAAACTGAGGATAAGTGATTTATCCCAGGATGCTCCATTAACAAGGAACAGAGCCAAAGATTAAACTCAGATCTCCTGATGCTAAAATGATCTTTCTCCTGTTTCTCAGTAGAGAGGAGAAGCTATCTTCCGAAAGAAGGGGTTCTCTAGGGTGTATAACTTGGCTGGGTGGACCAGAAGGGGGATCTCTTTGCTAAGTATTGTCTGGGGCTCTAGGACTTAAGCTGTCATGGTCTTTCATGTCTGTCATTTGGATTTCCTTCCTCTACTCTGCTTATGAAATGTTCACAGACATTGTGATTTCATTGGACTGCTGGAAGCTCTTTCTAAAGGAATGATGCTAATGAAAAGGTGGGGGCATTGCATTTCTCTGACCAGCAGCAGGAAGTGAACCACAGGACTATAGGAGACATGGGACAGTGCGAAGTTAAAGTTAGCAGACATCTTCCCCTAAAGGATATATCTTGTCCTTCAGGACTGAAATGAAATGAAATGAAAAAATGAATTGTCAGGGAGGGAATGAATCATTGCGGAAAAGCCAGTATCTTTGATTGTGCCTTTGTTTCTGCAAACTGAGGGAGCTCATATGTTCAGAAGGGAGCTTCATATTTTCTAGGTCAATTTTGATTAGCATCTGGTAGCTAAATAGCTTAATAAATAGCTCAGTAGCAAAATCTGGTAGCTTTTGTTCCTTGTATGTCTGAGAATGAAGAAAGCCCCCTCACCTCTTTATTCAGTTGTGAACCATAGTTTCTTCCATTCACTGGGGCTATTTCTTGGAGTTAGCTTCTCTTCTTGTCTGTCGCCGCCATCTATTAGTGAATATAAATGTGTTTTCCTGGTTTTAGTATCATTGGCTCCTTGTTGAACATAGAATCAAGTCTAAATTCCTAAGGCAGAACTGGACATGGAGTCAAGGTATGAGTTCTAAATCTGCTTCAGACCCTTACTGGCTGGGTGACCCTGGGCAAGTCATTTAACCCTGTTTGCCTCAGTTTTCTCATGATGTAAAATGAACTGAAGAGGAAATGGCAAACCACTCCAGCATCTTCACCAAGAAAACCCCAAATAAGGTCACATAGAGTCAGACAGGACTGAAAATGACTGAACAACCTTGGTCAAGTCATTTAACCAATCTAAGCCTGTTTCCTTATCTGTAGTGTGAAGGGATTAAACTCAGTGTGATCTCCAAAGTCCCTTCTAGCTCTAAAACCTATGATCCTATGATTCTCTATTTGGTTTCCAATGCTCTTTGAATGTTAGAGCAGGAAGGGATGTTAGAGTTCATCTTGTCCATCCCTCTCATTTTACAGAGAAAAAACTCAAGCCTGGAGATGGGAAGTGATCTACCCAGGGTCTCACAGATAATAAGTGGCAGAACCCAGACCTGACAGGGTGAGATTTAATTAACCTTATCTGTGACTATTCCTCAAACACTGACCCTGTGTTCCAGAGAGCTGAGTCTCTTCCCCCTCAGATCTCAGGATGATTGTTCTTTGTGGCTATTAAAAAGGTATGAGAGACATAGTTTCTGATTAATTTAATCATTTTATTAATAAGACCAGCACATTATTAATAAAGATGATAGTCATTGGCCGTATCTCTTAGACCAAAGACAACCATGGTGGCAGGCTTAGAGCTTTATATGTCTTTTTTGGAAGAGAAATGGCAATCAGTGATTGGTTAACACAATTGTAAGTGACTTATATTAAAATGAGGGGCTGAGAATTACATCATGTCACCCTTGGACAGAGAAACTATCTCTATATTCCGACCACCCCCCAGGCTTGGGCTGTGTAGACAAAAGGATCTGTCTACACCCAAACTTGACTGCATGGAATTCACCTTAGATTAGAGTTGCCATGTAGGGTTGGGTTGGATACGGTACAAATTTAGCTCAATCTCCAGAGACTGAGGTCTTGAAAATAGAAAAGAAAGGGGGAACTCAATCTCCCTAAATCATTAGTCATTTTCCAAATCTTGTTCCTTCCTTTGTTTCGGTAGTTCCCAGCTTTCTGTTCCCTGCACTCCCCCAATACCAATCTGTCTTAACCTCCAAGGCCCAGGTCAAGTCTCAGCTTGTCCATGTAGAATTTGTCCCCCTTATTAGACCTTTGCTTACTTTCCTGAATTATTCGGTCATTGTTTCCAGTGCATCCAGCCTCATCTGGTTGCTCTTTGAGGATTTATGTAGACATCCATTGTCCCCTCTCCCCTTTAAATGCCTGGCACAGTCCTGGCCTCAATAAAAGCTTGGCTGGTTCATGAAAAATCAGCAGTGAGTGAGCCAACCTCTATCAGAGGCTGATGTGCAGGGACCTGAAAAACCTGCTTCATCTGCTTCTGCAGCCTTTTTTCTTTCCTGAAAGCCAATCAGGGAGGCTTTAGCAAATAAGGTTATTATGATATTGGGTTAAGGAAGAAAGAATTGGGTTTGTCCTTTAATGAATATACCAGCCGAAGCATCAAAACAGCTCTAGCTGATTCTCCTCACCCAGAAAGGTGCCAGTCCTAATTACTCTGTGTGAGTAACTCCCTAACAGTGATAACAACACCTACTTCTCACAGGCATTATCTTTATCTTTTCCATGCAGACAATGGAAAATTTGATGTCATCTTTGATGTCAGTGAAATCAAACTCCTTTGAGAAAAGGTTCTTAACTTGGGGTCTGTGAGCTTGGGTTTTGTTTTTCTTTTTAATATTCTGATAACTAGATTTCAACTTAATTAGTTTCCTTTGAAATCCTATGTATTTTATTACACTGAAAAACATTATTCTAAGGGGTCCATAGGCTTTGTTAGATTGCCAAAGAAATCATGATCCAAACAAGGTTAAGAACCCCTTCCTTAGTGTGAGGCTTTCAATTAAGCCTCTTTTCTCCATTTTTCCATATACGTGAGTCTTGAGGTATCTGATTGCATTCGCACTCCCTCAGCCCAAGTCCTGAATGGAGACACCCACCTACTTGACATTTGTAATAGGCCATAGCCAGAGGTACCAACTTGAACAGATTCATTAAGGATTCATCTGCTGGGTGAGGTTCCAACAGCATCTAAGTCTCTTAGTCCTGAATTTCCAATCTATACAGAGGAGCAGACCATTGTGTAAGTCTCTTACAGGATGCCCTGGGGTATAAACTCAAAGGACTTTTCTCTAGAGAGTTTGTCTCTGAAGGAAGTTGAATTTCCAGTGGCCTCTGGAGGGCAGTATTTAATTATTTTCCATGGCAGTATTCTCATGGAAAAGGTTAAGTCTTGACTGAGATAGAAAAATAAATGATTGAAACACTTTGAAAGATTGTTTCTTTCAAACACTGTTGTTGTTACAGACACTTTAAAATGATCTATGGGTATGGGGGAGCAGTTAAGGAATGAATACCTTGGATAATTTTCTAAATCCACTATTTTTAACTTTCTCCTGCCTCTAACAAGGAGAAAGAATAAGAGGTATATGTTTCTTCTTTTCTTTCTGCCTTTACATATTTTGAGAATATTTTGCTAATGAATAGTTGTTATTGTTTAATCAGTTAGTTGTGTCTGAATCTCCATGGCCCCATTTGGGATTTTCTGGGCAATGATATTGGAGTGGTTTACCCTTTCCTTCTGCAGCTCATTCATTTGACAGATGAAACTAAGGTAAACAGGGTGAGTGACTTGCCCAAGATCACACAGCTAGGAAATGTCTTGAGGCCAAATCTGAACTCAGGAAGATAAATCTTTGTGATTCCCAGTCCAGTGATCTATCCACTGTGCTACTTGACTGCCCATGAGTCAGGTAAACGTTTACACTGTACAGGTGTGATGATGTCATTTTATTTCTCAAAAGCATTCCTTCAGTAGTCCCCTATTACTAGTGGATGGGCAGCTAGGTGGTGCAGTGGATAGAGCATCAGTGCAGGAGTCAGGAGGACCTGAGTTCAAATCTTACCTTAGACACTTGACACTCACTAGCTCTGAGTGACTTTGGGCAGTCACTTAACCCCAACTGCCTCATCCTGGGTCATCTCCAGTCATCATGATGACTATCTGGTCACTGGATTCAGATGGCTCTGGAGGAGACTGGTAACTTGCACAGCCCTCCCTCACTCAAAACAAAGTCAAGTACAGGTCATGTCATCATTTCTCTGATGGCATGGTCTTCTTCAGCAACAAAGGATGAACTAGTGGAATAAAGTCCTGGAATATAGCACTTTCCCACCACAATACATTCCAAGGTAACCTTCCAGTATTATTTCCTATTATTTCCTTTCTTGTGCCCTGCTTGAAGCTCTAGGCAACCTGACAGCTTGCCCTTCTGAGTATATCCTTTGCTTTCCCACTTCTGAGTGTTGGCTTGAGACATCGTTTGTGGTTCTAAAACTGGAATTCTCCACCTCCCAACCCCACCCCTGCAGTCCCATCCTTGACTCGACACACACATAATCCTACCTGTGGAAATCCTAGCTACCTTTCAAAGCCAAGTCACATGCTACCTCCAGGCTCTGTGAAGCCTTCCCAGATTTCTCCTCCTCCCACCCCCAGCCCCACCAAAGAACTTCTTCCCTTTCTCTAAACTTTCCTAGCACTTTTTAGCTCAAATGCTACTTTATTTATACTAATTTATATTGATGTATTTGTATACCAATGTATATTTGTATACCAATCTTATTAGATCATATACAAACTAACTTTGCATTGTATGTACTAGTTTATGTTGGTTTCTTTGTATACATTGATATGTCTTATTAGATCATATACAAACTTTCTATTTCTCTTGGTATCTACTTACCTTGCTATCCCCCAATGCTTCATATATCATATTTTTGTACTGAATTGAAATGTGTCAAATGTTAAACTTTTATGGGCCTGAGATTCCTTATCTTTAAAATGAGAAGAGTGTACTAGATTAATTCTGTCTTTGCTGACCTATGGACTGAAAATGTTTACTCGGGTGGACCCAGGACCCCATCCAGCCCATTCCTTTACTACAGTGTTTCTGTGGGAAAATACATGCCAAAGTCACCTTCATTAGGGTGTGATCCATTCAGAGAGTGGAACTTCTGATGGATTTGGTTAGGGTAGGCTACTGAAAATTAAGAATGGTGAAGTATATTATGGTCCCTGAATACAGGCTGTCCCAAAAGTCCAGAGTTTAAAACTACACCAAGACCTTTGGGATACCCTGTAGAATGGAAAATTACAGAACATAAATGATGAAAACAGTGAATACAAAGCTTTACACATCTGGGTGCCCCTGCCAGTATGAACCTAGCCTAGGTTCTTGAACATTTCCAGGGAAGCTTGGAATGAGACTGGCAGCTTGTCTCTACCCCTCCTCCACTAGTCAGTGATATTAGTATTAGCTCATATTATCTGTTTCTGACCTCTCCAGTTTTGCCATACGAACTCTGGACAAATTAAAATAAGACTTCTTCGAGATCAGTGTGGGGACTCTGTTGTAGGTGGTGGAGCAGAAAGGTCCTAGCATCTCCTGCCTTGTTTGTTAATTCCATATAAACAGGAAAGGTCCTAACTTCTTTCCCTCTTGACTGCTTTACTCCCTCCCCACTCCACTGCTTTGGGAGAGTCTCTGAGTTTATGGAGTTGGAGCTTGCTAATTCATCACTGTGGTTCCGCCTGAAGACAGCAGAAATCAGAGTCCTGATCGCACAGTAGGATGGATTGTTTCCCTCGGTGGCCATCCATTATTTTAGTCTGGGGAATGAGAGGTGGCAGGGAGAGGCATTTCCCCCTTAAGTCCCAAGTCCTCCTGCTGAAGGAAAATATAGGAAAGAAGGGAAAGGGAAAGAAAATTGATTTCAGTAGGTCATTAATGATGTTACGGAGCAAAACTATAATAAATCTTTGGTTTCATGCTCAGGCCAGAAGCAAGAGTATTTAATGTCTAGAGTTTAGGCCTCAGTTCAGGAAGGGTAGACCCTGACCCTGTGGTAAAGAGCCTGTATCTGTAAGGTTCATAACAAAGGCTTGATCGTCTTGACCACTCAAGGAAACTGGTTTTATCCTGAAGGGTTCTTGCTTTAGGGGAAAACAAACAAACAAACCTGAAGGCTTGAATTAATAAATCTTAATAATGGAGTCTTGGTTCACATCCTGTAAGCAAAGACATAAACTAAATTAAACTGAAGAAGTAAAGAAATTATCTCCCTTCCAGGCCTGGAAGTCAGTTTCACTACTGTATTTTCCAGGCTATAAACAGAACACCATTTTTTAAGTTTTATGATTTTTCTTACTTTTAGAAATAGCTTTCATTTCAGAACTTGCTCTTGCTAACTCCATGGTCAGTGCTCTGTCTACCATACTATACTGCCTCCCCAAACACTGGAGAAAATGTACAAAAAAGTTCTTCCTTTAAGGAACTTTCATTCCAGTGGTTGGGAATGTCTGATCTAGATTTACAAGACATGAGAAAGAGAACCCACAATTTATTTGGGTTTTTATTGTTGCTGTTGTTTTAGTTCTTAAAGATTTTTTCATTTTAAAAAATATTTGTATTGATATAGTTTGTTTTTACCTCATATTTACCCCAATTTCTAAATATAGTTGTCCCTTCCAGATAGAAGTTTCTAAAGGAGACCATGTGATACAGTGGATAGAGAGGTGACCTTGGACTCAGGAAGACCTCAATTTCCTTATCTATAAAATGATAAGATTAGACTAGATGGTCTGTAAGAGCTCTTGCTGCTTTGTGGGTAAGATCTTGTGATGACTTTGACTTTTGACCTCCCTGATATTGAAAGTCTGAAGAAAATCAGATTTATTTACAGCTAAAGAACTAGTCCTCACCCCATTCTAGGGTGCTGATCCTAATAATTCTACAATTGGTCTGGGATTTGAACCATACATTGATTCGGATTTAGTTTGTTTGGGGAAGTTTAGGGCTACATGGGAGTACTTGCATTTTGGAGACAAGATTTCAGCCTGCTGGGCTATAAAATGGGATCCTTTTGAATTGGATAATTACCTCCCAAGTATGTAATACCTGGTTGGACCTTATGTTATTAAAAATATTAGGGTCAAACTCAAAGGAAATGAAGGCCACTAAGTGTACATAAGGTTTTTTCATTTTAAAAAACATTTGTATTGATGTAGTTTGTTTATACTGTGGGCCTACATACTGACTTAGAAAACCATATATTAAAATTATCTGTGTTCTATTATGACAGCCAGGTGGTACAGTGAATAGGACACTGGGCTGAGAATCTGGAAGACTCATCTTTCTGAGTTCCAATCTTACTTCAGACATGTCTTGACTGTGTGACCTTGGGCAAGTCACTTAACACTGTTTGCTTCAGTTTCCCCATCTATCAAAAGAGCTGGAGAAGGAAATGGCAAACCACTTTAGTGTGTTTGCCAAAAAAACCCAAAAACCCAAATGGAGTCACTGAGTCAGATATAACTGAAAAATGACTGAACAGCAATAACAACATATTCTGTTGTATTTTTATTTATTCTGTTAGGTATTTCCCAATAATATCTGTTCCCTGGGTCTCTTTGGAGGTGCATTTGATACCTCTGGCTTAAAACATCATACTTGCTAATAATGGACACATGGAAAGACGGGTGGAAGAGAAGAATTTCAGTTGCAGTAAGGAAAAAACGAAACATGGTTTCTCTAGCAGTAAGTGGAATAATACCTTTTGCAGAGAACAATTAGCATTCAAGACTTGTTTTCTTTTCTAATACCTTCTCCAAGCTTTTGCAGTTTCATTCATAATTTTAAAAACACATTGTAGTTTCTCCATTCATTCTGTCTCCCAGTGGGAAATGAAGCATCCTTTAACCCTTCTCCATTACTCACATACTTGAGACTGGATATGGGCATTGTTGTCTGGGCTTGCTCTTTTCTCCAATAAAATTTGTACCCTTCCTGTACACAATGATTGGACAGTAAACAGGCTTCTGGATGAAGTCCAGCCAATGCCTAGTACATTAACTTACTGTCTCTCACACATCTTTGCTATTATGGAAAGAACCCTGAAAAGGGAGTGAGGAGACCTGGGTACTTGTCCAGCGCTATCGTTGACTTGCTGTGTTGACCTTGGGTTAGCTAATCCCTCTGGGTATCTGTTTCCTCAAGTGTAAAATGGAGGTGATGAAAATAACATTCCAACCTGTTTTAAAAGGTTTTTGTGAATATCAAACAAGGTTATTTTCAAAAAAAGTATAAAATCACTATGTGAATGGAAGGCAGTACAGTTAACAGTAATATTCCCAGACTTGCAGCCTTCTATCACCAATCCTGGTCTTTTCAGCTCTGTTGATCCAAAAGGTATTTTTGTTTTATATTTTTTCCCTTTGATATACTTCTAACAACAATTTCTTGATCTTGTTGGTTCCTGGTCAGGGTTTTCTATAACATGGTTCATTGGTTTATAATGAAGAGGAGTTCTGATGTAAGGTCAGAAGATGAGGTCAGTCAAAGTGATAGATACAGTTTAACAGTAATTACCCAGAAAGGGAAGTGGGGTCAGATTTGCTGAATTTAATGGTACGAAGAATGATCATGGGAAGGGAAGAAATGCGAACTGGATGGGAAAGGTTGAGTAGTGCAGGGAGAACTGAAGTTAGTTGGAGATAAAATGATTAAACGTCAGGCTCCTGAGTATCAGAACACTCACAAGCAAAGCAGAAATGGCTCCGATTCAGCTCCGGGGTCAGATGTTGTCATTGCCAAGGCCAATCCCTTTCACCACCAGCATGCATGGGGAGGTCCTTGCTGGAAATTTGAGCAAAGAAATGAAATCATTTTTACTATTATGAATCTAATTCAGTTCAGATCTGGGTTACTTGTTCTTATTATAAAAACATATTAAATTAAGAAAATGAAATAAATTAAATTGCCAGTGGGGGGAAAATTCAGATTTTTTAGTTCAACATTCAAGGCTGTGTACAATCTCCTGCTTGTATATTTCACATTTCCCCCCTGTTAAGAGTGGTACAGAGTAAAGAGTAGTGAAAAGAGCACTCACTCTGCAGGCCAAAGACCTGGGTTCAAATCCACTGTGATAGGCTGTCTGCCCATCTACTTTAGGCAGATCATTTAACCTCCCCAGACTTCTGTCTTCTCATATGTAAAATGAGGGGGGAGGACCCAATCCCCTCCAGGTTCCTTCCAACTGTAGACTTAAGATACTCTGATTGAGTGAGGAAGACTGATATTATTTTCCTCATTTTGCATATGAGGATATTGAGGCCCAGGAAAGTGAAGCACCTTGTTCAGGGTCTAGACTTGTCTCTCCTATAAACCTCATGTGCTCAGGGATCATATGTTCTTTATATCATGGGCACTTCACATTGTTCCTTGTACATAATTAACATTCAGTCGATATTTATTGATCAATTCATTGCTTTAGCTCATGCTAGAGGACCTCAGTGGATTTCCCCTTATGGTTCTCTTGATGTGTCTCTGACTTGGTGCCTCTCTGTCTTTCCAAGTACTCAGCTCTTGGCTGCTCAGTAGGCCAAAGGAAGGTCTTGTGGCTGAAATTTGCCAGTGTGTAGAGATTCCATGGGCCTGACTTGAACCACGTGTCAGAGAACTGGGCAGTGGGAGCTGAAGGGAGCAGGACCCAGCCTCCATCTCCTCCAACTCAGCCTTTTTTTTTTTTTTTGAAGGGTGAGGGTATCATAGACCTGGGTAAGTAGGAAAGCAGAAGTTGGGGAAGGGAGGGTTGGGTGGGCAGGTTGCAACTCCAGAAAGCAATAACCTGTTTCAGCCTGGGACACAGGAGTCTCAAATGGAATTTCAGCAATTTTTAAAGAGCCCTGTGAGAGGGGCCCTTTGGAATTGCTCACAGAAGTTTCTTTGTATTTTTTGACAAAATGCCACATCGAGTTCCAGTTCCACCGTTGTTTGGGAGCAAAGTTCCCCAGTGCTTTGAAAGGCCCCTCTTTCTGCTTCTTTCTCAGGAATCAGTGTTGCTGAAAATTTCCAGTCTCTCTGAAAAATGACTTGCTTCTTTTCTTCTCATTTTCATCTGATCTGTGGGCTCTTCTTCTTCCCTCAAAGCCAAAACACCTGGAGGCTGTTTTGGAAGCACAGAAGTGAGATATCAACATGCTAATTCTTGGGGGAATGTTAGATTTATGTATTTTCTCTCCCCTCCCAAATCTTGACAGCCTATATAAGCCAGAAGAGCTACCCAAAAAAATTTTCATCCATTTCATAGTATCTTGTGATTAAGAATGACAAATGATCAGAATTCCAGAATCTTAGATTTGGAAAGCACCCAGTGGTCATCCAGTTCAATCTAGGCCTGCAGAAGAATCCTCACTATACCGTACCCAAGCAGCGGCATTCTGTCTCTGTTTGAAGACCTTTGTGAAGGAGTCCCCCACCGCCTCCAGGGGTGGCCCACTCTGTCTCTGGATAGTTCTAATTTTTAAGAACTTGTGGTTTTTTCCTCCCTGACTTCAAGCCTGAACTTAGTTCTATCCAACCCATTGTTCCTTTTTCTACTGAATCAAACAAGTCTAACCCCTTTCTATATGACAGCCCTGCAAAGCCATGAAGAAGCTTTTATGTATATTCCCTCCCCACAAAAAAAAAAAGTATTTTTCTTCTCCAGGATAACCATCCCCAGCTCCCTCAACTGATTGATTATCCAGTGACTCAAGGTCCTTCACCATTGTGATCCCCCTTTTTCAGATGCCCTCCATATCATCAATGTTCTTCCTAAACTTTGGCCCCTAAAACTGGATACTAAATATGGTCTGTCCAGAGCAGGGTCAGGGGTACCATTACCTCCTTATTCCTAGAGGAATGACCTATATACCTCTCTTAAAGCAGCTTAATATTACATTCACTTTTTAGCTGCCATAAATAAGAGAGTTCTGCAGAAATAAAAGGTGCAGCTGCCACTGCTGGTAGTAGTATTACGGTCCTCGAGACTTTGATCTCCCAGCAGTAGCTGATGCTCATTCCTTATAATGGCTGCTGAGCTTTTATCAGGGTTCACGTTTGAATAGTTTTTATAGTTTGCGAATGTTTTCCTCAAGAGTAGGAGTTCTTAACTTTTTTTTTTTTGGGTATGCCATGAATTCCCTTGGGCAGTCTGGTGAAGCCTATGGAGCCCATTTCTGGAAAAAAAAGTTCACAATTGAAGGAAATGCTGAATTTCAGTTCAAGGCTGTGAAAATAACGATGCAAGTTTTTCCCCATCCAAGTCCACAGACTTCCTGAAATCTCACTATGGACCCTAAGAACTCCTTAAGTCCCTCACTTCTGTTCCATCCACTCTTTTCTCAGTGTTACCACCCCACTCTACAGACCTTCATCATCGCTGCTTTAATCTATTACTTTATCCTCTTGACAGGTCTCCTGACTTCTACTTTCTTCCTCTTCCATGTCCCCTCTCCTAAGCCCCACAGGGGATACTGAAGTCCCCTATGCCAAGAATTCACCCCACATCAAACTTGTTGAATTACTTGTGTTCGTCCCTCATTGCCAAAACCAAATGGTGTTCTTTCATGAAGATTTCATGGACTTTACTAGTTGCTAATGACCTTTCCTACTCCTAGACCTTGCCTAGAACTTTGTGTTTGTCTTAAGCAAATGTCATATATATGTATGTGTGTGTAGTGTAGTGGCATGCCCACATCAGAAAAGGTGCTGTACTCTATGAGCAAAGCAGAACTGAGACAGTACAAAGGAAACATAGGATGCACAAATTTGGAGTAACCACCCCAAATGTTCACATGGACTATCTGTGCCCAATCTGTGGTAGAGCATTCCGAGCTCATATTGGTCTGATCAGCCATAGTCGGACACACTGAAACTTGACTTTATCATGGTGATGTCATTTGGCCCTCTTCAAGAACAAAGAACAGCAACCAGCATGTGTGTGTGTGTGTGTGTGTGTGTGTGTGTGTGTGTGTGTGTGTAAATATAGGGGTGTGTGT
>CM053769.1:667306385-667330688 GCA_028658325.1 Potorous gilbertii
ACACACACACACACACACACACACACACACACTTTATATCCCTCACTAGATTTCAAGTGCAGTGACAGCAGGAACTTCTCTTGTCTAAACTTTTTGTGGTTGTTTGACCATTTCAGTCATGTCTGACCCTTTATGACCTCATTTAGGGTTTTCTCAGCAGAAATGATGGAGTGGTTTGCCATTCCTTCTCTAGCTCATTTTATAGATGAGAAACTAAGACAAGTGGGGTTAAGTGACTTGCCCCAGGTCACACAACTAGGAAGTATCTAAGGCCAGATTTGAACTCGGGAAGATGTCTTCCTGACTCCAGGCCCAGTGCTTTATCTACTTGGTCACTTAGCTGTCCCTTAGCTAAACTTTGCATCTCCCCAACCAGAAGTTTTGCATACAGTAGATACTTAATAAATTTCTATAATATAGTTATTGAGAGGCATTTAATATTATTATAATGTAGGTAGTACAAATATTCTTATTCTCATTTTGAAAATGAGGAAGGTGATAGGGGTTAAGTGACTTGGCTGGTACAGCTAGTAAATGGCAGGCAGAGTACTAGAAGCCAGGTTGGCTATTTCCAAATCCAGTGCTTTTCTTATTAGGTCATTCTGCCTCTCTCATAAAATTACTTTCCATTTTGCATAAATTATCTTGAAGGAAAAAGATCAATGTTTGTTTGAGTTTCTTGCAGATTATTTTTTTATGCTGTACAAAAATTTACCAAGATCTGCCTCTGATGCCTCCCTGTAGTACAGTAGTGAATCTAGGGCCCAGAAGGAGTGAATGCAAATCCTGGAAGGTCCTACCAAGCCTGGAATACTTCAGATGTGGCCCCTCTGCTGGGCTGCACTATATGCCTACTGTAAGAATACCAGCCCGAGTTAAGTTGGCAAAGGCTTATTGCTAGGGTGATAGCAAAGGTATGATTTTTTTTTGGTCTAATCACTCTTTAAGACATTTATGTTAGAAAAGGCATGAGGCTTAGGGGACTGCATCCATGTAGGGAGACCCCAGGAAATGTGGAAGCAGTGCTTTATAATAAAAAAACAACTCAACAGCAGCAAAAGCCTCACAACCCTGCCTCCCCTTCTGATGGGAGTGGTACAAAGTGAATCAAGGGCATGGTCACAACTCTCTGAAGGTAAGATTTGTCATCATTGGGATTAGAAAAGATTATAGTTTGTTGCTGATATTTTGAAGTACATCCTTCCTTTTCACTGTGAAGTTGACTGTGTGTGTGTGTGTGTGTGTGTTGTAAAGGCAGCTTTAAATTTCATAGAATCCTAGATTTAGAGCTAGAATTAGATTTAAGTCACAGTTATAGAAGTTACTGAGTCCAGTCCCCTCATTTCATAGGTGAGGAAATCTGAGGCTTACGTGGCTTATCCATGGTTACACGGCTACTAATTGTCAGAGTCAGAATTCGCACCTAGAGCTTCCAAGTCCAGTATTCTATCCACTATACCACACTTATTTTTCTCTCTCTCTGCATTCATACGGTGAAAGATGCCACAGGTTTAATGTGTGAACATGGGAGTTTGTTTTGTGAGTTTTGCTTTGCTCCGGACTTAATTCCATCCTCTGTCCAGGTTTTTCAGCTGGGGAGCTCTGTTTGGAACCATATAAAAGGCTTCAAACATCTGATGGGTTGGGGAGTCCTTTGGCTCCATGGGATAACAAAACTTCACGCCGAGAAGTGAAATTACTCTTTATAAATACTGGACCTCAGTCTGTCATGAAAAATGGCCAAGGTATGCTTCCATAACCTTGAGGAGACAGAATGATATAAGATACCCTCTTCATCTTAGAGCATCTTTTCAAGATCAGTTACACAGTGGAAAACACTTAACTGTGTTTGCTAAAGTCCCCTGGTTAAATGATTTCTTTCCTTCTCTTCTACCTTTTCTTCTTTCTGGAGTGTGCTTCAAGAAATAGCCTTTTAAGGGTATTTTTTTTTCTGGCTAACCTAAGAGTTCCAGTTTTGTTTTTGGATGTTTTAGACTCATACTTAATATGAAGTTTCCAAGTCAAGTACATGCAGGCTGCCCAACTATTTCCTGTCAAGAACCCTTAGTTACCAAATAAGTTCCAATTATTCAAAAATCACCCTTGTAATTCAAATACTTGCAGCACCTGCCTTCAGCTCAGGAGTTAAAA
This sequence comes from Potorous gilbertii, assembly GCA_028658325.1. Lineage (NCBI taxonomy): Eukaryota > Metazoa > Chordata > Mammalia > Diprotodontia > Potoroidae > Potorous > Potorous gilbertii. Next base: position 667,308,537 of record CM053769.1, read on the forward strand.
GTCACAGAAACAGAGGGCTGCTTATCCATGCTTAAGGTATTTTTCTCTGGAGACAAAATGGCATCTCTTTGAAAAATATTTTAAATACTTAATAATACAGAAATAACGACTTCTTGGGCTTGATACCAATGGGGTGATATCTGTGAGGTAGACAGAGCAAGTGTTACTTTTCCCATTTCCCAAGTGAGGAAACCAAGTTCAAGGGTAACAAAGTGGCTTGCCCAGAGTCACCCTGTTAGGACATCCCTGGGATTCACACCCAAGACTTCTGATTCTAATTCTACTGTATTAAGCTGTATTGTCCTAGAATGGACAATAATGGAAAAGGATCACTTTTTTATGTGCATGATATTGAAAGGTGAAACAGACCCTTTAAATGAACTGAAAGGAAAAGACTTGTCATAAAAATATTCATGAAAAATGAGCAAAAGGTAACATTACAATCTTCCAGACCGATAAGTCTGCTTAGGAGTGACAGGTGTTGGAGAGGCAATGTCTGGTATGCACATGTGCATCTGATTTATTTATATCGATTGTTTATATCAGACCCAGCCAAAGTCTACTCAGCCAGAATAGCTTACAAAGAATCCTGGCATGAGGAGATGGCTGGGTGACCCGACTGCTTTATTACAACATGAGGAATTTTTTTATATGAGATGATCTATAGCCTTCAAGATTCAATTTATATGTAGATGTGTAACTTGCAGACATGCAACATAACTGCAGAGTGCAGATCTGTCTAGTTTAAGAAGTTAGCCTGATTTCTCTCTCATCTTCTGTTTCATCCTGCTAATGTACTCAAATAAAAAATACCCAGCTCTCTCAAGCCTCTCTTTCTTGAGGATACAGGGCCCTCTCTAAATGGTTCTCCAGGTAGTACCCCAAGGCTAAGGCCAGAAATGTTTTCTTTCTTTATTATTCCCTAATACTGATGGAATATTGCTCCCAGTGAGAATCTTCTCCAAGGTTTTCCAGAAATGTTTGAGCTAAAGGATCTGTCTTCTGGATAAGAGGGCAGCAAGGGTTAGAAGGAGAGGTGATTTCACCCTTCCTCCTTTTTCCTTGATCAGAAAAGAAAACAGGCAAGAGGATTTACCCAGGAATTGGAGGTTCAGTAACTCCCTTCTTAGGCTTCTCAGGACGCTCTTCTCCTGCCAAGTTGCCATTTTCTGATCTGGGTGGGGTAGAGTTAGGTGTCCCTCACACATTATCTTCATTCTGGTCTGGAAGCCTAAGGGAAGGAAAAAAAAACAACTTGGTAAAAGAAAAAGTTAAAAAGGAATGAATTCTTTTACAATTCATTCTTATAGAACATGGAGAGAGACAAGAGACCTCAGCCTATCAATCATTTATGACCCCTTAGCCTCTGATGCCCAGTGGAATAGGTATCAATGTGTAGAACAAGCTCTATGAGGACTGCCCTTAAGGGTCTTATAGTAAGTTTCATCAGGTTGATTAGGGAAAACTCATTAAATTATTCAGGGGCTCCCCATCATCCTGCTTATGCATCCAGAGATCTCTCTCAGCTGGTGACTTTATAAGGCATACAGCCTATGTCAGCTTCTCCTTTGGTCATCATCTCCTGCCTTGATTAATCCAAGACTTTCTTCTTCCTACTCATTGATGCTTTCTCCCATCTCTCCTTTCCTAGTCTTTTCTTCCTTGGCAAACACTTCTCACACACCCTTAGCTATTCTTCTTTATGTTTTCTCTCAGTCCATCAATGGCAGTCACAAATTAGCATTGATATTGGCATTTATATATTTTATGTATATATACATATATATATATATATATATATATATAGTGTGTGTGTATTTATTTATTATAGTCAGCATAACTTTTCAATATAGTATAGATTCATAAATTTCATATTCATGGCGGGGGTGATGGATGAGGGCAGCTAGGTGGCACCATACTGCATAAAATGCTGGACCTAGGATATTTCTTAAATCCAAATCTGACCTCAGTCACTTACTAGCTGGATGACCCTGGGCAAATCATTTAACCCTGTTTGCCTCAGTTTCCTCATCTGTAAAATGAACTGGCAACAGATATGGCAAACCCCTCCAGTATCTGCTAAGAAATCCTCAAATGGGGTTACAAAGAGTAGGAAACTACTGAACAATGAACAAGGACAACTATGTACAGACACTGTGCTAAGTGCTGGCCTAGGGGATATAATTAATAAAAGTGAAGACCATTCCTGCCTTTAAGGAGCTTATAAACTAATGACAGACTACAACACACAACAGGAAGCAGAAAAGTGGGGTGATAGTGGTGAAGAGAGCAGAGGGTATCTAGTTCCATGTTGTTGAAACCAGGCAAAGCAACAGATGCTGAGTGGAATGAACCAAAGTCTAATTTTGCCCTCTGTCAAGGAAGACATTGGGAAGAGTTTGATACTTCAGCTGTCCAGGCTCCTAATCAGCTAGGAGAGGAAGCCAAGGGAGATGGTATCAGTTAAGGCTTGAGTTAGCAGCATGGTGATGGGATTAGAGGTGATGAGTTTATCCTGGGAAGGGCATCTTATTCCCTGAAGTTGAAACCAGGCAGCTAATACTCTGATAGGTCCAGAGCATGAAGTACTGTCAGAGGAATCCCAGAAACTTAGTCAAAGAATCTGTCTGTGTTTGTCCTTCATTGCTAAAGAAGACCATGACATCAGAGAAATGATGACATGACTTGCACTTGACTTTGCTTTGAGTGAGGGAGGGCTGTGGAGGTCACCAGCCTCACTTTCTCCTCCTGAGCCGTCTGGGTCCAGTGACCAGATATTCATCAATGCATCAGGATGACTGGAGATGGCCCAGGATGCATTGGGAGACCTTGGCTTTTTCAGGTTCTCATTTAGAAGGAGGTAATGTCGATATAGGAATATAAATAGTTTGAGCATATTAAATAACAAGTTTTCTTTTTCTTTTCTCTTCCTGTTTAGCTTTTTATGCCTCTCTTGACTCTTGTATTTGAAAATGAAATTTTCTAATGAGCTCTGGCCTTTTCATAAGGAAGGTCTGGAAATCCCTTATTTCATTGAATGTCTCTCTCCTTGCCTGAAAGGTTATGCTCAGTTTTGCTTGGTAATTGATCTTGGTTGTAGTCTAACCTCCTTTGCCTCATGTAATATCTTCTTCCAATCCCTCTGATCTTTTCATGTAGAATTGGCAAGGTCCTGTGTGATCCTGACTAGAGTCCCGTGATATTTAAATAGTTTCTTTCTAGCTTTCTCCTTGACCTGATAATTCTGGAATTTGGCAACAATATTGTTTGGTGTTTTCAATTGGGGATCTCTTTAGGGAAGTGATAGCAGATTCTTTTGATGACTATTTTGCCCTCTGGATCTAGGACCTCAGGCCAGTGTTCCTTGATGATTTCTGAGAAGATACTGTTCAGGCTCCTGTTTTCATCATGGCTTACCAGTAGACCAATGATTCTTAGATTTTCTCTCCTAGATCTACTTTGTAGGTCAGTTGTTTTGCTAATGAGACACTTTATGTTTTCTTCCATTTTTTCATTCTTCAGAGTTTGTTCAACTGATTCTTGATGCCTCATAGAGTCATTACCTTCTACTTGCCCAATTCTAATTTGTAATGAATTGTTGTCTTCAGTTAGCTTTTGTGGGAAGGCATTCTCAAGACCAACTTGTCTTGTGTGGGCCTAGACTTCTCAAGGCCAGAAGGAATGACTTTGTTCTTTAGCTACTATCTATTTGTGCCTGATCCAAGGCAGAATATTCCAAGTTCATATTGGTCTGATCAGCCACAGTTGGATGCATTGTTACTTGACTTTAACATAGTGATATCATTTTGTCTTCTTGGAGGATGAAGGCAATAACCATTTTATTGAATCCTAGAGAAGTCCAAGCAGAAAGAATCTTCCAAGTGCCGTTGGAGATGAGTGGGATTGGCCATAGCCTAGAGTGTTGGCCTACTGTGGGAGATAGACCTCACTCGTAATGAAGAGGACTCCTTTCTCATGATCCTTGACCAGAGCTGCCCTATAGAAGAGGCTACCCCAATTATCTCTTCTCTCCCTATGTGTATCATATGCTTTCTCTACAGGAAAGCTGTACTTGCATCTCAGGGATTATATTTTCCGAAAATAGAGTCCTTATGATGCCATTGTTGTATATATCATCATATTTTAGGGGATATAATACACCTAAACATTTTAGTTCTCCATTAGGAACCTTCCAAGCTTATTGTATATTGCTGTCTTTTATATACTTGACATTAACCAAACAAACCCTGGGTGTGCTGTGCTATTTCTTGCCTCAATGCCTTGTGCTTGAAAAGGACTCCTCCTCACCTGAAATGTTAAAATCTCTGGCTTTCTTCAAAGGTTAGTTCAAAGGCAACCTCCTATAGGAAGTTCATGCTAATCTCCTCAGTTGTTCATGCTTTCTCTCCAGAAATTACTTTTTACATATTTTACATTTAATTTTCTTTTTTAAAATACATTTATTTATTTCATTAAATATTTCCCCATTACATGTAAAACATTTTTAACATTCATTTTTAAAAATTTTGAGTTCTAAATTCTCTCCCTCCTTCCCACCTCTCCCCTACCTCATAAGAAGATAAGCACTATGTAAGTTATACATGTGAAGTCATGCCAAACATTTCCATATTACTCTGGTATTTAATTTTCTATGTACATGTTATTTACTTCTCAATAGAATATAGTCTCCTTGAGGGGAAGGTCTTGTTTTGGGGGGTGAGGCACCTGAGGTTAAACGACCTGACCAGAGTCACACAGCTAGTAAGTGTCTGAGGCCAGATTTGAACTCAGGTTCTCCTGACTCCAAACCCAATACTCTATCCACTGTGGCACCTAGCTCCTCTGCAGGGAGGGGTCTTTAAAAAAAAATTTTGTGTTTGTAACCCAAGCACAGTACTTGGTGTGTAGAGGCACTTAGTAAATGCTTGTTTGATGGCTATTTAAAAGCCAACTCTGGCATTTCCTTCACTTCCAGTCACTGCCAGGCTTTAAACATTCAGTAATTTGGAATTTTAAAAAAATACAACATATTTCTTTGGGGGGTGATTGAAAGCAACTCTGCTAGCATCTGAGAGCACCTCTGCATTTCAGTTAAATAGATCTAAGTTAAAAACAAATTCAAATTATAGGCACTCCTGAAGTAAGTGCAAAGTGTCAGAAGCTTAAAGTAGATTCTTAGTTTACATAGTTTTCAAAACAATCTGTTGTCTGAGAGCAATTGTCTTCTTGTTGAGTTGGCTACATCAGAAGTAAAGGCCTCTGTACCCAAGAGGTGCTAGTGAAAGCTGAAGATGGATAAGTCACAAGGAGAATGGCTAACAAATCTGTCTCCTAAGCAGGATTCTGCCTGGGGAGACGTGCCAGGGACTTTGTAAATGAATCCACATGGAGAGCTATGGCATGTGGGACCTGTCCAATGCCACTCTAGCATGGCAGAGGAAGTCATTGGGGAATTGAAGACAATAGCAGATTTTAAAAATTCTGAACAAAACATAATGTATATGTCCACACATGCGTGTGCGCACACACACAGCCAGTTGCCTGGCTATAGTAGAACAAAGTAGATGATGGTGGTACTTTCCTTAGGGCATCTTCTCAGCAGCCTACAGGAGGATATTGTGTAGCCATCAGCAATAGAGCATAGCCAACACCAATGGAAGCTGATATAAGTGGATCCATGCCTGGAACAAAGAGGGAGGGCCTGGCTAACATTATGGAAGGGACACTGGAGAGGGGGAAACAAGCAATGCAAATCACTTCAAGATGGAGCTGGATTTACTTGAAAGGAGGCAATTGGAGGCTACAGACTTTTTGTAAAATTTGTATATAAGAAGCGGCATTTGCATTCTGGGATACAGGGGCCCACAGGATTCTTCTCCAGCACTTCCCTTCTATATCATTGCCAAAAAGGGCCTTGCAAAGATATTTCCTGATGGACCCATGGAATGGCAGAGGCTGGCCACTGGGCTTGTTAAAGAATCAGCCTTGCTGCAGCTGGAAGGGGCAAAGGGTGATGTTGTTCAGCAGCCAGGTACTGACTGTCCAGTTGGGGGATTGCTGAATGAGTGATGCTGAGTTAGGGGTGGGGAGAGTGAGCACTAAGAGTGGGAAGGGGAGCTGGGCACGTATGCTGAGCCAACCACATGTTTGCATCAAGTCTATCAGCAGTATGCTGAGTCCCAAGGAATGGGTGACCAGCAGGTTGCCCACGATGGGGCAAAGCAGCCCAACCTGGAAATAAAGCAGGTCCAAACTATGGGGCAAAGGTGGCAACTGATTCACATGGTCAAGAAAAGAGAGTTCTCACCATCTTTGTCACATGTGCCAGGGGCCATCTCCAGTTGCCCTAATCTATATCTGGCCACTGGTCAGGAGAAAGTGAGGCTGGTGACTTTGCACAGCCCTTCCTCACTGAAATCCAATTCACTGGCAAGTCATGGCATCTTTGAGAATGAAAAATAAACAACAACATTTGCCAGCAGTTCTTTAATTGGAGTATAATAAGCTACATAGATATTTAAAGATATAACTTTTTATTATTAAGAACTTGATAGACTTCAGCACACAAGATCATACTTTTCATACACATGTGTGCACACGCGCACACACACACACACACACACACACACACACACACACACACCCCTACACCTACACCTGAAAAAGAGGACTGCATATGAAGCTGTAACCCTCCACTATATATATAGCTTGCAGTTTTTCGTATACTTCAAATTTAACACCAGTAGTTCTAACATGACCAGCTTGTCTGTGTCACATTCTACCATCCTTTCTCTTCTGTTAATTTTTAAATGATTTATTAGTGTTCTTTTGTTTGTTTTCTTCCTTTTTAAAAAGCATTACCATCTCCCCATTTCATTCCCTGACTCTCACACCTCCCCTGCCACCCCCATAGGACCAATATATGGGGCATTCAGGAAGGACTAGCACCTCTAGTGTGAGGACTTATACCTTTTCAGGGCTGTCCATCCATTCTTGCTGTTCACCTGTTCCTCAACTCTCACCTGTGACTCCAAGAAGCTGCAGCATGGACAGTGGCCACTAAACCAGGATGAGTGTAACCCAGAGACCTCCACCCCATCTAGGAGTTAGGGAGGCGTCTATGCCAAGCATGTGAAGACTGCTGCATGAATGTGGCTATTGCAGGCACTGTGGCTCACTTGGAGCTCAGTCAGACATAAAAGACTCTGGCAGGGTCATCTGCTGCCATCTGGGCCATCGCCAATTATTCTGACTTGTCTTGCCACTAGATTTTGGTGACCCTAGAAGAGAGGGTGAGGCTGATGACTGTGCAAATCTGCCTCACTTAAAGCCAATTCACATGCAAGACAGGATGTTGCCCCATGATGTCATTGGTCCTCTTTAAAAATAAAACAACGGTCAGATCTACCCTCTTTCCTCTAATTTGAATTAGTCTTAGATTTTTCCCTAAAAAGCAACAAAGCCACAACTTGATTGTGTGTGTGTGTGTGTGTGTGTGTGTGTGTACGCGCGCGCGTGTTGGGGAGTTTGGGGAGACATCAGACTCAAGCAGTATCTCTCAGCTTCCTGGTGCTCTCTGGCCGTATTGGTTTTCTAGTCACCTAGGGGATCATTACCTTAAAGAAACAATGACTTTCTAAAATGGTTGAACCAGTTCAAAGCTCTGCCAAGAGTCTATTATTGTGCCTGTCTTTCCACAACCCCTCCAGTACTGATTGTTTCCTTCTTTTGTCACCTTTGGCAATTTGCTGGGTAGAGGTGAAATTGTTTCATATAGAGACAAATAATGGCGAGAATATGAGCTGTCAGATAGGAATATGCTTCCACATGTTTGAGGCCAGCCTCAGAAGTGAGAGGAAGAATGAAACAATGACCTACAAGAAGGTGTATCCATAGACCCAGTGAAGAATATGAAGTAGGGTGAATTGAGAGAAAGGGACAAAGTAGAATTGCATAGATGGTCTTCAAATACACATCAAAGTTTCATGGTTGAGCTACAGGGAAATGGAAAATCAGAATGGTGGAGAAAAGTAGCCAATAGTGTTCATTTGTGTGGTTATTTTGGTTGAGGCACTACTTCTGTATAGAAGTATCAACAGTCTGGTGACTAAGAATCCAAGAAAGAGGAGTCATTTCTACATCTAATTCTAAAGTGGCATTAGATCACCTTCTTCCCAACTTCCACCCATTGTTGACTGAATCCCACCAGGTGAGTGCCTCTAATTAGCTTAATGAAGGACAATCCTCTATATTTGCCATCTTCCTCCTTTGCACTCCCACAGATGACCAGTTCAGTTGTGAGCTTTCTAATCCACCTCATATTTTGACAACAAGAAGGTGGAAATGGAAGCAGATGTTATAGTCAGGCTATTCTGATTAATGGAAGATGGAAGGAATTGCCTTTTTTTTCCTTTGGGTCTTCTGGTTTGTGTTAATGTGATTTATGCCATATTCAGGAATGCATAGACTTGTCCTTGGGGTTTGCAGCTTTTGCAACTGACATTGTTGGACCTGATAAATAGTGAAATAAATGGTCTGAAATACTCTTTGCTTCCAAAGATAAGTTTCTTATGGAACATTCCTCACTCTGTCAGCTCTCAATGGAGTTGATTCTCATCAGGTGAACTCCAGGTGAGTTAAATGATGAATAGAGGGTAGGTAGGGGACAGCGCTGCAATCTTCTGAGTGGGATGAATTAGTTCCAAAATTGCAAAGATAATTTAATAAATATCTTCTGACTGGTCCATAATCATAATCATTTGGGACCCACATTTATTCCGTAACCCAGCAGCAGTGTGCCCATTCAACATAAACTTACTTATGGGTTGCTACTAGGTTATTCCCAGGTTTTTCTGAAAGGCAGCCTGTGGGTGTGTAGGGCTTTGGAACAGGAGACCTGGATTAGAATCCCATCTCAAATACCTATTAAATGTGCAGTTATGGGCAAGTCACTTAAGCTTTGAAAACTTCAGTCCTCTCTTCTTTAATATGGAACTAAAAATATTTGAGGTATGTACCTCATAGAGTTGTAAGGAAAGTGCTTTGTAAACCTTAAGGCACTTGTTGCTCAGTTATTCAGCCATGTCCATCTATCTCTTCATGATCCCGTGCACCATAGTTTCTAGGGAGTTTTCTTGGCAAAGATACTGGAGTGGTTTGCCATTTCCCTTTCCAGTAGATTAAGGAAAACAGAGGTTAAGTGACTTGTCCAGAGTCACAAAACTAGTAAGTGTATGAGGCCAGATTTGAATTCAGGTTTTTCTGACTCCAAGCCCAGCACTCTATCCACTGAGTCATTTAGCTGCCTCTAGATAAAAGTAAGTGATTATTACCAAAGAGAAAGGCATTGTCAGTTTTGCATTTCTGAGTCCTGTAATTTACCACAATACCCTCTTTGCTGATATTCAGCTACTCAGTATGAGACTTAGTGACTTCAAAACGCTTTTAATTGAACAGATATGTTGTTTTAGAATTTGTCTATTGACATCTTTTGTTTTTATATGATCTACATTTCATATTGCATTTTTCCCAATGAGCTGCTCCTTAAGATTTTTTTTTAAAAAAGTTCCACAAACTAACATATTCCAAAGTCTGGCGTTATATGCACTTTTCCTCACCCTTGGTCCCCAATCTCTGAGAAGAGAAAATATATTTAAAATCCTTTTAAAGGTTCCAGCCTCAAGGCTAGTCAAACCCTCTTCAGTCCAACCATCACTCCTCATGGATGTGATCATTCTTACATTATAGTCATAGGCATTCCTAAACCATATTTCTGCCGTCATCCCTCGGGGAGATTTAATTTTTAAAGTCTATCCAATCCATTTAAATTCCTCTCTTTCCATCCTTGTCACTGTCACTGACGTCCAGACCATCCTCCTAACTTTCTCACTGACTTCACTAACTACTTTCTTGCTTGCCATCACCCCTCAGCATTCATGGCGATGTCTCTTTTAATAACCTGACCATACAACTCCTTAATTTTAATGACTACCATTCCAGCCCCACACCATCGCTTGGAATTTCAGCACTTCGAATCCTAAAGGCAGTTGTATTTGATCTGGAAAGTAATATCAAACCACTGGAATTTGAGTTAGGGGATGAGTTGATCAAACCTGTGCTCTAGGAAAGTCACGTTGGCACCTGGAGGTTATATTGGAGCGACAAAAAACTTGACGCTAGAAGACAAATTACAAAGCTACTTGCAGTCAACTGGGAAAGAGATCATGGGAGCCTGATGTAGGGCCAGGCCTATGTGAGTAGAATTAATGGAGAGAAGGGGATGTGTAAGAGGTGTGGAAATAGAAACAAGAGTTGGCAATTGCAAAGATATGTATGGTGAGTGAGATTGAGTAGTCAAGGTTTCCACTGTGGTTTAGAGCCTGGGTTCCAGTGGGGCATAGTGGGGAAGTTTAGAAAAGGGATGGGATTGAGGCAGCTCGGTGGCAGGGTGGCTAAAGCACCAGTCAGGAGGTCTAGTCTCTGACACTGACCAGCTGTGGGACCCTGGGCAAGTCACTTAACCCTGATTGCCTCCAAAAGGAAAAAAAGGGAACAACATCAGGGAGAAAGATAATGAGTTCTATTTTAGATATGTTGAGTTTAATATCCAGGTCAAAATATATAATAGACAACTGGTGATTCAGGCCTGGAGCTCAAGAGTCTAGGGCTAGATATATAAATCCAGGAGTCATCAGCATAGAGGTGATAATTGAACCTCAAGGGACCAATGAGATCATCAGGTGCAAGTGAAGGGAAAAAGGAGAAGAGGGCCCAGTTCAGAGCCTTAGGGGACACCCACAGTTATGACACAGATGAAAATCTAGCACAGGAGACTGTGAAGGAAGGAGTGGTTAGACTAATAGGAGAACCAAGAGAGGAATGTTACCAAGCCCAGAAAAGAGAAACTACCTAATGGTGCCAAGTGCTACAGAGAGGTCAAGAAGCACGGGGCTTGAGAAAGGATCACTGATAAGCTTAGAGAGCAGTTTCAATTGAATGATGAAACTGGAAGCCAGGCTTCAGAGGGTTTTGAAGAGAATGAGAGGAAATCAAATACAGGAATTGAGTATAGGTGGCTTTTTCTAAGTTTAGCCGATAAAGTAAGAAGAGATATAGACGAATAGCTAACAGATCTAGTAAGGGTCTTTTAAGGATGGGAGAAGTTTGGGTATATTTTTAGGCAGCAGGGTAAAAAAAACAATGACTAGAGAGAGAGAGAGAGAGAGAGAGAAGCTAGAAAAGACAGGAGGTTATCAAGGATTCATGTAGACTAGCTGGTCTTGGCTAGGTGAAAGGACACTACCTTATCTGAGATTAGAGAAAAAGAAGATAATGGTTGAACATGTCAGGGGAATATGAGATGAGGAGAAGGTAATCTGGAGAATGGCCACAATTTTTTCTTTAAAGTATGAGGCAAGGTCTTCAGTTGAGAAGGTGGGAGGTTGAGGGAGAAGGAAGAGATGCTTCAAGAAATCTGAGAAGAGAAATGATTGTTTAGAAGAGCTGCCGTATTGAGAAGGACAGAGAATTGATTAGGGAGGAGGAAGAGCAATGGATCATTGTTGGGACAGTCTGGTTGAGATTAGGTGACATAAATTTGTAGTGGACCAGCTGGTCTAGTTGGTGATTTCCTCTAGCTCTATTCAACAGCGTGTGGGTAACAGTGAGGGAGGGGAAGAGTAGAGAGTAATCCAGGGTTAGGAAAAAGCCTGATTGATAGTAAGATAAAGGGACAAGAGATTCAAGAGCAGAGGGTAATGTAGACTTTTTCATAAAAGGGTTGAGATAGGAAAGGAGGAGAGTGTAACCAAACAAGGGTAATGTCCTTGGCTTAGTACTGAAGGAATAGAGGGATTGGAGGTCATGGTGAGCACAAAGAATGGGTTTAGGCATAGGGAGAGTTGGAATGATAAAAGATTATTTTAAGAGAACAGAAGCTTGGCATTCTTGAACAGGAAGTGGAACACTTCTATATAATAAGGGGGTGACCATTGCTGGGTATGACTGAGGTGGAGGAGAAAAGTAGGCTGTTAGAGTTGAGTAGATTGAAGAACTGGGAAATTAGGGGATTTGCTGTTTTTGTTCAGTTGTGTTAGTTGTGTCCGACTCTTCATGACCCCATTTGGGGTTTTTTTGGCATAGATATTGGAGTGGTTTGCTATTTCCTTCTCCAGCTCATTTCACAGATAAAGAAACTAAAGCAAACTGGATTAAATGATTTGCCCAGGGTCACCTACCTAGTATGTATCTGAGGTCAGATTTGAATTCAGGGAAATGAATCTTTTTGACTTCAGGCCTGGCACTCTATCTACTGCACCATCTAGCTGCCTGAGGGGTATCAGAAGGAACAATAACTTGTATGTTGAAGTCAGAAATTGAGGGGGAGAGAGAGACACACAGAGAGACACTGTGTCTGTGGATCAGGCACTGAACTCACTGAGAAAGGAGAGTGAATGCCATCAGGGTTGGTATATAATAGCCACCAGAATCTGAAATGAGTGACAGATTTAGATAGAGTAAACCTCAAAGGAGGAGAGCTTGCTAAGTGGGTATGTTGTTTGATTCGGGCTTAAATGCCGGTGGTCAACATTCTGCCCATACTGGCTACCCACTTATTTGTTAAGAAGTTTTCATTATTTTGTTGGGGACTATTCAAGGTAATATCTGTGGTCTATGTCTGAATCCTGAGGTTTTTTCCTTGTGCTTAGCTAAGTGCCACTGCTAAGATGGCTATTTATTTATGTAACTCTGATGGCCTTGCATGTGGCTGTGTCATCTTCTCCTGGGAACTTCCGTTCTTTTCCTTTCTTCCCACCCCTCCTCTTCCCCCACCTCTCCTGCCCAGCCTTTTATAACTACATAAGGTTTGGATCTGTTAACAAACACTTGTATAGTTATACATCTCTTTGTTTATAGATTCAGTAAATGGCTGTAGTGAGAAGATATCATTTCTTCAGCTGTTTGGTCCAAAAATTTTTCCTTTTTGTGTACCGTTCATTATTTTGTTGTAACCCATTTGATACCTGTTTTACTTCTCAGCATCCTGTTATTGGTAAATATATAGATGTCATACACACACACACATATATACACACACACATATATATCTATATATACACAATAACATAAGAGTCCTATCAATGATTCAAAAATTGTTGACATTGGAAATATATGTACCCAGTTGCTATGCCTTTATCATTGACTGGAACCAAAAAGAGAGAGATGGAATTAAGACCATAGATTTTAGCACCAAAATGAACAATTGGAAATCATTTGCCTGAAGGAGGGAGAAAGGAGACACTGGGCAATTCATGTGGATGAGGGGTTGGAGAAAAGGCTTAATTTCTTAGAGCCTTATTCCCTAGAGAACTTTGCATAAGCTCAGCTCTCATTTTGGTAACTGTGATTTTTGCCCTACTGTGCCCATAGGTTTGCTCACAAACTTAAAGAAAAAAAAAACATGAGTATAAACATTCAGCCTGATTGTCCAGCTTTTGTTTTGGGTAATAAATTCCTCCCTAAACCTATGCCAGTGCTCCACTGCACCTTGCTATATTGAAATTCAATCCAATTAAACAAGCACTTATGAATCACTCACTGTATGCCTGGCACTGTGCCAAGTGTTAGGGATACAAAGCCATCTCGGAGGAGGGATGCTATCTGCTCTATTGGGAAATGTACATTTGCAAATATTTCCAAAAAGCCATCTTGGAGAAGGGCAAAAACACTTATTCTGGGGATTAGGAAAAGCATGCCATTTGAGATGATCTTTGAGGAAAACAAAGGCTTTGGAGAGGTATAGGCTTGAAGAATGGGGAAGGGGCCGTGAGGGGCAGGGGGAGACCACATTCCAGCTCCATGGGATTGCCTGAACAAGGTACAAAGGTGTGAGATGGAAGAGGGATTCCCTCCCCAGTCACCCCGGGAGAGGTATGTTATAGAGTATTCTTCCTAGGGTTTGTGACACACTCACCTTTGAATGCTTTGCTTTTTATAAAAGTTCTTTCTTTCTCTCAGAGAGCTCAAACACAGTGTGGTACAGTGGAAAGAGCACTAGTGACCTTTCCAGCCAAAAGACTCTGGTTTAAATTCTGCTGCTCTCACTTAATGCCTAATGTTACCTTGAGCAGGTCATAGGTCATTTAACTTCTTTAGGCTTCCTCATCTGTCAAACGAGCGGTTTAGAGTAGACTCAGGGCTTCTTAGACTTTTTCCACTCATGACCCTTTCAGTGCTTAAACTGTGGGTCTCAACCCCATAAGTCAAGACCCACAGTTTAAGAAACGCTGGACTAGATGAACTTTATTCCCTTATGACTCAAAATCTATGATCCTTTGACACTTTAAGATATTTTATAAATTTTAATTTCATTTAATACTGAAATTTCTTTGTACTTACTTGGCATACGTTTTTGTATATACTTATATATTGTTTTCCCTGATAGAATATAAACTGCTTGAGGGCAGGGATTGTTTTGTCCTTGTCTTTATATCCCCAGAATCTAGCACAGTAGCTATCATGCAGCACTTTTAAAATGCTAAAGATGTGTCTGCTCCACACAAGGCAATATATTAGGTGCTTGGTAATGATACATAGGATCATATAAATCAATAACTTAAATATTCTCCACTCTTTAAGTGTCTTTGATTTGAATATTCATTACCATGGATTACCCACATAAAATAGAGGAAAGGCTCTAATGAGATATACAGTAAGCACATGTTTATAATGAACATACAATCGTCAATAAGACTTTTGAACCAGCAAGGTTGTGATTCCAAGTCTGAGAATCACTGGGCAGAATAACAGTAACTCATTTATATAGAGCTTTAAGATGTGTAAAGCACTTTATATATCTTACCTCATTTGGATTGAATAAGAGAAGAAAATACAAGGAGTTCTCTAGTCTGGCCCCCTAACAAAATACAGCCAATACCTGCAGAGATGGTGGAATCCTAAGGCAGAGACTCGACAGTGCTATTTACTAAGACTGAATCTTAAGCAATTCTCAGACATCACCTTATAAGGAAGTTCTTCCTTATATCTGATTGAAATCTCTCCTGTTGCATTTCTTGTAGTCTATTTCCTGTTTTATACACTATGGAGATAAAGACATCTGCTCATTGTCCTCCTTATAATAACCTTTCAAGCACTTGAAGACTGTTAAGTTGCTTGAAGTCATTTTCTCCTCTAGACTAAACAACTTCCAATCCTTTAACCTTTTCTTATAGGTTCTATTTTTCTTCTCCTTAATCATTTTGGTTCTTCCTTGGAGCCTTTCCAGTGTCTCTACATCCCTCATAAGATATAGGGTATTAAACTGGACATAACATTTTAATAAGAGTCTGATGACTGCCAAGTTCCGTGGGGGGATGACTTCCTTTTCATGTCATCTTCCTTCTAATGCTAATTCACCCAAGCATCATGTTAGCTTTTTACTATCAGCATAGCTTGCTGACCTGTAGTTAATTCATGGTCTACTATGATCCCCAGGTCTTTTTCTGTTGTAGGTCTCACCAGATCTGTCTTGTGTCTGTGTAGTTTACTTGTCATTTCAAAGTATGTATGCAATTGCAGCTGCAGTCCCTCCCATTGAACTTCATCCTGTTGCTGTGAAACCATTTCTTTGGTTGGTAGAAAACACTTTCACTCCATTCTTTTCTCTTAACAACTCACTCTTTTTGATGGTGTTTACAGACTTCCAATGAGAATAACAATACTTTCAATTGTATTATAAAGTTATTGATACAACATATTAAATGTACTTAGACTCGGGATTAACCCCTGCTTGGCATCATTTTAAGAATATTCATTTCCCTTCTTTGACTGAACTGCTAATTACTTCTGCAGTCTGTTGTAAGCCAAGCTCCTTCTGATGGAAATATTGTCCAGACCATATCTTTCCATCTTGCTGATGAGAATGTCATATGGATTCAAATGTCTTGTTGAAATTAAAAGCAAGGCAATAGGTGTACCACTTTCTTTCCTTTTTAAAAACTATATCATCTTTTTTAGCATTCTTTTTTTTTTGTTTTAAGTTTCAAATTCTGTCCCTCCCTCCCTTCCTCTCCCCCAACGACTGAGAAGGCAAGCAATATGATATTAGTTATATATATATTATATATATATAATATCATGTAAAACACATTTCCATATTAGCCATATTTCAAAAAAATGCAAGAAAATGAAGAAATGAGAAAATTATATTTTACTTTGCACTCAGAGTCCATCAGTTCTCTTTCTAGAGGTAGGTAGCATTTTTCATCATGAGTTTTTAGAATTGTCTTGGATTATTGTATTGGTCAGAGTAGTCAGGTCTTTCACAGTTGATCATACGACATTACTTGTAATGTATACAATGATCTCCCAGTCCTTACTTCACTTTCCATCAGTTCCTATAGATCTTGCCATGTTTTTCTGAAACCACCCCCTTTCCTATTTCTTATTGCACAGTTATACTCCATCACAATTATATGGCAAATTCAGCTGTTTCCCTATTGATGAGCAACCTCTTGATTTCTAATTCTTTGCCACCACCAAAGGAGCTGCTACAAACATTTTGGTACATGTTGTTCCTTTTCTTTTTCTTCTGTCTCTTTGGACAGACCTAGTAGTGGTATGTCTGGGTTAAAGAGTATGCACAGTTGTATAGTTCTTTGGGCTTAGTTCCAAATTGCTCTCCAGAATGATTGAACTAGTTCACTGGAGTACCACTTTCTACATGAATCCTTTCCTGATATGTCCCAGATGCCTGTAATGCCTCTTCTCCAAATTAGATATTGTGTGTGTGTGTGTGTGTATATACACATATGTGCATTATTATGTTCCCAGATAAAAAACAAACTCCTCCAGGGCAGGAACTATCTAAACTCTACCACTTAACACAGTGGCTGGCACATGATAGGTGTTTAATTTTATTTCTTTTCTATTGCAGACTTAATCATCAAGAAATAAAAACATTTAACTATACAAAGACAAACCTGTCTTGTGGTTTATGAATGTACTAGAATATTATAGAATAGAAGGTGTTTAGTAAATGTTTGTTAATTGATTAATTGATGTCCCCAGGCTTTCAAGAAGAGAATCCAATGTCAAAAGATCTGAACTGAGGATCTGGGATTGGGACAGAGCCACAGATCCTCATAGGATGCAGAGGTTGACTTTAGAATGTGGTGGCCATAAGATCAAAGACAGCCTGAGCTACAGAAAAAGAGAAGGGAGGGACTTATCAGTCAAGATGTTAGAAGGAAAAGACACCAGGGAAGAGAAGTCAGAATCACGTGATAATGGAAGCTAGCAGAAAAAGCATTCAATTTACAAACATTTGATTTCTGTGCTTCTCTTCAGGAACTGAGCTACTGCACAAAGCCCTTGAATGTCTGCTTTAAGATCTGTCTCCTCATCGCGGGGGCTGGATAGGACTTGCCATTCTGCTAGGATGCTTACTTTGAACTGTGCCTGTAGGCATATAGTTAAAAGAATTGTTTTCTTACTCTACATTTGGGCCAGAGAGGCTGCGTAGTAAATAGAATTGGAATCTTGCCTGAGATAACTAGCGCTCTGAGGCTGTTTCCCTATTCATAAAATGGGTAATGATAGAACCCACCTTACAGACTTGTTGGTAAGATAGATGGGATAATCGTGTAATGTTCTTTGTGAACTTTCAAGCATATGGTAATGTGAAATTTTATCATTAAGATCTCTGCTCAGCTTGGCTTATGGCATATAAGTAAAAGGCCAGTCAGTGAGGGGCCGGGGCCTTCTCTTGGAAGGTTTTTGGTTTTTTTTAATTTCACTTTTGGCTTTTCTTTACAGCTATCACCAGGTCACTCTTCCGTAGACCCAAGGCCTGCAACATAAGGGTGGGAGGGAGAGGGAAGAGGGTAAAAGCATTTTATATAATGCCTATTATGTGGCAGGCCCACTAGGCTATCCCGAATGCAGCAACCAAGTTAATTCCAGGGCAGGTAACGATGAGGATTACTCACCCTGGAGTTTGTGGGACAGGCTCTCCTACCCTTGCTCAGAGATCGAGGCCCCTCCCTTTTTCCAGTGACCCTATTTCCATTGGCTGGCAATGGCACTGGGAACTGAAACCTTTTTCTTCTTCTATTCTTCATAAATGTTTTGAATCCTTCCAGGTCTGCCATTCTTGTAAAGCTAATTTGCTCTTGGAGGCTTTCAGGATGCCAGTGAACAAGAGCCCCATCTTCAGGCTAACTGGCCAGGGAGTCAGTATTGGATTTGGAACCAGAGGACCTGGATTAAAATCCTAACTCTCTCGCTGACTACGTCAGTGACCTTGGGCAAGTCTCTCTGGGCCTCAGTTTCCTAAAATGTAAAACCTTGGATACCTGAAGTTAGACCTTTCCACGGCAGGGGAATCTGACACAGTTACAGCCTCTTGGGGACTTCAGATTGGATCTGTTACAAAAAACTGGGTGGAAATGTGTTTTAGGTACAATATCTGCAACTATTTCAGTTTATGGGAGCAGCATTTTTGCTCTTCAGCAAAAAAAAAAAAAGGTGGAAGTAAAAAAAAAGCAAATTAGAGTTTGAGGTGGGGTGGGTAAAAAACTTTATGAAATAAAAGGTGGGATTCCTTCCCTCCCCCTTTATGAAAAACAAACTGTCTTGTTTGCATTGCCATTAATTTAAGACAGGAAGCCCTCCATGGGTGTGATCTAAACAGCTGAGCCGCCGGGGTCCAGCTTCCTCCTGCTTCCACAGCTGGAGAGATAGCCGCCTGGCAGAAGCCCGTTCTGCTCTCCCGGGAAGAACTTGTTGATTGAACTTAGCTGAAGAAGGGGAGGGAAGGGGATGTTGCATGAGAAGGTAGAAAGGAAATACTTGAGCTGTGCAGTCACAGCGGACTGTAACTCACTTGTGGTGTGCTTGGCTACCCCAGTAGTAAAATCGGGCTGTTGAGATTCTGGAAAACTTCCGGGCTTTCTGCCCCGCGTGCAATTATTGTTTCTTGGGAGCAAAACTGTGCCCAGGCTGATTGTGCAACTGAGGGATTCTGAAACCCACGGAGGGAGGGAGGTGGGGCTTGTGGGGGCTGGCTGGACCAGGATACCCCTGCCTATGGCCCGGGGGCGGGGGTTTCCTTCAGTTATCGCCTCCCCCAGCTGATGTAAACAGAGGTGTCTGAATCCGAAACCTCAAACTCCCTGAGATTCTCCCTCGGCTTTCTGGAGCGGGGGGCATCTGGAGGCTGGAGTTTTGACAGGGGAGCGGGGCGGGGGCGAGAGGCGCCTTAGGGTTACACCGCAGTCTTTGCCTAACCTCCCCTCGGGGGATTCTCCTTGGGCTCAGGGTTCGGGGAACACCCTGCGGTCCAAAGCCGAGCTTCAGTAGGGCTGTCGGGAAGGGATCGGGCTCCGGGGGACTGTCACCAGGCGGTAGGAGAGCCAGCCAGCCCGCCCAGGCCGCGGGAGCGGGGCCGCCTCTCCTCCGGGCAGCCCGGATGCCGGCAGGTGATTAAAGTAAAGAACAGACGCCCGCGATCGCTAAAGCTCCCTGCGGCGGATTAGCAGCCAGGCCAGCTGCAGCCGGAGAAATTCCCAGGAAGGTGGAGGATCTCGCAGCGTGCCGGGGAAGACTGAAGCCACTTCAGAGCAGGAGGTAGGAATCTCTTTAGGAATATGCCCATCCCTGCCAGTTAAGAGCAGGGTCCTTGATGTTGGCGAAGCCCCTGGGACGTTGGTTTAGAGCGTCTGGGACTAAATCCGTAAATGGGGGCCGGAGGTGGGTGGGGAGTGGAATTCCGCCGCTGTCTCTGCAGCATCACAGAAATTCCCAACTGCTTTCCTTAGAGTCAGGCGGATAAAGTTTATTCTTTTTATTTAATTCTGATTTCTGGCTTAAGGAATGTGTCTCTGCGTTTGTTTGCGTTGGGTTTCTGTTGCAATAAAGTGGATTCCGAGCTGTTGTGTGGGTCTAATTTTAGGGAGGGTGATGGCAAGGTGGACCATGGAGTGGTCCAGGGAAGCCCGGTACCTGCCCTCCCTCGAGTGCTTTCAATGACTGGGGCTTCCCTTTCACGTTAGCTGCCTGCCTGCAGCGGGAGTAGATTGAGATATCTGAAATAGTACAAAGCTGGATTAGGTCTTGGGCAGGAATTTTGTTTATGATTCTACACGAGATTACCGGTTTCTTCGTGGACAGATCTTGGTCCCAAACCACTAAACAGTTTATTTAGTCGGTAGCCCCACCACGGAATCAAATGGTTTGCTTGCAGCATTCACAAATCTAAGATATGAAAGATGTGGTGCTCTTAAAAGATCTTATACAAGATCTTCCTGCCCATTTATCCTTTTCCCCTTCCCCCTTAAGAACACTGCTTAGGAAATAACTTTATCAACTTTCCTAACCAACGACAAGGGAAAAAAAAAAGAGAAGAATGAAATTTCATGTTGAGAGCTATATTGGAAGAAAGTATTCCATCGTGTAGATGATGAATGATATCCATGGCAATTCAATTATGACATTATTCAAACTCCTATTCTGTGGTGAAATCAGAGGGGTAGCATATGCAGTCAATTAATTATTAAATATGTCTCTAAATTTACAAATAATAGTGAAACTTAGGAGAGCAGTGGACCTGCCATGAGAAGCTCTGGGTTTGGTTTGAGTCCAGGCTTTGCCACTCTGGGGCCTTGGTCAAGTCACTTAAACTCCCTGGGCCTCAGTTTCCTTATCTGTAAATTAAGAGTGTTAGGCCAGAACATCTTTAAGATGGTCCTATAAGTCTGTGAAAGCCTACAAACAGTCAAATATAGTCAAAGTTTGCCCCCAAAGCTTCTTCTTAGTATTTGAGGGTGGGAGGGTGAACTCTGGAAAAAGCTTTGAGAAAGAGCTAAGTATAGCTTTCAAAGTAGTATGAATTCAAGGTGAAGGGAAGATGAGATACAAAGAGGAAAACACACAGGGGAAATGGAAATTCAACCACAAAGGGGAAAGTAAGTATACAGCAAAGAAATGTGGGAGATTTCAGGTTGTGAAGTTTATATTATTTTGGGAATATTTATTATTATTTTAGGAATATTTCCTGATTTCCTTTATGCTCAGAGCTCTGTGAGCTTGTCTTGTTTTTTATAGTGGTTGCCAGATGAAAGGCTACATTGTAATTTATTTGTGATGGAAAATCACTCAGTGAGCATTTGTTAAGTACCTACTATGTGTTAGGCACTGTGCCAAGTGCTAGAGATGTAAGAACAGCAGTGAAACAGTCTTGCTTTCAAGGAGCTTACATTCTAATGAGGGAGACAATGTGTAAATAGTGTATATATATATACAATATGTATCTGTAGTATATACATATATTATAGGTACTTATCTATCTATAACACAACACATAATGAGGATATTATGTGGATATATATATATGACACAAAACAAAATCAAGGATAAATATTTAGTACAGGGCCTAGATAGGTCCTTGGGGATGTCCTTCTGAGCTGACATGGAACCATTAATGACTACTTCGTATCATCATGCAGTCAGTTCCAAATTCATGTGGTTATACCATCATCTAGATCACATCTCTCTATCTTGTCTGCAGGGATGGCATTAGAGACTGGGAAATGTTGAAATCACAGCATGTTGTCTTCAGCCTTCCCCTGATTCACTAATCTAGTAACCTTTTTAAAAAGTGAGATTAGTCAGGCATGACCTCTTCTAAACCCACTCTGGTTTTACTGATCACCTCTTACCCTTCTAAATACTCTTAAAACATTCCTTTAAAAAGACCTTTAAGAATTTCTTCAGGAATCAAACTCAAACTGATTAGCCTGTCAGTGTTACTCACCTGCCCTGCTCAATGATAGTTTGTCTACTTCTAATAAGGATGCAGTGTAGGAAGATAAATTTGACATATATTCATATCCCTTTTTTATGCTTATCTAAGACTGATAGGTGAAAGGCAGAGCCCTAATTGGGAATTCTGGCAGTTGGGACAAATTCAGTTTGTGAAGGGTACTCCAGTTCTGGTGCTTACCCTCTCTGACCCTCTCCTTGGCCATCCCTCTCATCCTACTTCTCCAGGCCAGGTGCTTCACCAACATAGGTAAGGTTGTATCAGCAGGGCATTAGGAGAAGATAGGCCTTCAGTGAGGGTTGAAGAACAGTAGCCTATGGCTAGGTGAGGAA